>JASPKZ010004221.1:0-385000 GCA_030220185.1 Diploptera punctata | reverse complement strand
ACTATTTATTAGATTAAGTACTCACTTGATTACTGAATTACATAAAATTTAACTCAAAATATTAAAAGAAAAGTATTTAGAAAATATATATTACAGTACCTTTCATTGCAGAAAATCCATTTCAATTACACAGTGCACTTTTACAGCAATTTTGAATTGTAGTTAACAATCAGAATAAGGGTAGAAGCTAGCATAAGCTCTAAGAAATTAAATAAAATTCCTAGAAGTGGGCAAGTTCATTATGCACATACCTTGAAAAATAGAGGTAGTAGTTAGCAAAATAACTACTTAATTCCAATAAATTGTATTGACAAGGAAAAATACTGAATTATAATAAAAATCTTAAATCAATTACAAATAATGTCACAGCCTCCCGGAAAAGTGTAAAACATGCTCAAAATGACCTAAAAATTGCCAAAAAATGGCCTATCCCTAAAAAAGTTAAGAAAATGCAAAAAAAAAAATTCCCTAACGAATTGCTTTTATTTAATCCGTTTTTTTAATGCAGTACATTTTCATATATGCAAGCAATGTTTCAACCTTCATAAAAAAAGATGGAAAATCATTAATTGCCTTGCCCTAGTAATAAATATAGATTCTAGGACACCTTTATTAACTCGGCAATTTTTCCTGGTAGATGATTGTGTTTCTATCTAAAATTACTTGTATAACAATAACACTCTTCTGTAAGCCAGGGGTGAGGGTTACGCTCTCTCAGAGCGCCGCGCCGGTGCGCTCACACAAATATTACCGCATGGACTTCATGCCATTTACTATGTAACGAAAACAGTATGCAAAGAGAGGCTCACACTGAGCATCTGGACACACTGAGCTGTAAGCAATTAAATTCGTGCAGTGTAATATACAGAATGTTCGGAAATTCATATTACAAACTTCTAGGACTAATAGAGGAGACTGAGTAGACTATATTTTGAATAGGAACCCATGTCCGGAAACGTACAATTTTCGTGTTACAGCCATTAAAATGTGTCGGATTTACCGGTGTTGTTTTGCAACCGGATAGGCAGTACATGACGTCAGAAGAGCACCATGTCAAATGAGGTGTGACGTAAAGTACAAGATTAAATTACTTTGGCTCATTTCAGAAGAAAGTCAAATTTATTTGGTAACAGTACCAAAGTAACAAAAACACTTTCATTGATCACAGTAACACTTGTGCTAACCGTGGAAAAAACAAATTTGTTTCTGTCTTCTGCATTGGATGTGTCCCATATGAAACTGCTCACTACAACAGAGGTTCGATGAGACGACCACCAACGTCGTTGCACACATTGTACCGACGAATCGTGTTCCGGTACACTCGTTCCATCACATCTGGTGTCCCGTTAATCTTTTGTGCAGCGACCACAACTCGTGACGTCATGTACTGCCTATCCGGTTGCAAAACAACACCGGCAAATCTGACACATTGTAATGGATGTAGCACGGAAACGGTACGTTTCCGGACATGGGTTCCTATTCAAAATATTGTCTACTCAGTCCCTTCTACTAGCCCTAGAAGTTTGTAATATGAATTTCCGAACACCCTATATATATATATATATATTGGCGACTGGAGAAACAATAAACCTTGTGGTGAAAATACATATTTAGGAATTGAAATAAATAAAAATGGAAATAATGATTAGGAAATAAGAATTAGAAATAACAAAGGAAGTTTGCCTCAATGGAATATTGTGTGTTAAAAATATAATAAAATTAATGTAGAAATAAAATTAATATAGAACTATATATTACATTATTATATATTATATAATTGTCAAAAGCATTATTACTTACGGAGCACAACTTTGACCGTTAAAAAAAAAGTATCTTTCAGCAACTGAAATTGATTTTATATGAAGGGCAGCAAGAATTTCAAGAAGAAAAAAAAAACAGAAACTCAGTAATAAGAGAGAAAATGAAGATTGAGGACACTATTTTAGATTATATTAAAACTCAGCAATTAAGATGGTACGGACATGTCCAGCGAATGGAAGAGAATCGATACCAAATCGGTATATATATATATATATATATATATATATATATATATGTGTGTGTGTGTGTGTGTGTGTGTGTGTGTGTGTGTGTGTGTGTGTATTGTATGTCACTCTTAAACTGGCTGAATAATCGTCCACCTCCGTAAATGACACATGTGGATGTGGGGTCAGCAGCCGGTTGGTAGGCCGAGGGCCCCCTAGAACTATTTCTACATGGAAGAACATATATTTTATCAATGATAAATATAATAATAATTATAGCAGCAATAATAATAATAATAATAATAATAATAATAATAATAATAATAATAATAATCCATCCATAGTAATTCTGCCAGGAGGCAGGACCTTTATTGCAATCATAGCATTTTCATCCTATGCTTGCAGCTTTACTAGGTAATTGTAGGTGTGATAGCTTCCCGTTGCTTTCCACACTGGTGAAGGATGATGATGATGGTGATGATAATAAGGATGATAAGGATGATCATGATGATGGCCATATGATTTCGGGGACCGTTTGGGCCTTAAAGTTTTCCTGACATTTGTCTTACAGGTGAGGAAAAACCCCGATAAAAACCTCACCCAGAAAAACTGCCCCGACCGGGATCGAACCCGGGCCCGCTGCGTGACAAGGCAGCACGCTACCTCAAGACCACAGCGGTGGACTGATAATAATAATAATCCATCCGTAGTAGGTCCTTCACTGTAATCATAGCATTTTCATGCTATGCTTGCAGCTTTACTAGGGAATTGTGTAGGTGTGGTAGCTTCCCGTTGCTTTCCACGCCGGTGAAGGATGACGATGATAATGATAATGGTAAGGATGATAATGATAAGGATGATGGCCATATGATTTCGGGGACCGTTTGGGCCTTAAAGTTTTCCTGACATTTGTCTTACAGGTGAGGAAAAACCCCGATAAAAACCTCACCCAGAAAAACTGCCCCGACCGGGATCGAACCCGGGCCCGCTGCGTGACAAGGCAGCACGCTACCTCAAGACCACAGCGGTGGACTGATAATAATAATAATCCATCCGTAGTAGGTCCTTCACTGCAATCATAGCATTTTCATGCTATGCTTGCAGCTTTACTAGGGAATTGTGTAGGTGTGGTAGCTTCCCGTTGCTTTCCACGCCGGTGAAGGATGACGATGATAATGATAATGGTAAGGATGATAATGATAAGGATGATGGCCATATGATTTCGGGGACCGTTTGGGCCTTAAAGTTTTCCTGACATTTGTCTTACAGGTGAGGAAAAACCCCGATAAAAACCTCACCCAGAAAAACTGCCCCGACCGGGGATCGAACCCGGGCCCGCTGCGTGACAAGGCAGCACGCTACCTCGAGACCACAACGGTGGACATAATAATAATAGTAATAATAATAATAATAATAATAATAATAATAATAATAATAATAATAATAATAAAATCCAATTAGCTAACTCACTGGTACCATCAAACCCGGTTCATGGCCGCGCGGAAATAAGCTCCTCACACATCCCTATCTGAGCTGTTTTCAAATCATCCCCTGTATAATCTACTTCACTCAAATCATGGTTAATGTTATTCTCCCACCTCATTCTTGGTCTACCTATAGGGTGTTATCCCTCTGGTTTTTCTATAAGAAAATTCCATGTCCCTCTTTCATAACACATTCCTGCCCGTCGCAGTCTTCGAAATTGAACTGTTCTTATTATATCTGGTTTCCAATAAAGATCATTGTTATGAAGCATTCCTTTGTCTGTTAATCTCTCGTTGGTCCAAAAATTTTCCTAATAACTTTATTCTAAATACTCATAATTTCTTTTCCTCCCTTATAATGATGATGAGACCCTATTATAGTTATTGCTAGTGTAGACACTGGCCATTTCCCTTGCTCTGGAGTTTATATTGATCTCCCTGCCATTTATGTGCTAACCAAACTTTGTAGTACAACTCTCACACATAGATGTCAGTGAGATCAGAAATAATCACAAATAAAGTTTCTGATAGATTATAACACAACAAATATTCATATAAACTAACTTATCAAGGAATTTTTCATTCTTAATTCATTATGTTTGAATACAATGAGTAAAAAACTTAAATTTGACGTAACAGAATTTAACATTCCAACGTTTTCAAATAATATTCCAGCCGTTCTTATTAGTTGCCATATTGTACGCCATACATAAACTATAATCGTGCGCTGTGCGCTATCATCTCACCTCATATTATAATTTTTGGAATCGGCTTTTGGGCGTTGCCTTTAAGCCGACATATACATATAGTCGTATAAAGTTTCCTAGACAACAGTTCATCATCTTCGAGGTACGGGTCTGTTCACCCGTTCCGCTCCGCGTTGCACTATATGCTGCATGTATAGGTCGTCTTTCCAACGACGTTTCGGTCTTCATACGTTTCTTCGGCCCAAAGGCCTATAATGAAGCAGCTGTTTTGATAAACGATTATTTGGCAAGTTATATACCAAAAAAAATAAAATTTATATATATATGGCCGTATTTTATTGAATTCTCTTCATGTACGGTTAGAATCTTATAACGCGCCCGAAAATCTAAAATTCTACTTTATGGATACCAAACGGAGAAAATGTTGAAATTTGAATTTGTTCTTTTTAATAACTGATTCTTTAGGATCATTTTCATGTACATTTTTTTATTGTAGGACCAAAATTGAGTCAGTGACGTAAGAGTTTACCCTCCATGGTATCTTTACCTTGTCGTGGTGGAGTGGCTTGCGTGCTTAAATTATCCTGAGAGCTATGCCGGCGGTAGCATTGCTGCCGATAGGGTTACCCATGCCGGACTGGTCGAAGGTGATAAGCCAGACGAAAAACGTACCTTGGTCGAAAGAGTGACGATCTTTCACCGTAAAAATACAACCGTCAAGAAATGCGGACATGGGTTCAACTGGGAATATATAAAACTATTATTCTACTAGTTATATTATATGGGTGCGAAACATGGACTCTTACTTTAAGGGAGGAAAGGAGATTACAAGTATTTGAGAATAAAGTACTTAGGAAAATATTTGGACCGAAGAGAGATGGACAGGTGAATGGAGAAGACTACGTAACAATGAACTACATGGTCTTTATAGGAAGCCAGATATAAATAAGAACAGTTAAGTCTCGTAGACTGCGATGGGCAGGACAAGTTGCACGTATGGGGAATGAAAGACTTGTATGGGAGCTTCTTGTAGGAAAGCCAGAAGGAAAACGCCCAGTTGGTAGACCAACAATGAGGTGGGAAATAACATTAACTATGATTTGAGGAAAGTAGATTATACAGGGAATGATTGGAAAGCATTAGTTCAGGATAGGGATGTATGTCCGCGCGGCCATGAACCTACGGGTTCGATAGTGCCAGTGAGTGAGTGAGTGTGACGTAACAGTTTAAATACCCTTACACGTGTGGTCAGCATCACTACCTAAACTTTAACATGTGCTTCTTTTTTTTTTTTTGCAAATGCCCCAGGTTGTCTTTCGACATTCCTGGTGTTCTCACCTGGCATGGCGTACTTGTAACCCACTTCTGAGGTTGGGGCGCCTGGAAGGCGGGGATACGTTGCCCCGATGATATGATGGGTGATGATGATAGTGGTGTGCCAGGAGAGTCCCTAATCCTAAGCTTAATCTAAGATGAATATGAATGATGATGATTACGATGGCCATCTCTTTCCATTTTTTTTTTTTACATTTTCCAAAACTTAAAATGCTCCTTATGATGCAATTTTTATGCTGTCAAAATGAAATTGTGTGATTAGACTCCCCAATATATGCTAATTTTTAGTCTAAGACAAATGTGTTCTTTTAAATTGAGATGGAAATGCTTCTTCTTCTTTCGTCAGGCTCTACGACTTCCAGTGGAATGTCTTGGCCTTCTTAACCAGTTTATGCCACTTCTTCCTATCTTGTGCAGTAGATTTCAAATCAAAAATCCCCATCTCTTTCAAATCTTCAATTACGTCATCTTCCCATCGATCCTTGGGTCTTCCCCTAGGTCTTGTTCCCTGTGGCTTCCAATTCAAAATATCATTCGGCAATCTTCCCTTTGGCATTCTTAGTGTATGTCCAAACCATTGTAATCTTTTGGAGTTGATGAAACTAACTATATTTTCTTTATTATTCTTGAGGTATAATTCGTCATTCCTCCTCAACCTCCATTTTCCATTTTCCTTTACTCGACCTAGCACTCTTCTAAATATTTTCCTCTCAAACGTTAATAGTCTTAATTTATCTGCTTCTTTTAGTACCCAGGTTTCAGCTCCATAACATATGATTGGTCTTATTATTGCTGTATATAATTTGAATTTAACATTTTTTGATATTAATTTGCTTTTGAATATATCGAAATTAGCAAAATATGCTTTATTCCCTTGCGATATTCTTGTTTTGATCTCTTCTTCAACAGTATTATAATTATCGTTTAGTATTGTACCTAGGTACTTAAAGGAGTTAATTTGATCAATACAGTCACTATTTATAGTTAGTTCAGTCAAATGATGGAAATGCTTGAGAAGGAATAATTTTAAAAAAAGAAAATTAAAAATAAGCAGTATCCTCCATTTACGATTTTTTTATTTTTTACATAGCAAATGCGTTTAGTGGAATCATAAAGACCCTGAATCTCAAATTTCATGACACAATATTTAAAAATACATCGTAAGGAGCATTTTTTTAGAAAATTTAAAAAAATAGCTTTAAGAAATCATAATTCTGAAACTATTCTACCTATAAACACCAAACTTCACAGAAAATCTTTTATAATCACATAATGTATATGATAAAAAGTTCAAAACAATCACATTAAAAAAAATTGAATTCACTAGTCGGTCCCCCTAATTCACGCTTCGTTTTGCTCCTGAGGATTCGTATTAAATATAGGTACTTGCATTCCTTACATTCGAGGCTTGTTTTGAAACTTGCAAGCAAATGTAAATATTTCGCATGAAGGGTTGCCGACCCAGAGGGATATTATTGTGGGGTTCCCACTAAATGTAGCATTTCCTCTACATTAGGGTGATGTGGCTATACAGCCTGTTCTCGGTACAGCAGGCTATACAAAATGGGGCCATAAAAAATGTGGACATTATGGAAGAATTGGATGTAGAACGCGTTCTCCATCACACACAAAACAACTGGAAAGTCCGTCCATCTTCAACGAATGCCATCTCACAGAATTTCAAAAGCTATTACCCCACAGTTTCTCTATGCTATTACCCATCCAAGTGTTTTGTGCAGGAGGAAAATATGTTAACTAACAAACTCTCTTTCTCTTTCTCTTCCTGTCCTTTGTATTATGTTGTTTGATTGGCAGGTAGAGAGCTGATAAATACCATGTATTTTAATGATCCGTCGTTCTGCGCGGTCAGTGGCAGAATGACTAACTTGACAACACTGTTACTTTTGGGGTTACGTCTAGGTATGAGCAGTTAAGTCTCGTAGACTGCGATGGGCAGGACATGTTGCACGTATGGGGAATGAAAGACTTGCATGGAAGCTTCTTGTAGGAAAGCCAGAGGGAAAACGCCCAGTTGGTAGACCAAGAATCAGGTGGGAGAATAACACTAACTATGATTTGAGGTAAGTAGATTATACAGGGAATGATTGGAAAGCATTATCTCAGGATAGGGATGTATGGAGAGCTTATGTCCGCGCTGCCATGGACCTACGGGTTCGATAGTGCCAGTGAGTAAGTAAGTAAGTATGAGCTGTCCCTTCCTTGCCCTTCTCATTACATGTTGCCACTTGTGATTTATTGTGAGGCTAGTAACGGAGAGACGACAAATACTGTGATTTTAAATGATCCGACCGCTTGAGCTTTCCGTGCACGGTATCATGACTAATTTGACAACCATGTTAAGATCTTTCACACGTGTTTAGAGATTCTCCCCCCACATTTGAAGTTGAAAAATTTCAATACATGATCGGATGTACAGTTTTCTCCTACATCCCTTCCACAGATTCAGTATATCGGCGACACTAGCGCTAAAACTCTTCCTCTCCGCCCGTGAACAGTTAACTTGAATGTGTAATATTCTTCGTTACTGCCCGAAGGCAAAAGATTGCTGGGACGTCCAAAAAAAGTGATGTATGGAAATTTCCTCTTTGAGACCGTAACAGGCCAAATTACCTAATACTTGTATGAATGATGTTGATGGTGGATTCCTTATAACTCCCTCATTTTTCCTCTTAGATGATTGGCGTCTTGTCTTAAATTACATGTACAATATCTCTCTGTAAACAGAGTCGTGCAGTGTAACTTATCTGTACCCTGTCTTCATAAATGATACATGTGGATGTGAGGCCAGCAGCTGGAAGGTTGGCCCAGTTCCTCTACACCTATTTCCCCATGTAATAAACAAATAATTTACTAATAATAACTATAATAATAATAATAATAATAATAATAATAATAATGATATTAGGAAGGACTTAAATATTTTTAATTTAACAAATAGAATTGACAACATGAGAAACAACTGGCATGAACATATCAAGAGAATGCTTACAGATAGAATCCCTCAGCTGTTACTAAAGTACAAAACCAATAGGACATAGAAATGTTGGACGCCCATTTACTAGATGGGAGGATTCATTAAATCCCACTTGATGTGAAAACAGGTCAAAAGGCCTAATTTCATGAAGCAGAAGTAGAAGGAATAATAATAATCATACGGTATCACGACAGCTGCCGACGTCTTCCGCAAACAACGCCATTCCTCTCTGCCCATCCATTGATCTTCCTCCAATCCTCTGTTAACCCTTAAATTCGTAATGTATCCTTTTAGATACATCAGTTGGTTTAGTTAATTTAATATTTTAAATAAATCAGAAGAAAACGAACAAAAAGGAGCCACTTAAATGTGTGTCTAATTATTCAATATACCTAATAATAACAGTTATACAAGATTCCGTTTTCACTGCGGTCCGCCACGTTCAAATAACTAACAGAAGAAATTTGTGTTTTGCCAATTTAAGGGTTAATAATCATAGCCGCTTGCACACCTTCTATCCAGGTTTTCTTTGGTCTTCCTTTCTTCCTCCTTTTCATTGGGATCCATTGCATAATAAGTTTAGACAATATCTGCTCTGGCATTCTTTTGACATGGCCATACCACTATAATATTTTCTTTTCTATAATATCTATGATGTACGGCTCCTCTTGTAAAAAAAACTCCTGGCGCGACAGGCCTACAAGACCCTTAGCCTACCTTCCGGCTGCTGGCCTCACATCCACATGTGTCAATCACAGAGGTAGGTGATAATGAGCCAGTGTAGGGGTGACGTGTGATCAGCATGTCGAGTCCCCCCAGCCGTTATAGCTGGTTTTCTCAACCTGGAGCCGCTACTTATTGTACCTACCCAAATGCATCACGATGCTGGGTGGGCACCGGTCCCATACTGGCTGAAATACCATGAGGAAATTTCTTCCCCCATGGAGACTCGAACCAGCGCAAGTCCCGTAGCTCTGCGCCAAGGCTTCCTGCCTTAACCACTCGGCTATGGCGCGGGACGGCTCCTCTTGTACACTCATAATTTCCCTTATTTCTTTATTTCGTAATTTATACTTTCTAGATTTTCCAGCTGATATTCTTAAAACATCCATTTCTGTACTTAAAATTCTTTTCATTTCTCTAGTAAGAATTTGCCAAACTTCAGCACCATATGTTAAAATGCTCTGAACTATGGTTTGATATATTTTTAATTTTCTATTTTTTGACAGATGCAGACACGCAAGTCCGGGAAGTGTGGAAGAAAAAAAGTGTATATATATTTTGGTTGGGGATACCTGTGTAAATAACAAACAATCTTGAAATAAAAAAAAATTGTAATATTTTTCCTCCACCAAACAAGAGGTTAAAGCATTTATTGCTTGTTTTTATAATAATAATAATAATAATAATAATAATAATAATAATAATAATAATAATAATAATAATAATAACTTGGATTTTAAAATTTTATAAAACAATGGCGGTTTCAACACTACTATACGGATCGGAACACTGGGTCTTAACCAAAAATCAGGAACGAAGAATAGAAACGTCAGACATGAGGTTTCTGAGGAGTGTGGCTGGACATACAATAACAGATCGAAAACGAAATGAAAATATACGAAGTGAACTAAATATATTCAAACTATTAAATGTATATATAAAAAGAAGTCCACCGCTGTGGTCTCGAGGTAGCGTGCTGCCTTGTCACGCAGCGGGCCAGTGTTTGATTCTCGGTCGGGACAGGCTCCTGGGTGAGTTTTTTAATTTTTTCGGGGTTTTTCCTCACCTGTAAGACAAATGTCAGGAAGCTTAGGGCCCAACGGTCCCCGAAAATCATCCTTTTCATTACCATCCTTCAGCGGTGTGAAAAGAACCGGGAAGCTACCACACCTATAATTCCCTTGTAAAACTGCAAAGCATAGCATGAAAATGCTATGATATCAGTGAAGGACCTAGGCTCGGGCAGACTTACTATGGAATATAAAATTGCACAATACAGAGATGAATGGATGGACAACATCAATAGAATAGATAACAATAGAATTCCGAAACAGATTCATTACAAACCACTAGGACGAAGAAATGTAGGAAGACCCAGTAAAAGATGGACGGATCAATTCTAGCATGAGATCGGAACAGACCTTAAGGTATATTCCTTGATGCTGACGATGTTGATAATTTGGATGTAAGTGCGTGAATAATCATCGATTTATAGACCTCTGCACAAAAAAAAAATCAACGTTTACCGTAAGCATGCGTTATCATATCTCAAATATCGAACTAATCAGAAGATTGTAAACTTGTTCACGATTACAGTAGAACAAACATGTTGAGAGCTAAATATCCGAGTGAAACACGGAGAATTTGTTTGGTTAATATATGGTTAAAGCGACGAATTATTAACTATAACAAAACGGTTACACCCACTTAAAACTAGCGTAACCCATAAAAGAAAGGCCAAGGATAATTCTATTCGGAATGATGTTGTGGCCCTATTGTAGATTACTGCCGATACACTCCCTGACTATGACCCTTGCCCTGGCGATTATTATAAATCTCGCTGCCCTCTATAAGTGCAAACCAAATTTCGTAATATAGCTTTCGCAGATAGATGGCAGTGTGATCGGAAATAATCACTAATTCAGTTACTGTTAGTTTATAGTAAATCAAATAGATATATAAACTAATTTATAATGTAATTTGTCATTTTTTAATATCTCGTTTGAATTGAGTGAGTGAAACAATTGAATTTTTTGTCAGATAATTTATTATTTCAGTTTTTATAAGCAATAAATCAGCGGTTCTTCTTAGTTGCCATGTTATATGCCACACATAAATCGTACCCTTGCTGCATCGACTCACCTCATATTATAATTTTTGGATTTGGTTTTTTGGCTTATGCCTTAAAGCCGATATTTAAGCTCGAAATATAAATAGGAATACTACTTCTTCGTTCTTAAAACCACAGAGTACCGGAGAAGAAAGTGGACAAGTTTCGCGTACATGCTACAAGCGGCGCTAGCGTATAACAACTAACGACATCCAAATTTTTTCGATTTTTGTCTGGTACTAATATGAAATTCAGCACCGCCTGGTAGTAAAAATAAATTATGAATTATAATTATATAACGCCATCTGGTGAATAATCATGGAATTGAACTTCTATAGGAATAAATAACATTAATTAATCTTAAATTATGGAATTACTTGTACTCAGCCTCACAGACCTAAAGATTTTCTCTAATTTTAACAGAAGGGGAGAATGGAAATAAATAAAACGTGTTAATTTATTTTCGTTTATTAAAATTTAAAAACGTGCATTATGAGCTCTTTTAAATATGTACAATTGACCTACCCCCTTATTCTCACATACATATTTTATACAATATTTATTAAAGAACCTTAGCCATGTCGTACATCTGAAATCCATTATAAAGCCACATTTTAAAACTGTTTATTAGAAATGGCTGTACACTAACATCGCTCTTTCTAACCTAACAAAATAATTTTATCACTTCTAGTAGGTTTATCTTTGAAAATAGATTCACATTAAAAATGTAAACAAGCTTGAATTTACTTACAAATTAGATTAAAATAAAATATAAGCCATGTCGTACATCTGAAATCCATTATAAAGCCACATTTTAAAAATGTTTATTAGAAATGGCTGTACACTAACATCGCTCTTTCTAACCTAACAAAATAATTTTATCACTTCTAGTAGGTTTATCTTTGAAAATAGATTCACATTAAAAATGTAAATAAGCTTGAATTTACTTACAAATTAGATTAAAATAAAATCTAAGTAATGCCTTAAAGTTATCCTGACATTTGTCTTACAGGTGAGGAAAAACCCCGATAAAAACCTCACCCAGAAAAACTGCCCCGACCGGGGATCGAACCCGAGCCCGCTGCGTGCCAAGGCAGCACGCCACCTCGAGATCACAGCGGTGGACAATAATAATAATAATAATAGATAGATAGATCATCGGTTGATTAATGTGTTTGACATCATCCGATTCCTAATAGACAATTTTGTCGGTCCATCCAATCTCCTGGTTGTAGATGTTTTTCCTTCATGTATAAATATATTCCCTGACTCCAGGAAGTTTCAGGTCTTCCTCTACCTCCCTCAGGTTTCCATTCCAAAGCACATTTTGGTAGTCGATCATCTTCCATTCGCTGGACATGTCCGTACCATCTTAATTGATGAGTTTTAATATAATCTAAAATAGTGTCTTCAATCTTCATTTTCTCCCTTTATAACTGAATTTCTCAATTTTTTTCTCATCTTGAAATTCTTGCTGCCCTTCGTACAAAATCCATTTCCGTTGCCAAAAGATAGACTACTTATTTGTTTTTGTTATTAATGTCCAAAGTTCTGCTCCGTAAGTAATTGTATGACATATAATAATTTTATTACTTGTATTTTTATCCCACAATATTCCATTGAGGCAAGCAATTGCAAATTTTTCTTTATTATTTCCTCTTTATAACATCCATTTTTATTTATTTTAATTCCTAAATATGTGATTTCACTACAAGATTTTATTGTTTTTCCAGTCTCCAAAATTATATTCTGGTTCACCAATTGATAAATATTTTGTTTTCTTCATGCTCAAAATTAATCCCCATTTTTCATATTCTATAATCATAATACTTACTTACTCACTGGCACTATCGAACCCGTAGGTTCATGGCCGCGCGGACATAAGCTCTCCATACATCACTATTCTGAGCTAATGCTTTCCAATTATTCCTTTATTATCTACTTCCCTCAAATCATGGTTAATATTATTCTCCCACCTCATTATTGGTCTACCAACTGGGCGCTTTCCCTTTGGTTTCCCTACAAGAAGCTTCCATGCATGTCTTTCATTCCCCATTTGTGCCACATATCCTGCCCATCGCAGTCTACAAGACTTAACTGTTCTTATTATATCTGGTTTCCTATAAAGACCATGCAGTTCTCTGTTATGTAGTCTTCTCCATTCACCTGTCTGTTCATATCTCTTTGGTCCAAAAACTTTCCTAAGAACTTTATTCTCAAATACTCGTAATCTCCTTTCCTCCCTTAAAGTAAGAGTCCATGTTTCGCATCCATATAATATAACAGGTAGAATAATAGTTTTATACATTTTCAGTTTAACTTTTTTTAAAGGAGTTCGGGCGTCAAAAGTTCCTGTAATGCATAATAACACGCATTTCCATTGAACTTGTGTTTAATTTCTTTGTGTATCTCATTCCTATTTTTGTGATTATTGTTCCTAGGTATTTGAATAATAATAATAATAATAATAATAATAATAATAATAATAATAATTATTATTATTATTATTATTATTATTATTATTATTATTATTATTATTATTATTATTATTATTATTATTATTATTATTATTATTATTATTATTATATTGTATTTAAATGTGTGAATAGATTTATCATCTTATAGACCCTTTGATTTGATTTGATTTGAGGGAAGTAGATTATACAGGGAATGATGAAAACATTAGATCAGGATAGGGATGTATGGAGAGCTTATGTCCACGCGGCCATGAACCTACGGGTTTGGTAGAGCCAGCAAATTAGTTAGTTAAATACCCTGTGCTACAAATAAATCATCAACAGCATTTACCATAAGCAAGAGTCATTAAACTCTCAAATATCGAACTAATCAGATCACTACACACCATCCCATGGCTGCAGTAGAATTGGTACAATTAGAGCTAAATATCAGAGCGAAACACGTAGAATTTGTGTGGTTAACATTTGGTTAAAGCAATGAATTATCGAAAAAAAAAAAAACACTTCGGTTACGCCTACCTAGAACCAGTGATAACCGACAAAATGGAGGCTAGAGATAATTCTATTTAGTACGATGTTGTGACCTTATTGTGAGTTATTGCTTGTTCAGACCTGGCAATTATCCTTGCCTTGGTTGCCAATATTTTTTTAAAAATGTCCATCGCTGTGGTCTCGGGGTAGCGTGCTGCCTTGTCACGCAGCGGGCCCGGGTTCGATCCCCGGTCGGGACAGTTTTTCTGGGTGAGGTTTTTATCGGGGTTTTTCCTCACCTGTAAGACAAATGTCAGGAAAACTTTAAGGCCCAAACGGTCCCCGAAATCATACGGCCATCGCAATCATCATCATTCATATTCATCTTAGGTTAAGCTTAGGATTAGGGACTCTCCTGGCGCACCATTATCATCATCATCACCCATCATATCATCGGGACAACGTAACCCCGCCTTCCAGGCGCCCCAACCTCAGAAGTGGGTTACAAGTACGCCATGCCAGGAGAGAAACCAGGAATGTCGAAAGACAAACCTGGGGCATTTGGAAATATATATATATATATATATATGTATTTTTTTAAATCAATGCCACCAGGTAATCGTTAAAACATGTATGGTATTCTATCTTGGCATAGTGTACCCGTAACCCATTTGTGAGATTGGGGCGCTTAGATGGCAGGGCTACGGTGCCCCGATGACAATAGACAGAAAAATGATGTGCCAGGGGAGAGAATTTAATTTTAACCTAATATAATATATACGAATATGATAACTATGGCCAGATAGTGTTCTGTTTCCTGACATTTTGTTAATCCACAAAAGAGAGGCCATCGATAATCCCGTTTATAACGATGTTGATACCCTACCGCTGGTTATTGCTAGCATAGAGAACGAAATTGCTAGTATAAACCCTGGCCGTTCCCCTTCAGATTATTATTGATCTCGCCGCCATCTATGTCCAAAGCGCACTTTCTAGTACAGCTCTCTCACATAGATGGCAGTGAGATCAGAACTAGTTACTAATATAGCTTCTGATTAGATTATAGCATATTAAATATACATATATACTAACTCTATCAAGAAATTTATCATTCATAACATATTGTTTGAATATAATGAGTAAAACGCTTGAATTTGACATCACAGTATACATTACATTAACATTTTCAAATATTATACCAGTCGTTCTTATTAGTTGCCATAGTGTACGCCATACATATACTATATTCTTGCCCAATTCATACCTCACCTCATATTATAATTTTTGAAATCGGTTTATAGGCGTATGCCTTAAAACCGACACTAACAGGAACTACATTTTATGGGTTATACAAATTGCCTGTTCTGTAATATGGATATCTGCAAATTTAATATTAAAAAACCCGCACAAAGTGTGCATAAGAATAGAGTAGGCACAGGAATTAGTGTTCTGTGCTGATGTCCATCACAGTTTTTGTGTTTTTTTAAGTTCTTACGTTGGCCGCGGTGGACTAGTGATTATGCTCTTTGCCTCTGGTCCCGGGTCCAAACCCGACTGGAGTGGATGGATTTTTTAGGATGGAAAAATCCAAGGAGTAACTCCTCCGGGAGGGACTTTAAGCCGTGGGTCCCGAATCTGAAGATTTTCCAGGCTCGTAAAAAAATCCCGCGCCGTAGCCGAGCGGTTAAGCCTTGGCGCAGAGCTACGGGACTTGCGCTGGTTCGAGTCTCCATGGGGGAAGAAATTTTCTCATGGTATTTCGGCCAGTATGGGACCGGTGCCCACCCAGCATCGTGAGGCAATTGGGTAGCGGCTCCAGGTTGAGGAACCAGCTATAACGGCTGGGGGACTCGACATGCTAACCACATGTCACCCCTACACTGGCTGTTGATCATCTACCTCTGTGATTGACACATGTGGATGTGAAGGGCCAGCAGCCGGCTGGTAAAAGGGCAACCGCTGAAAAGTGGAAAGACCCTTAATCGGACATTGGTCGCAGTGTACTAGTGATTATGCTCCTTGCCTCTGGTCCCGGGTCCAAACCCGACTGGGGTGGATGGATTTTTTAGGATGGAAGAATCCAAGGAGTAACTCCTCCGGGAGGGAAATCTTGAAGATTTTCCAGGTTCTTAAAGAAATCCCGCGCCGTAGCCGAGCGGTTAAGGTAGGAAGCCAGTGGCGCAGAGCTACGGGACTTGCGCTGGTTCGAGTCTCCATGGGGGAAGAAATTTTCTCATGGTATTTCGGCCAGTATGGGACCGGTGCCCACCCAGCATCGTGAGGCAATTGGGTAGCATCAATAAGTAGCGGCTCCAGGTTGAGGAACCAGCTATAACGGCTGGGGGACTCGACATGCTAACCACATGTCACCCCTACACTGGCTGTTGATCATCTACCTCTGTGATTGACACATGTGGATGTGAAGGGCCAGCAGCCGGCTGGTAAAAGGGCAACCGCTGAAAAGTGGAAAGACCCTCAATCGGAATCGGAAAAAAATCCATAAGCCTGAAGAAAAATGCCTCTAAGCAAAATTTGCCGAATTTTCCCATCCCGGTACTACCTTGGTTTCCTAGATATCAGTATGAGGCGGAACGCTGACCACGAATCATTCAAAATTACATCTATACGAAAACAAGTGTAACTAAATTAGTATGGTTCAAATTCTTCCCTGTAGGGGGAGAGCGCCTAAATCTCTGTTAAGGGAAAACATGGGCTTACAACACATTTCAAAACATGGTATTTGTCACACTATAGTTTGCATACACATTTCTCGGATATGATGAGAAAGGTATGTTACATAGTTTGTGATGGAAGCCGTGTACAGCGAGTCTGTTGACTACACTCCTCATCTGCTGGTTCGCCCTTGTCCTATTTCTACCAGTCATCGCGCTGGCAATGTAGAATTCATCTTATATATCGTTCCTTTTTTGCAGAACTCCGTCATGAGATTATGCCTGGGTGGACGGCAATAGTAGTGTGAAGCGGGTTTCTTCTATTAGGAATTGTTCCTTCGTTAGTATGTGAGCCTTGAGGGTATATACAAAAATTTGCTACGCAGAAATAACCGAGAGTAGTAATATGGGCTACTCTTCTTGATATATAGGGCTACCATACAACTAGTTGACCCCATTTTTTGCCAGTAAATTTTTTTGAGCGATGTGCTTGTAAATAAATGGCTGTTGACTTGTTGCATCAAATGCTGGGCGGGCTCTTGATAAAGCCGATAACTAGAAATATATAGAGTGAGTCCGATTTTTCAGGGTCCACTTTCGAGTACGAAACAGAATGGGAAGATGAAACATTAATTAAATGAACAAATTGTCATGTCAAGATGTAATAGAAATGTACAAGAATTGTTATGCCTAAATAGCGCAAAATAGGCAGTAGGGTTTATATTTAACTTTTCTAGGAATTAATCACTATGAGGTTTAATTTATGGTGAAATTAAATGTTTATTACCTCTCCTCATATAATCTTCTAAGTAGATCGCGATTTCGAGACCATAACGGTCTCATATTCAGTAGGGTTTATATTTTCACCAAGGAATTTATGGCCGGATTTTGCTTGTGTACGGAATTGTTTGCAATCAGGATCTCGGAATACGTGCCAAAATCTGAATTTCTTCTACATATTCCTCCCACATTGTTTTCCTATTGATTTATCGTATTAAATATAGATTAATTGGATTCCATATAAATCACCAATTTTTCCTTTAAGATGGTTGGGTTTCTATCTAAAATTGTTTGTTAAAATATACCTCTGTAAATAGTTAAATTCATGCAGTTAATTTATCTATAATCTATATGTCACCCCTATACTGGCTGAATGATCGATCACCCATCTTCGAAAATTACACATGTGAATGTGAGGCCAGCATCCGGTTGGTATCCTAAGGGTCATCTAGACCTATTTCTCCATGGAATATACAAATATTTGTGTGCGTGCGTATGCATATGCCCGTTGACGCTCTAACGGCCATATTTTTTTTTCGGATCCAAACTCGGTTTGGGCCTATACCGATCAACAAAGATAAGTACGACAACCGATAGGACCATTGGGAGTTAATGTGAACCCAAAATTTGAAAAATGTTCTAGCTGCCGAAATTTTCTATTTTTCGCAACGAAACTCGGCATATCCTCATTGAAATAAAACTAGGAATGTACTATCCAAAAAAATCAACAAAAACCGATCATTAGGAATAGGGGTTTACCTAAAAGCCATAATTTGAAAATCGATCGTCACTAAGTTTGTTTTCTCGAAACGTAATTGGATAGATACGAATTAAGTAACAAAAGAAAGGGAAATATTTTTCAACATGCGACAAGAAAAAATTTCTAGGTTCGAACCATATAGGCCTACCTGCGCATGCGCCAACAGACAGGAAGCGGTTTACACTATGTAATCCTGGGATGCAGCCAACATATACACGATATTTGAACTCGCGTTGCTAACGAACCTAAAAGCTAACCTAACACAATTTAAGTACTCTTCTTCTTCCTTCCAAGTATTAGGCCAAGGCCTGTTACGATCCTATAGAAAATTTTCCCTTATGGGAAATTCTCGTATAAGACTTGAAAGCATAATAATAGTCCCTTCGATTGGTTGCTGGCCAAAGGAAGGCAAGATCAGTGATGGGGCTGCCATCTTATAGCCTCTGGTCAGGCTTTTCTGGAGAAGAAAAGAAAATAAAGGAAAGACAAAATGGAAAAAAGGAAGGACTCCCTAGCCCTCGGATGCCCTAATAACCTATGAAAGACCAACCTAACGCAATTTAAGTACTCTAACCTCTGAAAGACCAACCTAAAAGCTAGCCTAACGCAATTTAAGTACTCCACCCTGTGAAAGACCAATCTAAAAGCTAACCTAATGCAATTTAAGTACTCTAACCTATGAAATAATGCATACTGATTTCATTTAGTGCAAGTTAATTAGTACAGATTCTATGTTGGTTGCACTGGAACACAGAATATTCGTTAAAATAATTATTAGAAAAAAATGTAAAAATCATTGTAAATGTTGGGAAATAATTTGAGAAATGAAATCCTAAGAATAAAATTTGGCAGGAGTTTATGAAGTAATTAAAAAAGTCATGTCACATGTCGTAAAGTTTAGCCAAAAAAAAAAAAGATATATTCCAGTAAACCAGAACAATCGGACCATAAATTTGACTTGCTGAGGAATTCGTGTGGTTTACACAGTTCCTGAGTGACGTTTCTCTCTGCTTATCTGGAAATTAAAAATTTGATACATGTTCTAATTCACAATTTAAGAACATGTGGTTGGTTGTTGAAAGGTTGTGGCATGGTTAACAATTAAAAATTAAATGATGAAATCTCTGTCCAGGGATGATGAGTTTTAATGATCTGCAGGTTGGAGTCTCAAGATTCGATCCATCGATGAAAAAAATCACAATTCAGTGGCATCCTGTGACATAAAATTTGACTGTCATTTATTATTACTTACCCAAGTTATTACAGTAAAACCTGTCTTACCCGGAACCTTTATGAGAAGAAAACCTCTAGGGACGGAAAAAAAATCTCCAGAACGGTACGATTTTATATGTAAAATCACCCTGTATAAGCCAAGAAACCTTCATAATGCAGAAACAGAATGGTTTTTAAAGTATCAATAGTTAATTTTTACCTCAGTAAGACGGAAAATTATTCTTAAGCACAAAATACAGTATTAATGACCACAATGATCCAGAGTTTCATCGGTCCACCAACAGAGGAAAGAAGAAGAAGTTACCGATCGACAAACATCAGTTGCCAAAAAAGTACTGAAGATGAGACCGTGATGGTCTCAAAATCGCGATCTACTTAGAAGATTTATATGAGGAGAGGTAAGAAACATTTAATTTTACCGTAACTCAGATAAATTTAATATAATAAATTTGGGAATTTTTAACATTATGAGGTTTTATTGACAAGAATCAAATGAACCGTGAATTCTTCTTACCTCATACTTCTATGTTTTTTAAACACAGTACCGCAGTATCGGCGACCATCGTCAGCTGTTTTCATAACTGTCAATTTTTTCTTTTGCCCGTAATTATCCAAACTGCCATCTGGTATTCTTTTGAAGGAGTCATTTTCTAAACTGCCATCTGTTGTATTTTTTAAGAACTTTGTAATCAAGCTTGGTTTGTCCGGATAAACCATTCAATAGTTCAATAAGTTATCCATCCAAAGTAACTTTGATTTGTTAGATATCTAGTCCTTTAAAAACTAAAACTTTGTTTTATTGATATATTTTATCAAAAAATGATTTAGACATATTTTATTTTAATCTTTTATGAAGTTTATCAAGGAGTAGTGGTCTAATGGTTATGTTCCTTGCCTCTAGATTCAATGGACGTGAGTTCAAACCCGACCGTGGTTGATGGATTTTTTTAGGATGGAAAAATCCAAAGAACAAGTCCTATGGGAGGGAGTTTAAGCCATGGGTCCCAAATCTAAATATTTTCAGACTCATAAAAGAACCAAAAGCCTGAATAAGAAGGCCTCTGTGCAGAATTACCGATCATTTCTCATCCAGTAATACCTTAGTTAACCACTAGATGTCTTATCGAGGTGCTAGGCCGACCTCCTATCTCTCGCTGACATCTATGGATAAATGGGCGTAACTGAATTAACTTGCATCAATGAGTTCCCATTAGGGAATGCCCTAATCTTGGCACAGGGAAGGAAAGGGCTTAAGCAGAGAAGAAAAAGAATGAATTTTGATGTTGTATTTTTAAATTAACACTTTCCAGAATTGGATAGTTTTATTCTAGAAAGAAAAATTATCATATTTGAAGAGAAAAATTATATGCTCAGACTAGGGCTTGAACCCAGGACTTTTGGCTTTCTAGGCCAATACTGTACCGACTGAGCTACCTGAGCAAGTTCCAATCTAATCGCAAATTTTTCTCTTATATACGCTGTTATTTCCCGTGCACCAAATGCTATGAAACCTTAGCTTCTATTATGCAAATGGCGGCTTCTTTCGATGTTTTTATTATTCATTTCATACATCTCAATGATGGATAAATCATATTTGAAGAGAAAAATGTTTTTCTCTTCAAATATGATTTATCCGTCGTTGAGATGTATGAAATGAATAATAAAAACATCGAAAGAATTCATTTCATACATCTCAATGATGAATAAATCATATTTGAAGAAGGAAAAATGTTTCTCTTCAAATATGATTTATCCATCATTGAGATGTTTTTATTAACTTTCCAAGAAAAATTATGTTCGAACCAGAGTCAAGCCCCAGATCTCTGATTCTGTACGTCAATGCGATAACCATTAGTTCGTATCAGAAGTTCAAATGGTGTAACAGTTATTGCACTGATGTACAGAGTCAGATATCCGGGGTTTGAATGTAATTTTTCTTTCTAAAATAAAAGAAGAATGAAGTTTATCAAGTTAGCAAGACTATGCTGGATGGGCTTATTAGGATCACAGAAGGCAATTCGAGAAGAAAACTTAGCTTTCTTGAACCTGAAGGTAGTAGAAGAGTGGGCAGAGCAAGATTAAGATGGATACAAGAGGATCCTAAGAAGTTGGGTATTACAGTATGGAGAAGGACAACTAAGAACAAAGATAATTGGAATATAAAATCTTGGCACAAGCCAAAGCGCAAAATAAGCTGTAGTGCCATTGTTATTATAATATATAATATGATAATTACAAAACTTTTGTATAAATCTGAGAATATCACTAGAGTTTAATTTGTTAGGTCAGCCAGTCATCGTCGTCATCATCGTCATCAAACAGAGGTGGTGGCGGGGGCTGTGGACGCCAACTCTGTAACACAAATACCAACATAACTTACAGATTACAAAAAGTTAAAGAAAATGGTTCCAGCATACTGCTGATTATCACAAGTAATGCCATGAGAGGATTTGGAAATCAAAAGTGGCATTTGTTAGGAATATTTAATGAATAAAATTCATTGAAACGTGATTGGTCATTGACTGCCATTTGGGGCACGAGTTAAATAGTCATGAAAAGAAAGCATATAGTATTGCTAAGAGATTAGTCATTTTGCAATATTTATTGGCTTGCTTGATACTTCTTCATGTTTCTGTTCACTATGAATTCCCCAACCAAGGTTAGTTATGTTATAATTAGGGCTATGATTTTTATGACCTAAAAAAACCATCAATGTATGTAAAAATATATATGCAGTTTTCACCTAAAATTTACAAAAAAAATATGCCCTGTAACATAAATATATGACCTAATAATCATATTTGAGTTGTGTACTTTGACTATCTCATACTTCTTGATTTTTATGCAGACTGGTTTCGTCGCTAACTGTGCGACATTCTCGATGGTTCTTTAATGACCTAATAATATTATAATTATGTATAATAATTTCAGTTGTAAAATCAATTAGTAAATCAGTTTATAACAATTAACTATTTATTTAAGAATAAAATGTAAATGAGAAGCAAGCTAAATTAAAACAATTACTTATTTTAGGAATTCTCACTATGAGGTATATTCATTAAGGTAGAATATGTATATCACTCACCTCATATTGTTCTTCTTATTTGATTATAAACTAGTTTCGGAACATAGTTTCTGTTCCATCCTCAGTATCATCACGACCGTTGTTCTGTCGTCTTGAAGAGTTGTCCTTCTCTCCTTCCATTGGCTGACTGAAAAACCTCGAAACCAGGTCATTCTCACCGGGAATTTCAAAGTTCATTAATTTCTTCTTTTCGCTCTTTTGAATGTAGATCTTTTCCCAAACAGTAAGTTCTTTTGGTTTTTCTATTTGTTTTAATAATTTTGCTTCTTTCTCGATAAGATGTTTTTCAGACCATGCATGGGCAGCCACTGCAGATTTTTCTACTTCCCCTCTCTTGACATTCCTGAGATGTACTTTAACTCTAGTTTTCAAATTTCTTTTAGTTTTTCCTATGTAGAATTATCGAGAAAGAAGCAAAATTATTAAAACAAATAGAAAAACCAAAAGAACTTACTGTTTGGGAAAAGATCTACATTCAAAAGAGCGAAAAGAAGAAATTAATGAACTTTGAAATTCCCGGTGAGAATGACCTGGTTTCGAGGTTTTTCAGTCAGCCAATGGAAGGAGAGAAAGACAACTCTTCAAGACGACAGAACAACGGTCGTGATGATACTGAGGATGGAACAGAAACTATGTTCCGAAACTAGTTTATAATCAAATAAGAAGAACAATATGAGGTGAGTGATAAACATATTCTACCTTAATAAATTAAAACAGTTAGAAAATACAAAACAACTGACTATTTGGGAAAAAATCTATATTCAGAAGAACAAAAACAGAGTTATGAATTTTGAAATACCGACGAAGTGTGGCCTTGTTTGAAGTTTCTTTGGCCAACCACAGGATGGAGCTGACGATAAAACAGAATTGTTTTGAAACATGTCCAAGAACAAATCAACATTAATATTGAGGTAAGATGATCAGACTAAAAATAATATAATTAAAATAACCTCAAAATATCACTTCCTAAAATTAAAATTAAATATTAAAGTATGGAATTTGATATTGTAGCATGGTTTTCATTTTATTAAGATTATTAGTAGCTACCTGCTTGTCGTGAGACAATACATAAATATTCAATATTTTTATTAATCACTAGCGTACCCGGCAGATTGTCCTGCCCGAACATTCAGTTCTCATGTCATGGGCAGACGATAAAAATATGTTACATTTTTACCTCTTATGGTGCGTTTTGTTGAGCATATGTTTTAAGGCTTCAGAGCCCCATTGTCAGCGATTACAGACTGTTTTTTGTTGAAGATATTTTTTAAAGCTTCTGAGCCCCATCATCGGCAATTACAGACTGATTGTTTATATCTCACTTGTTCGAGAGAAGATTCAGGAGACTGACGATGGGGCTCAGAAGCCTTGAAACATATGTTCAACAAAAACAACCATAAGAGGTAAGAATGAACAGACAAAATATCTTAATTATTAAATAAACCTCTTAATGTTTCTTTCTATTGTATTTTAAAATGTGAATAGATATTAAGCTCTATCGGTAAAAAGTAATAAATATTCTCATTAAAAATATTTTGAATAGAAGTCATCTGATGGTGTTGTTAAAGCTATCTGCCTTCGGATGTAAGAGAATTGTGTAAGTGGAAATAAATGTTGTTGCCTGTACCAAGTCTTGAATGGTATAATGAACCACATTCCGATGCGCAGAGTAGGAGGTCCAGGATTCAATTCCTGATTCAGACGTTAATTTTTCTTTTCAAAAAATAAATTTGTCCATGACTGGAATATGTTACACTAAATATAACAACAAACCCTTGAAGCTATTCCTGGAAAGGGTACAAAATATAAGGTGAGGTGTAAATACTCATTACATACAAAACTCTGCTGAAGTCTGTCATCCTATATGGAGTGAAACTTGGCCATTAACTAAAAATGATGAAAATAAATTAAAGGTTCTAAGGAAAATTTATGGATCGATAAATGAAAATGAGAACAGAAAAGAAAAGGAAATTCTGCTAGAACTAAACAATATGCATTCTAAAAATAGAATTTACGGAAGAAATATAACTTAACAACAAAATAAACTATCTAGACCTTACCATAATGAAAAACATAGAAAAAAAAACTTGATATAAGTATTTTCCACAAATCTACAAAAAATATGCTCACCATTAATAACAAGTTTAGACACTCATACCAACATAAAATCAGCACATTTAATAGTTTAATCAACAGAATGTTAAAACTATCCTTGAACAAAACAAATTATAACAAAGAACTACAATATCTTAAAAACATGGCGAAAAGCAACGGATTCAACAAACAAATCATTGATAAGCTTATAAAGAAACAACAAAAGAAAAAATGACGCAAACAATATAACAAAACTTGAAAGAGAATCTAATAATAACAAAACATGGGTAACATTAACATACACAGGAAATGAAACCACAAAACTAGTCAGAACTTTGAAAAAGATAAATACAAACATTAACATAGCTTATAAAACAGGAAACAAATTAAACAACATAATATATAATGACACAGAAGAACACAACAAATTCAACAACAAGGGAGTCTACAAACTAACATGTAAAGATTGTAATAAATTTTATATTGGCAGGACAAGCAGATATTTCAATACAAGATATAAAGAACACCTAAAAGATTTCAAACAGGCGGGTGATAAATCAAGCTATGCTAAACATCTCATTAACGCAGGTCATCGAATGAACACAATTAAAAATACTCTCACGATAATCCATGAGAAAACATTCCAGCTAGGATAAATATATTTGAAGACCTTGAAATTATAAAGTAAACAAACAACGCCTCACTTCTTAATGAGAACACACCCCAGTCAAACCCATTATACGATATTGTTTATTTTTTATTATATGAGATCGTCAAAAAACAAGTCAGTTGCTGCTATAAACAGTTGGAGTATGCATCACCGTACACAACAACAACGAGTAGCAGAAGCTCAACCTGCAGAAGATGGAAGATAACTTCCGAAAGCGCTCCAGTTAATTTTATATACAATATTTTAACAAAGTTGAGGACGACGGCACCTACCAACAGGTACAATTTAATTTTTAACTTTCATCATCTATTATAGAGGTAAAAAGAAAAGTTGGAAGACCTCTTACCAGATGGCTAGACAGTATGGAACAGGATCTAAAGGTTATGGGAGTCCAGGGATGGAGAAGGAAGGCAGACGAAAGAAATGGATGGAGGCGCATAGTTGGGTCAGCCAAGGCCTGCAATGGGCTGTAGCACCAAACACGATTATATAAATACTGATTAATTTAGTGACTGCTACCTTAAATCTCTTTATAAAGGATAGAAAAGTATAAGAAACAAAAAATGATAAACAGAAGTAGGTTACTCTTGAAAAAAAAAACCACCTATGAAAAAATATAGGAAATTCACATATCACCCATGGGTACACAATAAATTCCAAAAGATATTCGAGAAATTTTATATTAAATTAGCACCGAAAAATAACTACAGTTTAAATAAACTAATAAAAACCAACAAAAATGAAAACACTGATAAAAATAAAAAAAATCAGGAATATATCAAATTGAATGTACGGGTTGTGAAAAGATATATCAAGGAAAAACAAAAAGAAACCTAAAAGTTAGAACCAAAGAACACACAAGAAATATGTTGTTTTCAAATGCTGGGCCTTGGCACTGAAGCCATTAGCGTTCTTGCTCTCCAATATTTCTCTATTGTGGATCCAACAGGTAATACTTCACAGGTTTGTAGGTGTTCTTCATTCATTTCTTCGTCTTTATTGCATAGAGGACAATTTGGATTCGTGTAGATTCCTATTTTATATAAATGTTTGGCCAAATAGTCATGTTCTGTAAGCAGTCTAAATGTTGCTACTGTAGTTTTACGTGGAATTTCTGGAATAATATCTGGCTTCTACACAAGAAATATTAAAAATAGGGAAATAGAAAAATCTGTAGTTGCTGCTCATGTTTCGTCTGAAAAACATAATATAAATTTGGACACTAAATTATTAAAACAGTTAGAAAATACAAAGAGCTGACTATTTGGGAAAAAATCTATATTCAGAAGAACAAAAACAGAGTTATGAATTTTGAAATACTGACTGAGTGTGACCTTGTTTGGAGGTTCTTTGGCCAACCACAGGATGGAGCTGACAATCATTATGATATAATCAAAATATGTTCAAGAACAAATCAACATTAATATCGAGGTAAGATGAACAGATAAATTATATTTGCAGAGAAAAATTTTCGCCTAGACCGAGACTCGAACCCGAGACCTTTGGCTTGCCGGGCCAAATGCTCTACCAACTGAGCTACCGAGGCGAGTTACGATATAGATGCAAATTTTTCTCTTATATACGTTGTAATTCCCTCTCGCCAAATGCTTTTGAAACCTTTGCTTCTATCTCTGCAAATGGCGGCTTCTTAGTTAAGAAGACATTTATTAGGAATTTAACATTACTTTATAAAGCTAGTAAGGCTTCTAATGATGTTTTTATTATTGATTTAACATTTCTCAATGAAAGATAAATTATATTTGAAGAGAAAATTAGGCGAAAATTTTTCTCTTCAAATAAGATGAACAGACTAAAAATATATAACTGTAGGGATCAAGACTAAAAATAATTTAATTGTTTATATCTCACCTGTTCGAGAGAAGATTCACGAGTCTGTTTGTCTTTCTGAAGTTCCTCTTTCTTCTTCTCTCCTTGATCAGATGTTGAAGTATTTTGCACTTTTAATCTATCAGAATCTTCTGCTGCTATGTGAGGTCCTTCCTTTTCTATTTCAGGTAAAGAATGAGCAATTTCACAGTCTTCAGGTTTTTCAGTCTCAGGTTCCGAGTTCATCGCATTTACAGCTTCACATTTGTTTGGTTGGTCGTCACTTTTAGAGACAGGAACATTTGGCTCACTTTCGGGGGTCACTGTGTCATGTTTATGAGTTTCATTCTGCATCTCCTGAACAACTTGCTCTATTTTCTTTGGAACTGCCTCTATCTTAGTCTGTATAGGAACTTTATGGTCTTGTCTCTGTACAGTACTGCCACCATCTTTAGACTGCACTTCCAGGTACTTGAGTGTCACATCCTAAAACAGAAAAAAAGCATCGAAATCTCATGTGTAATTTATTTTGAAACTAAAAGTTCATGGATGTTAACGACAAACAATGTTATTTACGCATAGGAACAATAATTACAAACAGGAATGAGATGCATAAAGAAACTAAACAAAGGCTCAATTCTATAAATGCATGGTATCATGCATTACATGGACTAATGAGAATTAAATGAATCGTGATTTCTTCTTACCTCATACTTCTATGTTTTTTTAAACACAGCACTGTAGTATCGGCGACCCATTGTCACCATCGTCAGCTGTTTTCATGACTGTCAAAATTTTCTTTTGCCGGTAATTATCTGAACTGCCATCTAATGGCAGTTTGGAGACCAATTCCTTCAAAAGAACACCAGATGGCAGTTTGGATAATTACCGGCAAAAGAAAAAAATTGACAGTCGTGAAAACAGCTGACGATGGTGACAATGGATCTCCGATACTGCAGTGCTGTGTTTAAAAAAACATACAAGTATGAGGTAAGAAGAAATCACGATTCATTTAATTCTTATTAATTGAATGTCATAATGTTAAAAATTCCCAAATTTAATATATAAATTACATGGACTCTTTGTCATCCCAACTCCTTTCAAAACAGCATTAAACTGAGAATATTAAAACTGTTATTCCCCCAGTTATATTATATGGATGTGAAACACGGACTCTTACTTTAAGAGAGGAGAAAAGAAATACTCATATTTGTGAATGAATGTGATGCAGAGAGAAATTAAACATAGGCTCAATTCAGGAAATGCATGCTATCATGTATTACAGGGACTCTTGTCGTCCCAACTTCTCTCAAAAAATGTTCAATGAAAATATATATAACTGTTATTCTCCCAGTTATATTATATGGATGCGAAGGGAGGAGAAAAGATTAGGAGTATTTGAGAATAAAGTTTTTTTTGGAAAATTTTTGGACCAGAGAGAGATGAACAGACAGGCGGATGGAGAAGACTACATGACAGTGAGCTACATTATCTTTATAGGAAGTCAGGTATAATAACAGTCGAGTCTTGTATACTGAAATGGGCAGGACATATGGCACAAATAGGAAAACCAGAGAGGAAAATGTCCATTTGGTAGACCAAGAAAGAGGGGGGAGAATAATATTAACCATGATTTGAGGGAAGTAGATTATACAGGGAATGATTGGTAATTATTAGCTCAGGATAGGGATGTATGGAGAGTTTATGCCTGCTCCAACATGAACCTATGGGTTCGATAATGCCAGTGAGTTAGTTAGTTAGAAAGATTGGAGAACACTTTCAGGAGCTTGTGTCACAAGTGTGAGTACTGAATTTTGTTAAATTAATATTAAGAAGCTAAAGCTATTACTATGATTGTAATACAGTAAGTGAATTAACGAAAACAACTAAACTATAGTAATCAATGGTAACGAGAAATATATTAAAAGAAAAATTTATTAATCAAAGCACTCTTCTAAAAGTAAGAAGAAAATCTAAAATTCAGAAAATTCACATATCATCCATTAAAACACAACAAGTTTCAAATTTTTTTTTAAAGATTTCAACATAAGGTTAGCACCCAAAAATGACTACAGCATCAGTAGATTGATTAGACCTAATAAAAATGAGAAAATAAAAGAAGAAAACAAATCAGGGATTTATCAGATTAAATGTGAAGAATGTCAGAAATTCTACATAGGAAAAACTAAGAGAAATTTGAAAACAAGAGTGAAAGAACATCTCAAGAATGTCAAGAAAGGGGAAGTAGGAAAATCTGCAGTGGCTGCCCATGCATGGTCTGAAAAACATCTTATTGAGAAAGAAGCTAAATTATTAAAACAAACAGAAAACCCAAAAGAACTTACTGTTTGGGAAAAAATCTACATTCAAAAGAGCGAAAAGAAGAAATTAATGAACTTTGAAATTCCCAGGGAGAATGACCTGGTTTCGAGGTTTTTCAGTCAGCCAATGGAAGGAGCAAAGGACAGCTCTTCAAGACGACAGAACAACGGTCGTGACGATACCGAGGATGGAACAGAAACTATGTTCCGAAACTAGTTTATAGTCAAATAAGAACAATATGAGGTGAGTGATAAAAAATTCTACCTAAAAGAGAAATATATTTCTTGAAATATCACTGAGGTAAAATTTAAAATAAATTCTATTCCCTCACATCATTAAAAATTCAAGAAAATCACTTATCATCCAATGAAGCACCATAAGTTTCAAAACATTTTTAAAAAGTTTAATATAATATTGGCACAAAGGAATGAATACAGCCTCAATATGATAATTTGAACCAACAAAAATGACAAAATAGAATAAGTATACAAACTGGGAATTTACCAGATTAAATGCAGAAATTGTGACAAAATTTACATAGTGAAAACAAAAAGAAATTTGAAAATCAGGATGAAAGAAAATCTTCATTATGTCGTAGTTGATGACACAAATCCATTGTATACTTATGATATAAGTTGCAATGGGGCTGCATTTGAACATGCAGCTTATGTTGGCATTCAAGGTGAGTGCCCATGAGGATGAAAGAAAGGGATATAGGAAAGACAGAAATAGACCCTTAAGCCTCGAATACTCTAATACCATCAGGGTCAAAGAAAACAAGAGGTCAGGCAAGAGAGACTGGATAGGAAAGTAAAAAGAGGGATCTAGTACAAGAAAAGGAAGAAATACCATATTGGACCTATAATACACCAAGGTGACCAGCTTTTCAGATATTGGATTTCATTAATAACTGAGTTGGAGAAAATGTTTTAACATCTCACCTCACAAAGTTGCGTGTCTTATGATACCGGTTTCAAAAGTACAGTATTACTCCCATCTTCAGTCAAATTCAGTTGGAATTGTCATTAAAAGCATAGTATTACTTCCATTTTCAGTCAAATTCAGTTGGAATTGTCATTAACTGAATTTGACTAAAGATGGAAGTAATACTATACTTTTGAAACCGGTATCGTGAAGACATGCAACTTTGTGAGGTGAGATGTTAAAACATTTTCTCCAACTCATTTATTAATGTAAATACCTCATAGTGTGGGGCACGCCATAGCGTAGTGGTTAAGGCACTGAGCTACAAGCCGGAGGGTCGAGGGTTCAAGTCCCATTGGGGTCAGGATTTTTAAACTGACCCAAACCCTCTGGTGGCACTATCACCCTGGGGTCGACTCAGCCTCTAACAGAAATGAGTACCAGAAGCTTGTTCTGGGGGTAAAGGCGGCCGTCACGCAGGGCTGACAACCCGGCTCACATAAAGTGCCGATTGTCTAGAAAATGTGGGAGCCTTAACCTCCTACTACCCCAAGGGCCTCCGGGCCTGTTGTGGGACCACTTTACTTTTACTTTACCTCATAGTGTTTCCCCTCACTGTAATTTTAATTAAATTGGATTTCATGTTGTCGACCCTGGATGTTGACTCCTACTCTATCTTTTGGCTGACCAAAGAACTTGCAAATCAAATCTTGGAAATACTTTACAACATGTGACGTGAAACATTTTTCTAAGTTCCAATTATACATGCGTCAACAAACGCGAAGGAGTTTACACTATGGAATCACAGAATGCAGCCAACATATACATGATATTTAACAAACCTAGAAGCCTAATCCAATTTAAGTACTCTAACCTGTGAAAGACCAACCTAAAAGCTAACCTAACACAATTCAACTACTCTAACCTGTGAACGAATGCAACACCCAAAAATAAATAGTAAGTTCTGAAATTCTGAAGTATGTGTACAGTTAATTAGTACATACACTATGTTGGCTGCATTGGAACACGTCTTTGGTGTTGCATAGAATATGCGTTAAAATCAATATGGCTGCCACGTCTTCATGATATGTATGTAGTTGAATATCATAGAAAAATATATTGACATAATCGTTAGAAAAAAATATCATTGTAAATGGTGGGGAATATTTTGAAAAATGAAACCCTAAGAATAAAATTTGATGAGTTTATAAGAGAATTAAAAAAATTGCGTCACAGGTTGTAAAGTTTGGTCCGAATCTTTTTCCCCATTAATTTTCTACATCCAGAAAAACAAAAATAGGATTATGAATTTTGAAATTCCCAGGGAAAAAAGATTTGATTTGCAAGTTTTTCAATTGAGCCAAAAGATGGGGTGGGAGTAGACATCCAAAGCAGACAACATAGAATTCAATAGTCTGGGGAAAAAAAAAAAAAAAAACTAATGATGGTATGCATGGCACATTGAAACATTTTTGATTAAATAATTATTTTTTAAAAGAAAAATTAACGCTTGAACCGGGATTTGAACCATGGACCTCTCGTTCTTCATACGAGTGTACTGTCCATTACACCATTCAAACAATGATACAAACGTTAACATTTCTTTTCCACATATCAATTCTCAAATCATCTGAAAGCAGATAGACGATTTGAGAATTAATAAATTAATGAGTCATTTTAACATCTTACCTCATATTTCATGTTTTATCAAACACGGTAACTATAGTTTTCAAATGATCTTGTCATTCATTTTCAACCGTCATAATGGCGGTTGAAAATGAATGACAAGATCATTTGAAAACTATAGTTACCGTGTTTGATAAAACATGAAATATGAGGTAAGATGTTAAAATGACTAATTAATTTATTAATTAAGAACCTCATAATGTGTTTCCCAATTTTAACTTTGGATTTGAGAATTTATGGTGAAATTAAATGTTTCTTACCTCTCCTCAGATATGGTCTCGAAATCGCGATCTACTTAGAAGATTTATATGAGGAGAGGTAAGAAGCATTTAACTTCACCATAAATTAAACCTCATAGTGAATAATTCCTATAAAAAGTTAAAGATTTGAGAATTGTTAATATGGAAAAGAAATGTTAACATTTGTATCGTCTTAAGTGTTAAATTAATAATAAAAACATCAATTTGTATTGTCATTTGAATGGTGTAATGGAGAATGAGAGGTCCAGGATTCAAATCCTGGTTCAAGCATTAATTTTCCTTTTAAAGAAAAATTGAAACATGTGCAAACAGAACACAACGATTTCAGATTCACCTTATTTATTAGAGACAACTTACTCTTATTGTGTTCATGAGGATTTGTTTGACTGTAGAGCTGTTATAGGTTGTGTCTCCAGAGAAGTGGCCTGCAGTTTGGTGATACACAACATTCATCACTTTCTTCACTTCATTCACATTACTTGTGCCTGTACTCGTCTTCTCAGCCTGGAATTACATTCACATCCTCGTGAACAAACAATCATACTGCAATATGCAATTAATATATTAAGGAAGTGACATTATGAGGTTTATTTTAAATAATCAAATCTTAAATTACCAGCCACCAGGCAAGAGATCTTTGGGCAGACCCTTCAAATGTTGGATTGAGACTGTAACAGACCACTAGGTCTATCACATGAAAGGAGGAGGAGAAGGTAGAAGAAGAAGATTTTAAATAATAGGAGTTAGATATGTGAATCATATTTGTAGCTTTCATGAAGACTTGGGTTTCGGTGTTTGGCATCATTACCAATTGCTAGCAGAAGATGCAATGATACTGAAGAACACGCTGATGGAGTTAAATGACAGATGCAAGGATTATGGGATGAAGATAAATATAGGTAAGATGAAGGTCATGATCATAGGAAGGAAACTAAGGAAGATAGACATGAGGATTAGGGATGAAGCAATTGAGCAAATGGAGAGCTTCAAATACTTGGGTTGTACTATCAGTAGTAACATGAACTACTGTCAAGAAGTAAAGCAGAGGATAGCAATGGAAAAAGAAGCTTTTAACAAAAAGAGAGGCATTTTCTATGGACTTTTGGCAAAAGAATTACGGAAGAGGCTAGTGAAGTGCTTTGTGTGGAGTGTACCATTGTATGGTGCAGAGACTTGGAATGTAGAAAAGCGACTGGAACCTTTTAAGTTGTGAATATGGAAAAGGATGGAGTGCATAAAATGGACAGATAAAATAAAAAAATAAAGATATGGATGAAGGAAGAACAATGTTGGAACTCATAAAGAAGAGGAAAATAAATTGGATTGGCCACTGGCTAAGAAGAAACTGCTTGCTGATGGATACCCTAAAAGGAATGATCAATGGAAAGAAGTTTAGAGGCAGAAAAAGACATCAGATGATAGACAATATTAAAATAAGTTATTTGTATGCAGATACAAAAAGGAAAACTGAGTTAAGGAAAGAGTGGAGAATGCTGAGTTTACAGTGAAAGACCTATTCTTGGGCAGAACACTATGTATGTATCAATTCCTTCTAACTGTTGAAATGGCAGTTGGTGATTCTTTAGGTTGATTTCTGCTCCCTCTGTTGACTGACCAATGAGCTTCCAAATCAATTTTCTTTTCCCTGGAGAAAAAATTCTGATCTGGAAGTTTATAGGTCAGTCAACAGAGGGAGCAGAAATCAACCTACAGGATTACCAACCGCCATTTTGACAGTTAGAAAGAATTGAAAATTAAGCTAAAGCATCGAAAGCTAAAAATATGAGGTGAGTCCTACATATCTAACGGCTATTATTTGCAATATGTAAATTAGAACATTTTATAAATTGAGTCGGATAAAATGTTTTTTCATCTCACCTCATAAAATTCCATGCTTTCAAGACACCGATTTCAAAGCTCTTTGCCTTCATCATCAGTCAAATGGTTTTGACACTCTACGTGTTATTATCAATTCTGTAGTTTGATTTCTGCTCCATGTATTGGCTGACCTACAAGACTACCAATTGCCGATTGAACAGTTAGAAAGAATTGATAATGACACATAGAGTATCGAAACCGAAGTCTCCAAAAAATCTACAAATACAAAAATTCTATGTTTTTATTATTCATTTCATACATCTCAATGATGGATAAATCATATTTGAAGAGAAAAATTATACACTCAGACTGGGGCTCGAACCCAGGACTTTTGGCTTTCTAGACCAATACTCAACTGACTGAGCTACCTGAGCAAGTTCCAGTCTGAATACAAATTCTTTACTTACATATGCTGTTAATTCCCGCGTACCAAATGCTATGAAACCTTTGTTTCTATCTAGCAAATGGCAGTTTCTTTATTAAGAAGACATTTATTTGGGAATTTTATATTACATTATAAAGCCAGTACACTTCTTTCGATGTTTTATTACTCATTTCATACATCTCAATGATGGATAGATCATATTTGAAGAGAAAAATTATACGCTCAGACTGGGGCTTGAACCCAGGACCTTGGCTTTCTAGGCGAATACTCTACCAACTGAGCTACCTGAGCACTCCAATCTAAACACAAATTTTTCTCTCATACATTATTAATTCTCAAACACCAAATGCTACGAACCTTTGCGCGATCATGCAAACGATGCCTTCTTTCGATGTTTTTATTATTAATTTCATACATCTCAATGATGGATAAATCATATTTAAAGAGAAAAATTATACGCTCAGACCGGGACTTGAACCCGGGACCCTTGGATTAGAAAACCAAGGGTCCCGGGTTCAAGTCCTGGTCTGAGCGTATAATTTTTCTCTTTAAATATGATGGCTTCTTTTTTAAGAAGACTTTTATTGGAAATTTAAACATTACTTTATAAAGCGAGTATGGCTTATTTTGATGTTTTTATTATTGATCTAATACTTCTCACTGAAGGACAAATTATATTTGAAGAGAAATATATACACTCAGACTGGGGTTCGAACCCAGGACCTGTTTTGTTAATAGTATACAAAGAATCAAGTTAGCTTAATATTAAATATCACACTGATTCAAAGAGACACAAAAAGAGGATATTGTTTCAAATGCTTGGTATTAGAATAAATTAAAGACTTCAATAATATTTTAAAAGAAAAATTATTGCTCAGACTGTGGCTTTCTATGCCAATACTCTATCGACTGAACTATCGGAGACAGTTCCAACCTAAATGCAAATTTTTCTATTATATATGTCGTTAATTCCTGTGCTATGAAACCTTTGCTTCTACCTTGCAAATGGTGGTTTCTTTATTAAGAAGACATTTATTTGGGAATTTTACATTACATTATAAAGTCAGTATGGCTTCTTTCAATGTTTTTATTATTCATTTCATACATCTCAATGACGGATAATTCATATTTGAAGAGAAAAAAAAAAAGCCCCAGTCTGAGAATATAATTTTTCTCTTCAAATATGATTTATCCATCATTGAGATGTATGAAATGAATAATAAAAACATTGAATAAAGACTTTAAATTTATAGTTACCAGAGGATGGGTCTTTAAGAAAACATGAACTTTCTCTTTTACCTCGAGATCCTGCCTATATACAGACTCATTTTTAGACATCACAGGCCAATCACCCACAGTAAGGGCCGCATGCAAATACATTAGTCTCTGGTGAGTTGAGTTTTCCGTGAGAATGTGCAAAGTTCGAATTAGCGAGTCGCTGACTGGTCATGCATAAAAGTAGTTTTTTTCATAATATTGGCAAGAAATTATCCAGAATTCTCAGCAATAAAACCACTTCCGTTATTTTCGTCTGCTAGAGGAACGCATTTACGCTTGCGTCCTGCAAATAATACCATATACGATATCTGTGTCGCGCGACATTATGCCGATTCTCCTGTTCTTCCAGTTGAATTCTTTGGTAGAATCTATCAAATTCCTCTTCTCCGCGTATACCAAAAACATGATCAAAGTCTTCAAGGTCTGACATCTTGAATAAAGCAGCAAGGTTTCAAAGTACATCGGTTACCATCGGTTCCCATCGGGTTGCTCATGATTCGTTCTCTGCAAAGTCACCTCGCCAGGTAGCTTAGGAATTTTGACAATTATTATCGCATGAACAGATTTTTGAGTACACAAAAACGTCTTTGGATGCAACTTTCTCAGCAGAGAACGACTTTCACGGTCTAATGCATTCATAGATATGACCCTTAGTGTTACCTGGAGATTGTGAATTCTTTCCTTGAGAGCTGTTGACTCGAGTTCTAGGTTTCTGATATGTTCCACATGTCTTGTGACTTCACGCTCTGCTCTGTTCTGCAACTCCTGCAAAATATGTCTAGTTAGTATTGAACTAAGTCAAGATTAGTATTAACTAATCAATAAATGGTCTTGCATGTATAACAACAGGTACAGAAGAATTGAACTATTATAGGAAAAATCACAATGAACTTTAATTTAAGATTTAAATTTAAATTCTTTATACCTCACCTCATATCCAGTCTTCTAATTAAATAGAAAAACCAAAAGAGCTCATGGTTAGAGAAAAAAATCCACATAAAAAAGAAACAAGAAAGAAAAACTAATGGAACTTGATTTGGAGGTTCATCAACATATGGAGTAAGAAGCAGTTCTCCTGGACAACAGAACATCGGTCATTAAATTACTGAGGATGAAACCGCCTAGGTTTTGAAACTGGTTTAATTAGAAGACTGGATATGAGGCGAGGTATAGAGAATTTTAATTTTAATCTTAAAAGACTGGATCTTTTAATTTGGCTGCACAGTAATATAGAATTTGTAGTGAAAGAGTACAAATAAAAAATGTTTCCAGATGAATAATTTTCTAAAGAGAACAATTTTTTGCCTGAACCAGAATTTGAACCTTGATATCTCCACTTTTATGCACTGTTACATTAACCATTTATTTATACAAATGTAATTTTGTAAGTCATGGCAACTATTTTATATATAGGCCTATATATTCAAAATACTGTTGTATATTATCCCCATCGGTCTTTTTCATGTTCTGGAATGGATGCAGAGTATGGGGGCAACATTTTTGATCTGATCTTCCTTTCCCTTCAATTTACACTTTCCCCTCTTTACATCATTTTACCCTTGAAAAGTGTAAATGAGGGATAATACTGTAATTGAATGTGCTCTTATTTTAATGTATATGTTTGGAAACATGTTGTACACAGTATAGGATGTACTAATATACTCTACTATTGTCTCCGTTTTTAATTTTAGGGAAATTAGCCATTTTTTCAAAATATGTAACATTTTCTCAGTTGGGATACTCGGAAACAAAGAAATAACATGGAATTGAATCAATCTATCATTAGGCTCTAGTGATATGTTACTTAATTCTTCCACTAATTTTAAAGAATTTTCAATGATTTTGTTATCAAATTGTTGGAAGTCTTTATATTTCTTTGTGAGCCATTTTGATAAATGATAACATGGAGAGACAATATTGTTAATTATAGCTCTCATCTTATTTCCATCTTTATGAATTTTAGGGAGACCATATAATGTAGGATTTTGTGGGTTTGGAACTTTTAGTTTGTATATATATCTTGTTTGTTAATAATATGTTTCAATTATCTTAATGTATTATCTTCTTCTTCCTTCCAAGTATTAGGCCAAGGCCTGTTACGATCCTATAGAAAATTTTCCCTCCAGCGTTTCATAGGACGGCCCAGTGATCTTCGTCCTCTTGGTATATAATTATAAACAGCTTTGGGGATCCGATTTGAACTCATTCTTTCAAGATGGTGTTTCCAATTTAGTTGGTACTGTTTAATATATTCCAAAATTGGCGTAGTCTTCAATTCTTTTAAGATATCGGTGTTCCTTTTCCGATCCCATCTGGTGTAACCCGCTGTTCTGCGCATGAATCTCATTTCACAAGCCGTTATTCTGCTTTCATGTTGTTTTTTTAGTGTCCATGCTTCACTACCATAGGTCAACACTGGTCTAGCCAAAGTGTTATATAAACGTAACCTGGTGTTTTTTTGTACATATTATCTAATGTTATAATTGTTTAGGAAAATTTTTGGACCAAAGTGAGATGAACAGACACATGAATGGAGAAGATTAGATAACAGCAAGCTACATGATTTTTATAGGAAACCAGACATAATAAGAACAGTTAAGTTTCACAGACCGCGATGGGCAGGACAAGTGGCACTAATGAAGAATGAAAGAAGGGCATGGAACTTGTAAGAAACCCAGAGGGAAAACGTCCAGTTGGTAGACTAAGAAAGAGGTGGGAGAATAACATTAAACATGACTCGAGAGAAGTAGATTATACAGGGGATGATTGGAAAACAACAGCTCAGGGTAGGGATGAGTGGAGAGCTTATGTTACGTGGCCATGAACCTATGGGCTCGATAGTCCCAGTGAGTTAGTTATTGTCTGTCCAATAGATCTAAGCCCCCGTAAGATACGCGAACTAAAGCCTACTTCCTTTTCTGCCTCAGCAAATCATTTCCCTCCCTGCATTCCTATATCACTCTGTTTTCTATCTCTCTCTTGCACTTGCACTCCAGTGTTGTCAACTCAACTCCAAACTTCCATTATTCAATATTCAAGAGTCATGACACAGGGGGAAGTTTGGCAACATCCCTACTCAATGAGTTACTGTGGCTGCTGTTTGACATAGTGGGAGGGGAGTGCAGTGAAATGGTATGAGTACTGACATGTACTTTTCTAAGAATGATGCCAGAACTATAGGGGCACAGATCCGTTGGTCCGAGTATAGTTAGTTAATCAGAATGCCCAAAAATATATTAAGTAGTGTGATGTTTGGAAGTAAAAGAAGAGGAAGACCAAAAAAAAGGAGGGTACAATGATTAAAGAGTGACCATGATAAAATAAGTTTGGGAATTGAAAAAGAAATGAAGAGAGATGGATGGATGGAAGAGGATCATGAAGGAAGTTAAAGCCCACCCTGGGTCGAGAAACAAGAAAGATGTTGCAGAGTACCTGCAAGTTCTGTATCTTCTGTTTTAAAGCTGTGTTCTCCTGTTCCAAGTTATCAACATGTTGTGATTTGCCCATCGAGTTTTGTTCCAGTTTCTTCATCTCCTCCAGCAAGCACATCACAATATTTATAGTAAAATATAAACAAAACTAAATAACTTCCTGCACCCCAAAGAAAAGTTTAACAAGATATTTAACCTCTGTTAATATATGCTTAACCAAAAATTACCTAACCAGTTAGCTAAATTGTAACATGTAGTTAAAAAATATTGCATTTAGTCAAAATTTTATTTCACATTTCATTAGGCAGTTAGTAAACTTAGGGCCGCATGCAAATACATTAGTCTCTTATATTTGAAGAGAAAAATTTTCGCCTAGACCGAGACTCGAACCCGGGACCTTTGGCTTGCCGGGCCAAAGGTCCCGGGTTCGAGTCTCGGTCTAGGCAAAAATTTTTCTCTTCTAATATAATTTATCTTTCATTGGTAAAGGTAAAGTGATCCCACAACAGGCCTCATGAGGCCCTTGGGGTAGTAGGAGGTTAAGGCTCCCACTTTTTCTAGACAATCGGCACTTTATGTCAGCCCTGCGTGACGGCCGCCTTTACCCCAGAACAAGCGTCTGGTACTCATTTCAGTTAGAGGCTGAGTCGACCCCAGGGCCATGGTGCCGCCAGAAGGTTTGGGTCAGTTTAAAAATCCTGACCCCAACGGGACTTGAACCCTCGACCCTCCAGCTTGTAGCTCAGTGCCTTAACCACTACGCTACGGCGTGCCCTCTTGAGAAATGTTAAATTAATAATAAAAACAACATTAGTCTCTACTCAAATTACTTCTAATCACTAGGGAGCTGAGTTTTCCATGAGAACATGCAAAGAACGAATTAGCGACCCGCTCATGCATGAAAGTAGTTTTTTTTTGTAATATTGGCAAGAAATTACCCAGAATTCTCAGCGATAAAACCACTTGTTATTTTCGTCTGCTAGAGGAATGCATTTACGCTTGCATCCCGCAAAAAAACAGTATACGACGACATCTGCATTGGGCGATATTACGCCGATTCTCCTGTTCTTCCAGTTGAATTCTTCGGTAGACTCTCTTATCAAATTCCTCTTTTCCACGTATACCGAAAATATGATCGAAGTCTTCAAGGTCCGACATCTTGGATAAAGTAGCAAGGCAGGCAGCAAGGTTTCAAGTACATCGGTTCCCATCGGGTTGCTCACGGTTCGTTCACTGCAAAGTCACCTCACCAGGTAGCTTATGGAATTTCAACAATTATTATCACATGAATAGATTCTTGAGTATGCAAAACATATTTGGATGCAACTTTCTCAGCAGAGTACATGTTGAGAACGACTTTTACAGTCTAATGCGTTCACAGATACGAGCCTTAATGTTAAAGCAAAGATTTTACAATTTTGACCACAACTGTAACCAGAAACACATTTCTTCTAAGCTTATGAACAGTTTTGTGATGCGATTCTCGTTTGTTTCCATTGTTTTGTGAGTTGGCACACTAATTTGTAATTGTCATTTATCTAAAACAAATATTTATTACTTCTGGTAAATTAAAACATATTTTGTGAGATTATAAAGCAGTATATTAATTGTGTAAATCGAAATACATATTTTTATTCATTCTGTGAGTGTGAATAAAAGTTACAAGATGGAAAACGCTGAGAATAAGAGAACGTATAGTCCCAATTATTCTTCTTTCGAAAAAAAGCCTCCTTTTGTAAATAATTTCCAAATATGGCAAACATTTTTCTCTTTATCATTGATTACAATAATTTAGTTGTGTTCATTAATTTACTTATTTTTATCATAGTAAGAGCTTTAGCTTCTCAATATTAATTTAATAAAACAGTTATTGAGAATAAGGAAACTTAAAGGAGTAGTATTAGAAACTAAAGCTTTAAAGCTAGTTAGAATGCATCGACAATGTCGCATAGATGTGACGAAACTATAGTTTGCAGAATATAAAAAAAAATTATGTCTTTTTTTTTATTACATACAATTTTCCTCATTAGAGGATTGCCTCAAGACAATTAATTTTCAAAATTGATGAAATGCATTTTTGTAAATACATTAATAACTCAAAATTAATATAAAATTATGGAATATTCACCTGAAAGGTCCGTCTCCTCAACTTAATTAATCAATTAACTGTAGTGCTTTCGGGACTTGTCCCATCATCGGCAGGATTCAAAATTGGTGTTTCACTGAAGATCTGGTAAAGGGGGTTACATGTATTGGGTTCGTTTTCATTTATCAGGCTGTCGTTGTTGTGAGCTGCTTTTATGATTTCCATCTCTTCGAGTACGTTTATCTTCGCTGGATTATTTTCTCTGTGCATTACTGTTAGGGTGTTAAGTTGAGGAGACGGACCTTTCAGGTGAATATTCCATAATTTTATATTAATTTTGAATAATACCTCAACGGAACACATCATGAATCTTATAAAAGTTGATTAATAACTCATAATAATTAAAATAAATCTCATAGTGTTATTTCCTACAAATATTAAATAAGCCAAAGCTTTTGTTTCCAATTCTGTCTTGAAAAGGTCTATTATGTTTCAAATACTAAGACACAGAAGTTCTGCATCTAATACACCAGCCATTTTATTTTCAGCTAACAAATAGTTATAACGTTTAACTGCTTGGAAGAGGATTAGTTAAGGTAACTGAGAGTTTTAACAGACTGTCGACGTTGACCAGTGTTGATTGAATGCAAAATTCTGTTAAGTTTATGCTAAATCATTTTAACAATCTGTTATACTTAACTAAGGTTGAATAAATCAGGCCATATACTCATTTTTGTGCTTATTATGTATCTAGGGAGCCAAATAATTTTTTTTGAGTATTAAAACCATTTAAGGGGGTTTCTATGGGGGTCCTGAAATGAGATTTTGTCAATTATAATTTTACTCTCATGTTTTTTTTTTTTTGCCTAATGCCACCAGGTTGTCTTTAATGACATTTTGGGCTTTCTCCCCTAGCATTGGCAGAACTGTAATCCATTTCTTAGCTTGGGGCACCTGGAAAGCGGAGTTACTTTACCCCAATGGTATGATTGGTGATAAATGATAATGAAGCACCAGGAGAGTTCTTAACCTAAAATTAACCTAAATTCCAGACCATGGGTAACCATAGGAATAATCCCTTTTAGGGAAAAAATCTTAGGAATCAAAGCCGGGACCTCATGAGCAGTAGTTAGGAATGCTGACGACTAGCCCATGAGGCTGGTCATTTTACTTGATGTTTAATGAGTTCATAGAGTTCAAAATAACAAATTTTCAAAAAAACAAAAAAAAAAAACAAAATATATTTTTAGGGTGGGGAGGCATTTAAGGGAATTTTATGCAAGGAATCATATATGATACCTTGACTTAGGCTTTCACGGCAGGAGTTACTATGATGATCTTGCAGAAGATTTCCGGGCTGTTGGCCGTGGTCTTGAGGCTTGTAGGGAACTACAAGCCTCAAGACCACGGCCAACAGCCCGGAAATCTTCTGCAAGATCATATATGATACCGTTGTTCTCAAACTAATTTTTGTCCTAAAAAAAAAACTTGAAGTTCTGAAGGTACTGAATATGATACCACCAAACACAGTGAGTTGGAGATATAACCAAAGCGAGGGGGGAAAAAAAAAATGCCAAAGGTATCATATATGATAGCTAGGGATGCAGGAGGTTAAGTTAGATTAATTAGAAAACAAAATTATATTATACACTGCATCCCATTCAAACCTCACACATTTTAATTAATATTTGAAGGAAATAACACTATGAGGTTTCTTTTAATTATTGTGAGTTAGGTATTTTGACTCGCCTCATACTTTTTTTAATTTTCTTGTAGACTATAGTTTCTTCACATTTATGCAAAATTGTCAATGTAACCTAACTGTTGAATTTGCAGTTGTCAATCCTGTAGGTTGATTTCTGCTCCCTCTGTAGATGACCGATAAACTTCTTAATTAATATTTTTTTTCCTTTTCCCCAGGAATTTCAAAAGTCATAGTTTTCTCCTTATTCTTGTGCATATACATTTTCTCCCAAATTGTGAGTCCCTTAGATTTATCTAACTGTCTCAGTAATTTGGCCTTAGTTTCGATTCTGTATTTTTTCCATCCATGCATGTGCAGCTATTGCAGACTTTTCTATTTCTTCATTTTTAACATGTCTAAGGAGTTCTTCCAATTTCGTATTCAAATTCCTTTTTGTTTTTCCTATGTATATTTTTTCATAATCTTTATATTCAATTTGATAAATCCCTGACTTGTTGTCATCTTCAATCTTTTCATTTTTGTTGGTTTTAATTAATTAATTCAGACTGTAACCATTTTCGGTGAAATAAGGAGAAAACTATGAATTTTGAAATTACCAGGGAAAAGAAAAAAAAATTGATTTGGAAGTTCATCGGTCAGCCAACAGAGGGAGGAGAAATGAACCTACAGGTCTGCACGGCAATGAATCTCTAGGTTCGATAGTGCCAATGAGTTAGTTAGTGCGTCATGTGTGGACAGAAAATCATAGAAACTAGTTAATGCGTGTACCTCATGGTTTTTGATGAGCACTGAAATGTTCTCTTTGCTGCTCTCTAGTTCCTGTTGCAAGGCTGCCAACTTTTCTTCCTGATCTGTAATACATTATATGAAATTTTAATGAAATGCAAAGACATTTAATATTTGCTTTAATTCAAACCTGTCACAATTAATCAAAGACAAATGATAAGATTAATTAATAGAGAATTATAATTTTAACAATTTACTTCATGATCCATATTTGGTTTGTATTCCGGGCTTATAGGCCATGGTCCAGTTGTCTTCAAACTCGACGTTTCGTTTACTGCTGCGGTAGACCTCATCAGTGAACTCCTCAACAGTCGGCCCGGAAGACGAACCAAATATGGATCAAGACACCAGCCGTGAAAGCCTACAATTATATAATTTACTTCATATTTGTAGATTTCTTGAAGACTAGTTTCTATACATAACATACGTTTATCATTTTAACTTTCACAGGGAAAGAACACTATGAGGTTTAATTTAATTATTAATACGTTTATCAATTCCTTCTAACTCATTAAATTCTAACTCTCTTCTAATTAATTAATTGTTACTTAGTCTTCTCCATTTGCCCCTCTGTTTATCTGTATGGTCCAAAATTGTTCCTAAGAACTTTATTCTCAAATACTCATATAATCTTTTCTCCTCCCTTAAAGTAAGAGTTTACATTTTGCATCCATATAATATAACTGGCAGAATAATAGTTCTATATATTTTCAGTTTAACGTTTTTGAGAGAAGTTAGGATGACAAAAGTCCCTATAATGAATCTATCCACCCATCCATAGTAATTCTGCCCAAGGGCAGGTTTTTCACTGCAATCATAGCATTTTCATGCTATGCTTGCAGCTTTACTAGTGAATTATAGGTGTGGTAGCTTACCGTTGCTTTCCACACCAGTGAAGGATGATGATCATAAGGATGATGATGACCGGATGATTTTCGGGGACCGTTAATCCCTACGCTTCCTGACATTTGTCTTACAGGTGAGGAAAAGCCCTGAAAATAAACCTCACCCAGGAGCCTGTCCCAACTGGGGATCGAACCTGGGCCTGCTGCGTGACAAGGCAGCATGCTACCTCAAGACTTCAGCGGTGGACCTATAATGCATAATAGCATGCATTTCCAGAATTGAGCCTGTAAAAATAATGTATTGATTTTGGCATTTACTTGATGAAAATCCATTTGTATGTTCATGAATAAAAATAAAACTTAAAGTTTTATATGATTTTCATACTTATTAAAACACAAATTCGTTACAGCTGTTTCAGTATTTTGCACCTTCTTCAAATGAATACCATGATTACAATTAGTAACGAATTTGTATTTTAATAAATATGAAAATCATATAAAACTTTAACAGTTTAATTTGTAATAATGAACATATGTAAAAATGTTTCAAACAACTTTTAATGACAAGAATCTTAATGGCTACATTCCTTCGGTATTTGTTAATTAATGTCAACCTACTAAACTATGTTATCGAGTTTGATGGTCTAGGAGTTAAGTTCTTTGCCTCTGATTCCACGTACATATCGTACCTTGGGAAGAAGGTGGCCATGAGTGTAAAAAGTTTAGTTCCGAGTCATTCGCAATTAAAGTTTTAAAAAAGATATAGTGATTTAATTAACTTTTACAAGAATTAATCACTATGAGGTTTAATTTATGGTAAAATCAAATGTTTCTTACCTCTCCTCATATAAATCTTCTAAGTAGATAGCGATTTCGAGACCATAATGGTCTTATCTTCAGTACTTTTTTGGCGACTGGTGTTATGTCGATCAGAAGTTTCTTCCATTCGCCAAAAAAGTACTGAAGATAAGACCATTATGGTCTCGAAATTGCTATCTATTTAGAAGATTTGTATGAGGAGAGGTAAGAAACATTTGATTTTACCATAAGCTATAGTGAATTCAATTTTTTATATGGACAGGATTTTATCCTGTCTCCATTTTCTTGCACATGACTTGTGGCCATAAAGAAATAAATTTGTAACCACTTTTCCTAACAGATAGTAGTCTTTAACTTACACTTGTGGCTCTCTTCTTCCCTAGGTGCAATATCTGGATAGGAATGATGAATATTTATGATGCAAAAATCCGAGGGAGTAGTCCTCCAGAAGAGAAATAAGGCTGTGGATCCAAAGTCTACAGATTTTCAGGCTCATAAAAGAATCTCAAGCCTAAGTATAGCTTCTGAGCAAAATTTAGTTGGCCTTCCTCATCCAAGTAATACCTTAGTTGCCTACAAAATGTCTCTTTGAGGTGTTGTGCTAACCAAGTGCCAATCACTGACATCTATAGGGAAATAAACAAAACTAAATTTTTGGAGAAACTCCACTTTATATCTCACCATGAATTTTCTAAGTCCTGCAGAACAGTACCGGTAGTGCTTATGTGCAAGGGTTATGAACTTGTCCCATACATGGCAGGACTATCTGTGAAGTTGGTATAACCAATCTTCGCAATAAATTCCCAAATGTGCTTTTAAAAATTGATGTACACTAACTCGTAATTTGTAAGCAAAGTAAATCATTTATATATTCATAAATTAATGAATCATTTTTTACATCTTACCTGATATTTTATGTTTCTTTAAACATGGGAACTAGTTTTCAAGAAAAGAATCTCTCTCATTTTCAACCGACATTATGTTTGAAGAAGCATAAACTATGAGGTGAGATGTAAAAAATGACTCATTAATTTACGAATTAAGAACCTCATAATGTTATTTCCCATATTTAACTATGAACATTTATATATTATTTCAATAAACCATAAACTAATTTGATGTACACAACTTATCCCTTTTTAACATAACAAAATAAAAAATGTAGCAGTGCAATATTTTGTGAATGTTGATCATACCGGTAGCACAGATGTCTTACCATCTGTTGACAAGGCCTTGCGCATGCGTACTATTAGTTCTGTAGAAAGAAGAAATGATAGAGAGATTTTTGTATACTTAACAATTGCAAAAAATATTTTAAGAATCATTGTAAAATGTTAAAATAGTAGGAAATGTTAGTAGAAACAGAAAAAATAATTAGTGCAACATTGTCATATGAATACTGCATGGTTTAGCATAGTGAGAACTAATCTATATTAATAAATGAGTTGGAGAACATGTTTTAACATCTCACCTCACAAAGTTGCGTGTCTTCATGGTACCGGTTTCAAAAGTATAGTATTACTTCCATCTTCAGTCAAATTCCAACTGTTGAAATTTCGTCGTTAACATCATCTTCTGAACTGCCATCTGGTGTAGATTTTATGAACTTGGATATTAAATTATTCTCGTCGGGGATATCAAAATTCATTGCTTTATATTTATTCTTCTGAATGTATATCTTTTCCCAAATTGTTAATTCTAAAGGTTTCTCCAAATTAATAGTGAGTGGAGAACATATTTTAATCGACATGATATTGTCTGAAACCGTCGGTATCAAAGAAGTTTGAAAATGTATGAGGTGAGTCGATTAAAATATGTTCTCCACTCACTATTAATGATATAACCTCATAATGTTTACTTCCCAATATTAGTTTCTCCAAATGTTTCAAAAGTTTAGTGTCTTTTCCGATTTTATGATTTTCTAGCAAACTGTAAGCTGCAATTGCTGATGAGAATAATTTAATCTCCAAATTCATAAAATCTACATCAGATGGCAGTTCAGAAGATGATAACGACGAAATTTCAACAGTTGGAATTTGACTGAAGATGGAAGTAATACTATACTTTTGAAACCGGTATCATGAAGACATGCAACTTTGTGAGGTGAGATGTAAAACATTTTCTCCAACTCATTTATTGATATAAATACCTCATAGTGTTTCCTCCCACTGTAAATTTAATTAAACTAATCTATAGTTGACCCAAATTTTCTTGATTTCGAAAGAGAACACCCTTTTGCCTATGTGTGGATGTCAATGTTGTATGTATTAATAACATGTTACCTCTCACAAGCTGCTTGCTGTGCACCAGTTCTTCACCTCGATTTGATATCAACATCTGAAACACATCACATTATTTGTTTTAATTATTATGAGTTAGTCATTTTGACTCATCTCATATTTTTTTTGATATCCTGTAGACTATAGTTACGTCACATCTATGCAACATTGTCGATGCATCCTAACTCATGTCGCATAGATGCAATGAAACTATAGTCTGCAGAATATAAAAAAATATGAGGTGAGTCAAAATAACCAACTCATTAAATATGAGTTGTGTTTTTGACTCACTTCATATTTTTTTTATTTTTATGCAGATCTAGGTTTCGTCGTTATACTTCGCGACATTCTAAATGTCACACAACTGCCGTCTTGCAGTTGTCCCTCCTGCAAATTGATTTCTGCACTCTCTGTTGGCTGACCAATGAACTTCCAAATCAAACTCTTCTCCTTTTCACCGGAATTTCGAAATTCATGGTTTTCTTTTTATTCTTGCATATGTAAATTTTCTCCCAAATTGTGAGGTTTTTAGATTTTTCTAACTGTTTAAGTAATTTTGCCTTAGAGAAAATTTACATATGCAAGAATAAAAAGAAAACCATGAATTTCAAAATTCCCGGTGAAAAGGAGAGGGGTTTGATTTGGAAGTTTATCAGTCAGCCAACAGAGAGTGCAGAAATCAATTTGCAGGAGGGACAATCGCAAGATGGCAGTTGTGTGGCATCAAGAATGTCACAAAGTATAGTGAAAAAACATAGGTCTGCATAAAAATCAAGAAATATGAGGCGAGTCAAAAACACAACTCTAATCTTCTAAGTAGATTGCGATTTCGGTTTCATGGCAAACCCATTGTCAGTACCATCTTGCCGACTGATGTTATGTCGATCGGAAGAACCACTTCTTCTTCTTCTTCCCTCTGTTGGTGGACTGATAAACCTCTGAATCATGAATTTATGAACTTTGAAATTCCTGCGAATTCTGACCTGATCCAGAGGTTTATCGGTCCACCAACAGAGGGAAGAAGAAGTGGTTCTTCCGATCAACATAACATCAGTCGGCAAGATGATGGGTTTGCCATGAACCCGAAATCGTGATCTACTTAGAAGATTAATATGAGGAGAGGTATGAAACATTTGATTTTATCTTAAATTAATCCTCTTAGTGATTTGTTCCTATAAAAGTTCAAAATCACTTGTATTATTTTGAATGGTGTAATGGATAGCATTACAGGTGCACAGAACCAGAAGTCCAGAGTTTAAGTCCCGTATTAATTTTTCTTTTCAAAATATTATTGTCCAATATTGGAAAGTATTAATATTTAAATATAACATCAAAATTTTAAGCACACTGCTTAAAAAGGTAGTATAAAATTCTCATTAAAATACTTCTTGAATAGAAGTCTGTCATTGGCTATTGGCAGCGCCGTCTATCTGCCTACAGACAATTAGAGAACTGTATATGAGGAAAGAAATGTTAATGTTTGTATCGTGTCTTGAATAGTGTGATGAACAGCATACTGATGCCTACAGTTCAAGTCCCGGTACAAGCATTAAAATTTTTCTTTTCAAAACCAAATATTTTAGTTTTTCTTGAAAAAAAATGGTAAGAAACAGTGAAAATAACTAACTCACTGGTACTATCGAACTCGTAGGTTCTTGGCCGCATGGTCATAAGCTCTCCATACACCCCTATCCTGAGCTAATGTTTTCCAATCATCCCCTGTATAATCTACTTCCCTCAAACCACAGTTAATGTTATTCTCCCACCTCATTCTTGGTCTACCAACTGGGCATTTTCCCTGATTTTCCTACAAGAAACTTCTATGCACGTCTTTCATTCCCCATTCGTGCTAAGTGTCCTGCCCATCACAGTCTATGATACTTAACTGTTCTCATTATGATGAAAGTTAAAAATTAAACTGTACCTGTTGGTAGGTGCCATCGTCCTCAACTTGTTAATATATTGCATATAAAATTAACAACAAGTAACAGAAACTCAACCTGCAGAAGATGGAAGGTAATTTCCGAAAGCACTTCAGTTAATTTTATATGCAATATATTAACAAGTTGAGGACGATGGCACCCAGCAAGAGGTACAATTTAATTTTTAACTTTCATCATATGACTTCACCTCAACGGAATTTGATATGAATTTCACTAGTATTGTTCTCATTATATCTGGCTTCCTATAAAGACCATGTAGTTCTCCCTTTGGTCCAAAAATTTTCCTAAGAACTTTATTCTCAAATACTCGTAATCTCCTTCCCTCCCTTAAAGTAAGAGTCCATGTTTCGCATCCGTATAATATAACTGGTAAAATAATAGTTTTATATATTTTCAGTTTAATGTTTTTTGAAAGGAGATGGGACATCAAGAGTCTCTGTAATGCATAATAGCGCATTTCCAGAATTGAGCCTATGTTTAATTTGAAAATGGTTAATATAACTGTTAAAGTACCTCTAGTGAACATGTTCTGGAACGTGCTTCACCTAGATCGGCAGAGAGCTGGGCTTTCTCCTGCTGTAAGGTGAGGACGAGGGAGTCATTCCTAGATTCCATCATGTTGGAATGTAGCATGGTGTACAACTGGTCTATCTTACTTCTCTTCTCCTCCAGCTCACTTCTCAGGATCTCGTTCTCAGACACTAGTTTCTGTACACTCGCCAGCAGAGAGGACGGATCCATCAACCCAGCTGTCGACTCCCTTCGATGATGCATTGTGTCCAACTGTAACATATAAATGCAAAGTAAAGCTATGAGATATTTTACAAAATAAACTCAATCAGGATTTGCTGACATTACAATTTGCTGATGAACAATTGGTTTTAGGGCAAGACAAATTTGATATGGAATTCATGATAAAATGGTTGAAGAACACATATGAATCATGGGGTCTCACAGTAAATTTAAAAAAAAAAAAGAATATTTGGCAATAAATAGTAATGAAAGAGAAAACTGAATGTTGGAGCTGTCAATGTATGGAAAATTAAAAGAAGGAGCAGAAAAGGAAGACCAAGAACAACCCGTTTTTTAAACATAGAAGTATGAGGTAAGAAGAAATCACGATTAATTTAATTCTCATGAATTGAACCTCATAATGTTAAAAATTCCCATATTTATTATATAAATATTATATAAACATATATTAATTTTTATTTACCTTATTTGTCCATTGATGTCATGAAGTAATGTTGTAAGTTTGTATATTTTCCCATTTCTATGCAGATGTTTTGATGGTGTATTCTTCTTTAAGTTTATTGATATATTTATTTAAATATGATTCTATTGACAGAGTGAAAGGAAACTAAAGTAGAAGTTGTGTTAGAGACAATTTTGCTACCCTTCTTGCCTAGAAAATCAGCTGCTTCATTGCCACTACACAATGGGCCAGAATCTATTGGAGTACAACATTTTTATGTAAGCGGTATAACTGCTTTATTTTGAACTTTTATAGAAAAAATTATGAGATATAATTTTAGATTTAAATTAAAATGCTTTATACCTCACCTCATATTCAGTCTTCTAATTATACCAGTTTCAAAGCTTAGGCAGTTTCATCCTCAGTAATATCTTGTCGACCGATGTTATGTCGGTCAGGAGAACTGCTTCTTACTCCCTCTGTTGGTGGACCGATGAACCCCAAGATCAAATCAAATTACCTAGGAATTTCAAAATTCATAAGTTTGGGGAAAATCCACATCTAAAAAAACAAGAAAGGAAAACTTATGTATTTCGAAATTCTTGGGGAATTTGATTTGATCCAGAGGTTTATCGGTCCACCAACAGATGGAGGAAGAAGCAGTTCTCCTGATCAACATAACATCAGTTGACAAGATATTACTGAACATGAAGCTGTCTAAGCTTTGAAACCGGTATAATTAGAAGACTGGATATGAGGTGAGATATAAAACATTTTAAATTAAATCTTAACTGTTTTATTATTTTATGACATTTGATAATGTTGATGCTTTTGGGTCTTGTACCCGTGTTATTGCAAGGATGGCCAAACTAAACTCAACCAGAATCCATCAGTATATTACCGGAGGAGTGTCACAAGTCAGTATCTAAAAATAATAATTATATATTTGACCAACCACTGTGTGGTTACACCCCTCTCTGAATTTGCAATTAAGAACATTACCTTCATGAGCACTTGATCCACTTTGTCTGCAACTTTGGTAACTCCCATCCGTAATTCAGAGTTGTGGGTTCGAGTCTCAGCGAGGAAGACAGACAAGTGAGAATCAGGTGAGGACACTGCTGGCGGAGTGGTTACAGGGAACATCTGCGGTGAGCTCACAGTCTGCAGGGAATATGACGGCTGCACGTATGTCATCGAACCATTCGTTCTCTACAATAAAAAGAAACAGTTCTTATAAAATCACAATATTTCAAAAGGTGTTTTAATTTCTAACTAAGAAATTCATTAATATGATACTTTTTCCAAATCCCTTCCATAAATTGTTATCATTATTAAATAAGGTGAATATGGAGTCACCTTACCTCTTAACGTGTTGTGTTCTATTTGAACATGTTTCGGTATATTATGTATACCATCATCAGCTTCTCCAGACTGACGAATTTTACATTGTTGGCCCTGGATCTCGTCTCCAACTCCATCTTTTGGCTGAGCAAAGAACTTGTAATTTTTTTTTATTTAGGAATATTCCATAATACAGTGTTTCTCCTTCAACCCAAAGTGATTTAAGTTATGTAGGTAGGAAATAATACTATGAGGTTTATTTTAATTTAGTTGAGTTGTTTCTTGACTCACCTCGTACTTTTTTACGCCCTCGCGATCCAGATTTCGTCACTTCATTTGTGACATTCTCAATGCTGTTCACGTTCACAACTGACGTCCAATGGTCTCCTCTCCTGCAGACTAACCTCTGCGCCATCTGATGGCTGGCCGACGAACTTCCAAATCAATCCCCTCTCCTTTTCATTGGGTACTTCAAAATTCATAGTTGTGTTTTTATTCTTGCATATGTAAATTTTTTCCCAAATTGTGAGTTCCTTCGGTTTTTCCAATTGTTTAAGTAATTTTGTTTTGGTTTCTATTCTATGAGAGAGGGGATTGATTTGGAAGTTCGTCGGCCAGCCATCAGATGGTGCGGAGGTCAGTCTGCAGGAGAGGAGACCATTGGACGTCAGTTGTGAATGTGAACAGCATTGAGAATGTCACAAATGAAGTGACAAAATCCAGATCGCGAGGGAGTTAAGAAGTATGAGGTGAGTCAAGAAACAACTCAACTAAACCAAAGTGATTTGTCGCCAGAGGTTCCTAACTAAAGCATCTTCTTCCCTTAAATCTCTAGGAACTTGTATATCAAATTTGAAAATACAATAGGAATTAACATTATGAGGTTTTACTTAATAAAAAGTGTTGTCTATGTTATTCTTACCTCATATCGTTGTTTCTCAGGGAAAGGAGCCTAATTAACAAGTTCCTTGGGCCATAGAAAGAGGGAGCAGAAGTCGAGGTCCAGGGCCGACAACTTGAAAAAACCAGTCTGTAATTACTGAAGATGAGGCTAACAAGCCTTGAAACATACGTCTCAGAAACAACGATATGAGGCAAGAATAGCACAGACAACACTTTTTATTTGTATCTCAGGAATTTCAAAATTCATAATCTTGTTTTTCCCAGGGAAAAAGATTTGATTTACAAGTTCCTCGGTCAGTAAAAAGATGGGAGTGGGAGCCAACATCCAAGGACAGGATGTTTCGGTCTACACCTTCAGCAGTCATAAAGATGGCTGAAGATGGGAGGGATGCCTCTTGAAACCAATAGTACCGTGTTTAAAGGTCACGGAGTTTATGAGGTGAGATTTCACAATCTCTATGTATTAGTTATTAACTTATCATCATCATCATCATCCTGCCAGGTATTAGTCCTAGAAGAACTGTTACGGCCTGAGAAAGTGGTTTTCGTGCCATCTTTTCATAGGTTGACCAAGTGACCGTTTCCCATTTGGACAGTAGTTCATTATTGCCTTGGGGATCCTGGATCTAGCCATTCTTGAGACATGTTCCTTCCAGTTTAGCTATCTGGAGATGTAGTCCAGTATTGGTGACACATTAACATTAAGTTCTTGAAGGATTTCTACATTTTTCTTTTGATCCCACTTGGTGTAGCCAGCTGTTCGGCGCATAAATTTCATCTCACAAGCTGTTAGTCTGCTTTCATCTCTCGTCCTTATAGTCCACGCTTCACTCCCATACCATAGGACTGGTCGAGCCATTATTTGATGAAGATGAGTACGAGTTGATTTTTGCACTAATGAAGGTTTTAAAACTCTATTAATGATTCCCATTGATTTGTTGAATTTCACAATTTTCTCTGGTAAATCCAAATTTTCAACAAAAGAGAGTTTATATCCTAAATAAGTAAACTCATTAACTCTCTCTAAAATTTTGTTATTTAAACAAATTTTGCTTGGTATTGGGGATTTTCCACAAAAGGCCATTATTTTAGTTTTATTGGTAGATTATATTATTTTTAGTCTGGACATCTTACCTCAATATTAATGTTGATTTGTTCTTGGACATGTTTCAAAACAATTCTGTTTTATCGTCAGCTTTCCCAGACAGAGTCTGACGATAAAATAGAATTGTTTTGAAACATGTCCAAGAACAAATCAACATTAATATTGAGGTAAGATGTCCAGACTAAAAATAATATAATTAAAATAACCTCAAAATATAACTTCCTAAAATTAAATATTATTGGTAGATATTTCCATTGAATATTTCTGGGCTATTAAATTTAAATTATGTACTAACCATTGTAAATCATCTTCAGATGTTATTAACTTGTAAGCTTCATAATATTATTTACCATAATTAATTTATGAAACAAGGGAAAAGCTGGAATGAAGTCAGGAATTTGGCAAAAAACAGAGTTCAGTGATATGCTTTCATAAAGGCCTATGCTTCGAAGAGGAGCAACAAGAACTACTGTATGTAGTAGTAGTCCTGGTCACTCCACTGGGAAGCATAGGGCCTTGATAAAAGTTTGCCAATGAACTCTGTTGTTTGTCAATGCCTTAATTTCATTCCAACTTATCCCTGCCTGTTCAGCTTCATCCCTGATGGTATAACTCCATGTTGCCCTAGGTCGTTCTCTTCCCCTTCTCAATCCTTGGAGGTTCCAATCAAATGCCATTTTTGTGATCTTATCATTCTTTTCCTTTAACACATGACCAACCCATTTCCATTTTCTGAATTTAATTTCTTTACAAATTTCATTTTGATTCGTTCTTCTCCAAAGTTCTTTATTTGTTATAATGTCGGCCACCATATACCCATATGATGAAAGTTAAAAAATTAAATTGTACCTGTTGGTAGGTGCCGTCGTCCTCAACTTTGTTAAAATATTGTATATAAATTAACTGGAGCACTTTCGGAAGTTATCTTCCATCTTCTGCAGGATGAGCTTCTGCTACTCGTTGTTGTGCTCAACCTGTAGAAGATGGAAGATAACTTCCAAAAGCGCTCCAGTTAATTTATATACAATATTTTAACAAAGTTGAGGACGATGGCACCTACCAACAGGTAAAATTGAATTTTTTTAACTTTCATCATATGACTTCACCTCAACGGAATTTGATATGAATTTTATTAGTATTGACCATATACCCACCAAGATATTTCTCAGGCAATAATTTACAAAGATTTGCAATTTCTTTCCAATTTGTTTTGTAGTCTTCCAAGTTTCACAGCCGTATAATAAAATCAATTTCACATTTGACTTATATAATCTTAGTTTAAGTCTTAAGGAATCTATGTACATACCACAAACTGGTGTTGTTGAGGAGGTGGCGGTGCCTGGGTTTGTTGCCATGGTACAGACAATGGGTAAACAGCGACATGCTGCGCCGGTGGTACCATCACGTTGGGAACTGGTTTCTCAGCTGCAGGACGTGACTTAGTGAGCCGAACTTTAGCAGGAGTTTTATTGACAACACTAGATTCTTCCTCTGTCTCCTCTGAGTCACTTGGGTTACAAGCTATTGCACCTTTCAAAGGCAAAGTGGCCTGTCCCATCCGAGCCATCCGTGAGATTATACTTGCTTTGTGAGTCTTAGGACTGTTTGTTAGTGCCTCTGATATCGATGCTCCTCGAGCCTTTATACTTGTATCATCAGTACTGCAACACAAACACACAATACTTTATATTAATACCAATAATCTCAATATATATTTATATTGACGATTTTATTATTAATTTAACACTTCTCATTGAAGGATAAATTATATTCGAAGAGAAAAATTTTCGCCTAGCCCGGGACTTGAACCCGGGACCCTTGGCTTTCCGGGCCAAGTGCTCTACCAACTGAGCTACCGAGGCGAGTTGCGATCTAGATGCAAATTTTTCTCTTATGTACGTTGTAATTCCCTCGCGCCAAATGCTTGAAACCATAGCTTCTATCTTTGCAAAATTTTTCTCTTCAAATATAATTTATCCTTCAATGAGAAGTGTTAAACTAATAATAAAATCATCAATAGAAGCCCTACTGGCTTTAAAAAGTAGTGTTAAATTTCCAATAAATGTCTTCTTTACTAAGAAGCCGCCATTTGCAAAGATAGAAGCTATGGTTTCAAGCATTTGGCACGAGGGAATTACAACGTACATAAGAGAAAAATTTGCAAATAGATCGCAACTCGCCTCGGTAGCTCAGTTGGTAGAGCACTTGGCCGAGAAAGCCAAGGGTCCCGGGTTCGAGTCCCGGTCTAGGCGAAAATTTTTCTCTTCAAACATATATTTATATATATGTTATATTGCAGATTTTGCAGATATAAGTATGAATATGAAAATTTTCTTGGGTTTTCCACGTCTTGGATTCAAGTTCGGCCTCTGGCCACTGATTCCGACATTTCGGCATGATCCCACATGCCATTATCAAGGAATGATAAGTTCGAGTCACAGGTTTAGGTCTTATATAATAAAATACATAGAGTTTTCGCTGTGGTCTGTTTCCAAAGACATACACCCATCCAAGGTTTAGTTCTTATGTAGTGAAATACCTTCTCTTTTCATGTGGTCCGTTTCCGAAGCCGTACACCCAGGTTTAGTTCTTATGTAGTTAAATATCTTTAGTTTTCAGTGTGGTCTGTATCAGAAGCCATACACCCATCCAAGAGTCGAACACACTCCATGTTGCCCAACCATGGTTTTCTTCATATCTTCTTTGCTGTTCTGGGGATGACATGGTGGGCAGTGAGAGCAGTTTTCCATGTAGATGGTAATCTTTGGTCATTATCTTGGGTGTTCAAGGAATGTGGCCTTTTCTCAATCTCTATTGTTTCTCTGTAGATTCTTGATTTTCCATTATCTATTTTAGCCGATGTTCTAGATCCTGTGAGGTTGATCTTGTGACCCCTCAGTATCATATGTTGCACCAGAGTTGATGTAGGTTCTTGATGATTTATTGCAGCCTTATATATATGTATAGGGGGATTCTTTACAACATGTGACGCGAAAAAATTTTCTAAGTTCCAATCATACACCATGTGCACGTGCCAACAAATGCAAAGCGGTTTACACTATGGAATCATGGGATGCGCCGTAGCATAGTGGTTAAGGCATTACACTACAAGCCGGAAGGTCGAGGGTTCGAGTCCCGGTGGTGGCAGGATTTTCAAACTGACCTAAACCTTCTGGTGGCACTATGGGCCTATGGTCGACTCAGCCTCTAAATGAAATGAGTACCAGACACTTGTTCTGGGGGTAAAAGAAGGCCGTCACGCAGGGCTGACAACCCGACTTCAGCCATGACTGAAGAGGGACAAGATATTGTCTGAAACAGCCGGTATCAAAGAAATTTGAAATGATATGAGGTGAGTTGTTAGAAAAATTAATGCCTGAACCGGAATTTGAACCTGGGTCCACTTAACTCAATACGTTAGAGCATTTACTAACCACACTATCTAGGCATCCCAGTACAAACATTAATTTTCCTTTCCTTATATATAATTCTCAAATCATAAAAAACAGTGGGAAAGCGTCTGCACTGCCATCTTATAGCTTCTATAACATTTTAATGAGAATATTATTACTTTATAGCAGCAAGGGTTTTTCATTTCAATATTACAATTAAATTTTGACATTAACCAATGAAAGCAAAATATGTCACAAAAAGAAAAGTTAATGCCTGAACCATATAAATATGTCCTTGTGTTTGAGCCTTTTGTATGGATTCCCTGATGTAGTGTCACCGCCCAGAAAACTGAATAGGGGACTATTTTACCTCTAGAAAATTTTAACCCAGTGGAACCCATGTCCACGTTTCTTGATGGTTGTATTTTTACGGTAAAAGATCGTCCCTTTTTCAACCAAGGTATTTTTTTCATCTGGTTTATCACATTTGACCTATATATAAAGGTGTAATGCTACTGCAGGTACAGCTCCAGAGGTCATTTAAGCACGCAAGTCACTCTACCCACTTGGGGTAGATCAAGAATGAGGTGAGAGAATAACATTAATCATGATTTGAGGAAGTAGATTATATAGGGGATGATTGGAAAACAATAGCTCAGGATGGGGATGTGTAGAGAGCTTATGTCTGTGTGGCCATGATCCTACAGAATTGATAGTTATATATATATATATATAGATAGTTATATATATATATATGTTAAAATGGGAAATATAATGTCTAATCCTATAAAAACCTCAAAGGGATTGAAACAAGGGTGCAGTCTAACACCAATTTTATTTAATATTTATGTAGAATTTATATTAACGAAATGGAAACAAAGCTGCAAAGGTATGGGGATCCCAATAGGTAACAGATTTTTGCTGAAATTACAATTTGCCGATGATCAACTGGTTTTAGCGCAAGACAAATTTGATATGGAATTCATGATAAAAAGGTTGAAAAACACATATGAATCATGGGGTCTCACAGTAAATTTATAAAAAACAGAATATCTGGCAATAAATAGCAATGAAAGAGAAAATTTAATATTGGAAGAAGGAATCCAAATAAAGCAAGTGAAACAAACTAAATATTTGGGAATGATTATGGATAACATCGAAGGGATAGGCAAAGAGAACATAAAACACAGAATTGAATTGAGTAGCAAAATAATATCATCATTAAATTCCATATGGTGGGATAAGTATATTTGGAAAGACACAATAAAATATATTAGTAAAACATTGGTGGAATCTGTTGCAATGTACGGAAGTGAGGTATGTACAATCAATAAGTACTACAAGAATAGACTAATAGCTCTAGAAATGGATTATTTACGAAGAAGTGCCAGAAAGTCTAAATTAGAACGTGTCACAAATAAGGAAATTAGAAACATAATGGAAGCAGAAGAAAGCATAATTGAAAGAATTGAGGAGAAGGAATTAAAGTTGTTAGGACATGTTTTAAGAATGGAAGATGAGCGATGGCCGAAGCAACTATATGAATGGCATCCGAACAGAAAGAAGAAAAGAGGAAGACCAAGGTTAACATGGAAGGAAAACATGAAGACAGTAATGCAAGCTAGAGGGCTAAGCATCGAAGATGCCCAAGACCATAGGCTTTCGAGGTTTGGCACGGGAAGACGGCAGCAGCTGTAAAAACCCAAAGATATATATATATATGAACATGAAAGTTTTCTTGGGTTTTCCGCGTCTTGGATTCAAGTTTGGCCTCTGGCCACTGATTCCAACGTTTCGGCATGATCCCACATGCCATTATCAAGGAATGATAAGTTAAAGTCACAGGTTTAGGTCTTATATAATAAAATGCATAGAGTTTTCGCTGTGGTCCGTTTCTGAAGACGTACACCCATCCAAGGTTTAGTTCTTATGTTGTTAAATACCTTCAGTATTCAGTGTGGTACATTTCCGAAGCCGTACACAGACCACACTGAAAACTGAAGGTATTTAACAACATAAGAACGAAAACCTTGGATGGGTGTACGTCTTCGGAAACGGACCACAGCAAAAACTCTATGCATTTTATTATATAAGACCTAAACCTGTGACTCGAACTTATCATTCCTTGATAATGGCATGTGGGATCATGCCGAAACGTCGGAATCAGTGGCCAGACGCCGAACTTGAATCCAAGACGCGGAAAACCCAAGAGAACTTTCATATTCATACTTATATCCGCGAAAATCTGCAATATAACATATATATATATATATATATATATATATATACGTATATACAGCAAACTCCCAATTATCCATGTTAATTGGGACCGAGATATGCACGGAAAATCAAAAAACACAGATAATCGAATTAAGTTATTCAGTGCCATGGAAGTTGATCAGAAATTATATTAGCCACTTTAACACTACTTAAATGCAACAAATATTCACAAAATGTTATATTAAATGTATATAGGTGTGAGTCGTAATTGTCATTAATTTCTGTATTCATGTAGACTTTCACGGCTGGAGTTGCTATGATGATCTTGAAGAAGATTTTCGGGCTGTAGGCCGTGGTCGTGAGGCTTGTAGTTCCCCGACGTTTCGCCAGAGACTGCATCTGGCATCCTCAAGGGTTGTCTTGAGACTGGCATTTCTGTCCGCTGTCTGTCCTATTTATATGTTCACCGCGATGTGTTCGTAAGTTGTATCAATCAGAAGGCAGATATAACTTACGAACACATCGCGGTGAACATATAAATAGGAGAGACAGCAGACAGAAATGCCAGTCTCAAGACAACCCTTAAGGATGCCAGACGCAGTCTCTGGCAAAACGTCGGGGAACTACAAGCCTCACGACCATGGCCTACAGCCCGAAAATCTTCTTTAAGATCATAATGTCATTAATTTATTTTACTTGAAAATATCAAAAAAAAAAAGTGGGACTATTTCCTGTCATGACCACTCTGGTTACAACAATTATTCAAAATGGCCATCGTAACCAGCGATAACTACACTAGTAACCACCGATGACCACACTTATAACCAGCAATGACACAAAAAAATCAGCGAATGCCTTTATCAAACAAATGACAAACTGCAGGGCAGCAATATCTGTATCCTAGATAAGGGGCCCTTACTGGGTATTATTATCAGCCAGACGAGCTGCACCCGGGTTTTTTAATAAAGTTCTTACTCCTGTCCCTCGTTCTTTTCCAACTTGTCTTGGGACAGACTTTGGTGGGTTTTTATATGCTGGATGCTGGATATACACCAAAGTTCCTGAAACAACGAAGAGTAATTAATGGGACTATTTTTTAACTCTTGCCCCAAATGGGAGTCAATGGCCAATCACATTTCAATGATTTTTGATTTACAACCAATCACAGTCGTGTTTCGCCTAAAATTTACCAACTAAAGTTTATCATAATAAAGAAAGCAGCTAGCTCCTTTTTAACATTCTGAATAGGTCATAGCATTATTTTGCAGTGACTGACTCTCTTAGAAATACGGCTACCATATTGTATATATAGTACATGAATGTCAGCAGAAAGTGCATGCGATAGATAATATAAAAACATTTGTAACAATTGATTATACCACAAAAAAAAAACCACTGTTTGCACTTTCTTAAACAAATTATTTTCCAGGAAATGACATTGCAGAAAAATATAATTGACATATTTACATCATAGGACATCAGAAATTAATTAATACCTATAACGTCGGTTATAAATTTCTCCACTAGGGTGCATTCTTACAATCCTTTGCAATCCTTTGGCAATAAATAATATGATCTGGTTGCAGTGATGAACAAAGGAAGGAAATGAAGTGTACCAACCGTTTCTCATTTGTTTTCAAACATCGCCGTTTACATTAAATATATAAATATTTTAAAATAACTATAGTTAAATAACGATTTGTGAGTAAACAGCTTAATTTTATTTGTTGAATAGTCCTAACAAATGCCACTCTTGATTTCCAAATTCTCTAGATAAATTGGAAATCACTCGTGGCAATACTTATGAAAAACACCAGTTATGGACCATGGCCTTATAGCCTGAAATCTTCTAAAATCATTGTATATAACTATTTATCTAAAACCCAAAATTTAAAAATCTCTGTAACACCTGCCCAAGTTTATTTTCTTGCAATACACATTTTATTGACAAAAGAAAGGTGTACTCTGTAAACCAGCATAAATGGACCATTAATTCATGTTGCTGAGGAATTTATACAACTCCTGCTGATGGAATTTTTTTATTAAAAAATCACTCTGTATCTCTCACCTCTCTCCACTATCTACACGACTACTTTTGATGCGTCCTATATCCACCTGCACCATCACACCTGTGTCATGTGGCACCTGAGATCGCCAGGGTCCCTGAAAACAACAACCAGTTGTACTCCAAGGTAGTAATTATGATTGAACTTTTATAGGACATATCATCATCATCATATATGACAGCACTTTTGGACCCTAACCTTCCTCAGAATGTCCATCCAGACATCTCTATTTGCTATATTTGAAGAGAAAAATTTTTTTTAGCTCAGTTGGTAGAGCACTTGGCCTGGAAAGCCAAGGGTCCCGGGTTCGAGTCAAGGTCTAGGCGAAAATTTTTCTCTTCAAATATAATGTATCCTTCAGTGAGAAGTGTTAAATTAATAATAAAAAAGAAAATTATATGCTGACTGGGGTTTGAACCCAGGATGTTTCACTTTCTATGCAAATGCACTACCAACTGAGCTACCTGAGCACAAGAATCTTAATACAAATTTTTCTCTTATATTCTCTATATGCTGCTAAAATCTTCCAATTTCTAATTTTATTAATTATAATATCCTAGAAGACATCATCCTCCCATCTTAATGTTGGTCTTCCAACTTTTCTGGTTTGTAACTGTTGTGCCGTATAGATCTTTTTAACAGTTTTATCATTGTCCATACGTATCAAATGTCCAACCCAGGCCAATCTACTAATGTTTATATACTTCATTAAACCGGGTTCCTTATATAATTCATACAATTCACAATTTCTCCATCTTCTCCAAATTCACCTTCTTTCACAGCCCCAAAAATAGTCTTTATATGTTTCTTTCAAAAGTAGTCAGAGATTTCTCATAGATTAGTAAATGTACCTATGAGCAAAGAAAATTATGAAAAAGAATACATTAAAATTCATTGGAGAACATTTTGTTTAAACAACTCACCTCATAGGATTCATGCTTCCACAGTTGTGTTCATCCTCAGCCATAACTCCGACTGACGAAATTCTTTGGCCGTCAACTATTCTATTGTCGCAATCTTCAGTGCTGAAGATCTGAAGATGGTGACAATAGAACAGTTGACAGCCGAAGAATTTCGTCAGTTGGAGTTATGGCTAAGGATGAACACAACTGTGTTTGAAACCGCGGTATCATGGAAGCATGAATCCTATGAGGTGAGTTGTTTAAACACAATGTTCTCTGATGAATTTTAATGATTATACCTCATAATGTTTACTTCCCAACACTAATTTAATATAAAAGAATACATAATTAATGTAGCAATAGAAAACAGTTTTGAAGAAAATATGGCACAAAAGAAAATAAATAAGTTTAAGAGACAAAAATTAATTAATGAAAGTACACTTATAAAACAAACAGAAGAGAACATAAAATTGAAGAACTTCGCTTACCATCCTTTGAAACACAAGAAGCTTAAAAAAGTTTTTAAAAAGATTAACATGGGATTGGCACCGAAGAATGAATACAGTCTCAATTTTTTAAAATACAATAGGAAGTAACAATTAGATGATGCTGTTGCGACAAGAGTCGCTCTCTCTGTCAGTAATAGCAGACACCTGCCGTCTGTTATTACGCTAATGATGTAGTTCATCTAACTGCCGCTTGTAGGCGCCTGAATACAGTAATGCTGAGTTGTGTTGGTAGCATTTTGGATATAATGTTGCCAACTTCTGCGCATTGCTCAGGTCTGTAGATGACTACAACACTCTTTCTCAGTGTGTGCCAGGCCGTCGAGGACAACGGTCCTGTTTTAGTTAAGAGGTTTAAGAACATCTCATTCTCAGTGTGAGTTAGAAGCTCGTGTTAAGAGCAGTGTGTGTTAGGCACTGGCAGTGCGTGTTAGGCATTCGCAGTGTGCGGTGGGCACACTTACGTGGTTATTGAGGACCACGTGCTGCCTGATCCGAAGTTGATACTCTTCGAGGCCCCTCTAGTCCTAGGAACGGACTTTGATTGAAACATTTGATTCTGCTTATTTGTATCTAAGTTAAGTTAGCATAAAAATAAACTTGATATTTTCACGATTACACGTCTTTGTAATAAACTAAATTTCCCTTTTTATAAAATCCAGCACACCAGAGGAATATTAGGCAAAGAACTCAAAATTGGACCGTGTTGGCAACAACAGATGCCATTAAACTTTTAAATATTCATAATAAAACAAATTTACTATGGAAGTGGAAAATAACCAAGAAATACCATTTTTACACCTTAAATTGATCAGGAATGAAGAAAAAAGGAAAATAGAATTTGGAATCTACAGGAAAGAACACACATTGATAATTTTATATTAAAGCAACAGCTTTTAACCACATTGCACATAAATAGGCAGTATTTAATAGTTTAACATACAGACTTGTGAATGTTTCCATGAGCAGAGAAAATTTTAAGAAAGAGAAAAAAAAAACATTATAAAAATAGCAGAAGATAATGGTTTTCAAGAAAAGATGATTCATAAGAAAATAAATAAATTCAAACAAAATGTGATAAATGAAAATACTCTTCAGACACACAAAGAAATTGGTAAAAAATTCAAGAAATTTACATATCATCCTTTAGTATTTAATAAGTTTAAAAAAATAAGTTCAAAAAAAGATTACAGTTTGAATAAATTAATCAAAACCAATAAAAATGAAAAGATTGAAGAAGGCAACAAATCAGAGATTTATCAAATTGACTGTAAAGATTGTGAAAAAATATACATAGGAAAAACAAAAAGGAATTTAAATACAAGATTGAAAGAACACCTTAGAAATGTTAAAAATGGAGAAATAGAAAAATCTGCATGGTCAGAAAAACACAGAATTGAAACTAAGGCAAAATTACTAAAACAGTTAGAAAAATCTAAGGAACCCACAATTTGGGAGAAAACTTACATCTGCAAGAATGGAAAGAAAACCATGAATTTTGAAATTCCCAGTGAAAGAGAAAAAAAATTTATTTGAAAGTTCATCAGTCAGCCAACAGAGGGCACATAAATCAATTTGCAGGAAGGACAACCGCAAGGCAACAGTTGTAATGCATTGAGAATGTCACACAGTTAGCGACGAAAGTAGTCTGCCTAAAAAATCAAGAAATATGAGGTGAGTCAAAATATACAACTCCAATATAATTAACATTAAGAGGTTATACATAATAATTAAGCTTAGTCTGTAATAGCTGAAGATGGGGGCCAACAGGCCTTGAAACATATGTCCAACAGAGACAACCATAAGAGGTAAGAATACACAGACCAAGCTTAATTATTACAGTCTCAATAGGATAATTAAAACCAACAAAAATGAAAAAAATTGAAGAAGAAAACAAATGAAGAATTTAACAGATCAAATGCAGAGATTGTGACAAAATTTATATAGGAAAAAACAAAAAAGAAAGTTGAAAACCCTGGATGAAAGAACATCTTAGAAATGTCAAAAATGGTGAAGTGGAAAGTCAGTCATGCTAGGTCTGGAAAACATATCATTGATACAAAAGCAAGTTTAATTAAACGTATAGAAAAAGAACTCACAGTTCGGGAAAAAATCCACATTAAAAAACAAGAAAGAACAACATATGAATTTCGAAATTCCCAAGGATTTTGATTTGATCCAGAGGTTCATTGGTCCACCAACAAAGGGAGGAAGAAGCAGTTCTCCTGATCAACATAACATTAGTTGACAAGAAATTACTGAAGATAAAGCTGCGTAAGCTTTGAAACTGGTATAATTAGAAGACTGGATATGAGGTGAGGTATAAAGCATTTTAATTTAAATCAGTAATTATAAACTTTGAACTTGCGTGATCGAACAAAGGTTTGTGGCATTTGATGCTCGGTAATTAACAGTGTATAAGAGAAAAATTTGCATTTACATTGGAGTGCTCAGGTAGCTCAGTTGGTAGTGCATTGGCATAGAAAGCCAAACGTCCTGGGTTCAAATCCCAGTCTGAGAGTTTACTTTCCTCTTCAAATATAACACACAGCAAAACTTACCGTAAGAGCAGGAGACAACATTATCATGCGTTTACAGCCCTTGGCTGCACCAAGCAGACCTTCCTCCCAGCTGTCCTTCTTCAGTTTGACTCTCAGAGGTTTGTCAGCCTGCGTTGTGTTCTCCAGCTCTGAACCTAGTTTCCCTTCACTCATGGGATAAACAATGTAACGCACTTCTACGAGGTCTCCTTCACTCGCTCCTGAACCAACTCCAAACAATAGGTCCTGAGTCAGTAACTTGTGTTCTCCTGGTGCTGCCGCACTCCCTCGAGCCAGTCCAACCTCAACACAAACAAATATATTATTAATAATATGAGGTATTTCGTCCACACAAAACCTGTTACATAATACAAATGTAGTGAGCAAGTTTTTGTAAAAACACTTAATAGTATTACATACTATTTTTTTTTACACAAATACTGATACAAGTTTATTATATTAGGATAATTTATATCATTACCAGAGTCCTTTCATGAATTTAGCCATTTGTTGACCTGTTTCGGCACTGGGTATCTAAAAAAAATATATTATTACGATATGCGATCAGAAAAAGGAACACCGATATCTTAAAAGAATTGAAGACTACACCAATTTTGGAATATATTAAACAGTACCAACTAAATTGGAAATACCATCTAGAAAGAATGAGTTCAAATTAGATCCCCAAAGCTGTTTATAATTATATACCAAGAGGACGAAGATCTCTGGGCCGTCCTATGAAACGCTGGAGGGAAAATTTTCTACAGGATCGTAACAGGCCTTGGTCTAATACTTGGAAGGAAGAAGAAGAAGAAGATAAATTTACAATTATTTTTTCTTTATTACTTATTCAACTAAAACATAACATCTGCTTGGGTATCCTGTAATTCTCCACTTGATGAACATATTGCTTCCATCTTTACTTATAATCAGAAATTCTGTTTTTTGTCTGTATGGACTTCACAAAATTACACATGTGGATATATATATATATATATATCCATCCATAGTAATTCTGCCTGAGGGCAGGTATTTCACTGCAATCATAGCATTTTCATGTTATGCTTTGCAGTTTTACTAGGAATTATAGATGTGGTAGCTTCCCGTTGCTTTCCACACTGGTGAAGATGAAGAAGAAGAAGAAGATGATGATGGCTGGATGATTTTTGGGGACCATTGCGCCCTAAGCTTCCTGGCATTTGTCTTACAGGTAAGGAAAAACCCAAAAAAACCTCACCCAGGAGGCTATCCCGACCGGGAATCGAGGGCCCACTGCGTGACAAGATAGCATGCTACCTCAAGACCACAGCGGTGGACACATATATGTATACATAGCAAAAACGAAAAGGAACTTAAATGCAAGATTGAAATAACACCTTAGAAATGTTAAAAATGGAGAAAAAAAATCTGCAATAGCTCACATGCATGATCAGAAAAACCAAAATTGAAACTAAGGCAAAATTACTGAAACAGAAAAATCTAAGGAACTCACAATTTGGAGAAAACCATGAATTCTGAAATTTCCGGTGAAAAGGAAAAACAAATTTGATTTGAAAGTTCATCGGCCAGCCAGCAGAGGAAGCAGGATGGAGAACTGCAAGGCAACAATTGGAATGCATCAAGAATGTCGCACAGAAGCGACAAAACCGGTCTGCATAAAAATCAAGAAATGTGAGGTGAGTCAAAATATGCAACTCAAATATAATTAAAAATCACAACTCACCTCCCTTGCAAAATCAATTGCATCTGCACTTGTTTCAAACATGATGGACCAATTCTGTGTTTGGTCATCGTAGAATGTTGCATAATTGTTTGGCTGCACCTGTTAACAGAAATTATCAATTTGATTTATTAATTAGCGAATTCCAAAGGAATGAAGCTATTGAGATTGTTCTCATGAAAATATGATTGACTATTTAACTCATGTCCCAAATGGGAGTCAATAACCAATCACATTTCAATGATTTTTTTATTTACAACCAATCACAGTCATATTTTGACTAGAATTTACCAATTAAAGTTTATCATAATAAAGAAAGCACCTCCTTTTTTAACATTCTGAATAGGTCATAGCATTATTTTGCAGTGACTGACTCTGTAAGAAATATGGCTACCAGATTGTATATATAGTGCATGAATGTCAACACATAGCGCATGCGGGAGTTAATATAAAAACATTTGTAGCAATTCATTATACCATCAAAAAATGAAACCACTGTTTGCACTTTCTTAAATGTATTTTTTCCCAGGTAATAACATTCCAGAAAAATATAATTGTCATATTTACATCATACGACATCAGAAAGGAATTAATATACAGTTTGATGTGTTTCATTTTTTCTCCACTAGAGTGCATTCTTACAATATTGCGATCCTTTGGCAATAAATAATATTATGATCTGGTTGCAGTGATGAACAAAAGAAGCAAATGAAGCGTACCAATCGTTTCTCATTTGTTTTCAAACATCGCCGTTTGCATTAAATATATAAATATTTTAAAATAACTATATTTAAATAATGATTTGCGAGTAAGTAAACAGCTTTATTTTATTTGTTAAATAGTCCTAACAAATGCCACTCTTGATTTCCAAATTCTCTAGATAAATTGGAAATCACTCATGGCATTACTTATGAAAAATTGTTAAGTATCATATATAATAGACACCAAAAATGACCAATAGAAAAATTTATTTAATGAATGATTCAATTCCTATTTTACCTCATATATGATGTTATTCTAAAACGGGAACTGCTGTTTACAAGAGGCATCCCTCTCATCATCAGCCAAATTCATGACTACCAGATTTTTGTTTGAATCTGCATCTACAAAGTTGTCAACTGGTGTTGATTTGAGATCAGGTCCCGTTCACCGGGAATTTCAAAATTCATGGATCTAAATTTGTCCTTCTGAATATATATATTTTCCCAAACTGTCAATTCCAAAGGTTTTTCCAAATGTTTTGAAAGTTTAGCTTCTTTTTCAATTTAATGATTCTCCAGTAAACTATGAGATGCAATGATTGATTTTTCAATTTCACCATTTTTAATATTTCTCAAGTGTTTTTTTGTGTGAGTATTTAAATTCCCAGGCTACATTTATTTATCGGAGCTAGTGTCATATTGAATTTTTTTTAAATTTTGTTGTGTATTTCAGGATGATAAATAATTTTCTTGAATTGTTTTCCTTTCTTTGAATCAGATTCCAGAGTATTCTTTTAATTTCTTTTTGTTGTCTGAATTTCTTTAATTTATTTATAATTATTTATTTTCCTCAGCCATTTAAACTAGCTATGTTTAAAAGTGATTGTATTCTTATGAGGTAAGATAAGTATCGACTCATTCAATTAATTGAAGAACCTCATCATGTTATTTCCCATTAATTAATTAGGAAGAGAAATTTATGTATATTTGTCAATTAACACTCTAGCAGTCACAACTGTTTTTATCAAAACCAAACAACATATAGCAATCAATTAAGATTAAATTCATTAACAGGCAAAATCAAACCACAGGTGTAGGAGTTCACCTGAAACAAAAATTTTAAAATAATTCTTCTTCTTCTTCCCCCTCTTTTCATGTGATAGACCTAGGGGTCTGTTATGGTCTCGATCAAACGTTTGAAGGATTTGCCCAAGGATCTCTTGCCTGATGGCTGGTAATTTAAGATTTGACGTGGTATTCTTGTTCGGTTCATTCTTCTTACGTGAGATTTCCAGTTGTTCCTATATTTTTTTGTAAATATTCCATGATTGATTCTGTTTGTAATTCTTTGAGAATCTCAGAATTCCTTTTATGGTCTGTTCTTGAATAACCTGCAGTATGTCTTATAAATTTAATTTCTGCTGCAGTTAGTCTTTGTTCATCTACACTGCGAGTTGTCCAGGCCTCACTGCTGTAACATAATATGGGTCTGGCCAGTGTTTATAAATTCTAGTTCGCGTGTGTTGCTGTACTGTGTTTGGCTTGAAAATATTTATAATTCCTGTTACTCTGTTAAATTCTATAATTTTTTGATTAAAATCTTTTTCTTCTTTGTATGATAGCAGTTGCAATTTTCGAGTTTTTGAAGAAATTGGCCTGGTGGTCAATCCCTAACCTCTCATGATGCAACTTTATCATCTGCATCATCACTTGAAGGTTTAGGATAATCTCCTGTTCCAGTCTACATTTCAGTTAAATGTACTCTTGTGGAATGTAAGCTTTCATGCCGATAATCATAATGTTAAAAGATTCTGGGCTATGTGGCAATGGTCTATAATTGGTGTTTCTTCCACATGTTTCTCCCTCAACTGCGGAGAGCATCTTCAGTGGCGAGTGCTTCTAGGTGATGTTACCCGAGTCTACGACAAGGTAACATCACTTAGAAGCACTTGCCACAGAAGATGCCTTCGCAGTTGAGGGAGAAACATCTGAAAGAAATACCAGTTATAGACCATGGCCACATAGCCTGGAATCTTTTAACATTATAAATTAACTCTTTCCAACATTTCCTTTTTTCATCCCAAATTCCGTCTTCCTGCTGCTTTATAGTCATAGGCTTGTCTTGGAATACAGATTGTTAGCATCCTCAATACATGGGAATTCCTTCTACTTCTATAAAACAGATTTTCTTTTATGGAGGGGAAAGATGTTGAGGTCATTGTGCACATCTTTGTTTCTTATTTTATCTAATTTAGAACTTCCCTTAATGGAACATACAAATTTAATTTCTGCTGACTGTATTTTATTCCAATCTGCCTTTCGCAGTGTCCAAGTTTCACTCCATATAACACTGCCATAACCTTGTAAAATTGTGAATGTCAAAATTTAAATTAATACAATGAAATATAATGCGTATCAGGTAGAAAAGTTATGTGATTTCTCATAAAAATGTCTTCTTGAATCAGAAGCTGCCAGGTAGCATTGGTAGTGACAGCTATCTGCTTGTGATGATAAAGAGAACTGTATATGAGAAAGAAAAATTAATGTTAATGTCAGAAACCTGAAATAGTGTAATGGTTAGCACACTAGCGTACAGAGCTAGAGGTTTTGAGTCCAAATCCTCATTCAGATGTTAATTTTTCTTTTCAAAATAATAATTATCCATCATCACGAATATTAAAATTTAAATTAATACATCAAAAAAAAAAAAAATAATAATAATAATAAATAGGGCTAGGATTTTTATGATATAGCATATATTTTTTGGTAAGAGGGATATGTTTCTTAAAAATATATATATATATATATATATATACATACACAAGAACTAATTGGATTAAAGTACTTTGTTGAGTCATATTTATGCATATTTGGCCATTTATATATGACAGAGCATATTATAACAATTTATTGGTCATATTTTCATTCTTTTAAGAATTAAAGAACTTTTATCATACAATTTCTTTCTTCTATGTTTGATTTGTTAAATTTCTCAGAATTTTGTTTCTTGTAAAATCTATCTTCCTCGCCTAATTTGTTTCAATTCGCAGTATGATTTTTTTCCTTTATGTATATGCCTGAGCAAATATTTATGTATTGTCTCGCAACAAGCAGGTAGCTACTGATAATATTTTAATAAAATAAAAAGCATGCTACAATATAAAATTCCATACTTTAGCTTGCTTCTCACTTGCATTTTATTCTTGAATAAATAGTTAATTGTCCTGTGCCGTAGCCTAGTAGTTAAGGTAAGATGCCTTGGCAGAGAGTTACGGGACTTGAGCTGATTCGAGTCCACATGGGGGAAGAAATTTTCTCATGGAATTTCAGCCAGTATGGGACCGGTGCCCACCGAGCATCGTGAGGCATTTGGGTAGCTACAATAATTAGCGACTCCAGGGTGAGAAGACCAGCTATGACAGCTGGGGGACCTGATATGCTGAACATGTCACCCTTACACTGGTGATCATCTACCTCTGTGATTAACACATGTGGATGTGAGGCCAGTAGCCGGCTGGTAGACCTTCTAGGCCTGTTGCGAAAAAAAAAAATAGTTGCCATAAACTGATTTACCAATTAATTTTACAACTGAAATTATTACATAATTGTATTAATATTATGTCATATTTTTTATGTTATAGTGCATATTTTTGTAAATTTTAGGTCATGACTGCATATATTATTTTGTACATTTTGGTGTTTACAGGTCATAAAAATCCTGGCCCTAATAATAAATACAGAAGGTGACTAATAGTCAGCATATTGGGTCCCTCAGGCATTACAGCTGGTTTTCTCAAGCTGGAGCTGTTATTTACTGTAGTTACTCAAATTTCTTACAATTCTTGGTAGGCACCAGTCTCATACTGGCCAAAATACTATAAGAATTTTTTTTTTCTCCCAGGGAGACTCGAACCAGCGCAAGGTGCCATAAACCACTCAGCTGCAGCACAGAACAAGCCCCATATATAAAGAAGCAAAACTATCTTTTGTTAGAAGATAATGACAACATGAGCTAATATAAATTTACAACATAGAGCGTCTCCTATTATAGAACAATTAATTTACTTCCATGATCATGCCCTAATAATTATTATTATTGTTGGAGAAAAAAGAGTGACATTTACCACAAATTGAAACTGAGCTGTGATTCTGCAGCTGGTAACATGCTGTTGTTTTCCTTTATACAGAAGTAACTGATAAACCCGAGTTGATGCATTTCCAAGTACAGCTGCACCTAACTTCCCCTGTGCGTTGTAGTTTCCTTCTGCCCTGCAAACCAATTACCAATAACATGAAAACATCCGGTGTGTCCAGATAAAATATGAACTTGGAAATACTTTATAACATGTGATGCGAAAAATGTTTCTAAGTTCCAATCAAACACCATCCACATGAGCCAACAAACACAAAGTGTATTGACGTAGACTTTCATGGCCGGAGTTGCTATGATCTTGAAGATTTTTGGACTATAGGCCGTGGTCGTGATGCTTGTAGTTCCCTGACGTTTCACCAAAGACTGCATCTGGCAAAACGTCGGGGAACTACAAGCCTCACGATCACAGCCTACAGCCCAAAAATCTTCTTCAAGATCATCATAAACACAAAGCGGTTTACACTATGGAATCACAGGATGCAGCCAACATATACATGATATTTAACAAACCTAAAAGCTAACCTAATGCAATTTAAGCACTCTAACCAGTGAAAGAATGCAACACCCAAAAATAAATAGTCCATCCACAGTAATTCTGCCCAAGGGCAGGTCTTTCACTGCAATCATAGCATTTTCATGCTATGCTTACAGCTTTACTAGGGAATTGTAGGTGTGGTAGCTTCCTGTTGCTTTCCACACCGGTGAAGCATGATGATATAAGGATGATGATGATGGCCATATGATTTCGGGGACCGTTTGGGCCTTAAAGTTTTCCTGACATTTGTCTTACAGGTGAGGAAAAACCCCGATAAAAACCTCACCCAGAAAAACTACCCTGAACGGGGATCGAACCCGGGCCCACTGCGTGACCAGGCAGCACGCTACCTCGAGACCACAGCAGTGGACAAATAAATAGTAAATTCTGAAATACATGTGTGCAGTTAATTAGCACATACTCTATGTTGGCTGCACTGGAACCGGTCTTCGTTGTTGCATAGAATATTTGTTAAAATCAATATGGCTGCCACGTCATAGAAAAAAATATTGAAATAATCATTAGAAAAAATGTAAAAATCGTTGTAAATGGTGGAAAATAATTTTAAAAATGAAACACTAAGAATAAAATTTGACAGGAGTTTATAAAGGGAATAAAAAAGTTGTGTCACAGTTTGTAAGTTTAGCCATAAACTTATATATCTATATGCATCTCTCGATAGTATTGTAAGGATCTGAGTCATAGACTTTAACCAGTAAAATAGAAGGATATATTTAATTAATGTTGGGAAGTAAACATTATGAGATATAATCATTAAAATTTATCGGAGAATATATTGTTTAAACAACTCACCTCATAGGATTCATGCTTCCATGATATCGCGATTTCAAACATAATCATGTTCATAGTTATGGCTGACGATGAACATGATTATGTTTGAAATCGCGATATCATGGAAGCATGAATCCTATGAGGTGAGTTGTTTAAACAATATATTCTCCGATCAATTTTAAAAATAGAAGGACTTCTCAGAAATTAGGAGCAGAAAATTTTAAGAAAGATATATAGACCAACATGTGAGGATGGACTTCGGAGAATAAAAATGAACGAGTTATATAGATTATTTAATTCATTAGTAAGGCTCGGAAGTTGAGGAAAAATCCTTTTTTTCATTTTATATCTGAAGTAGGCCCAACTTAATATATACACAGTAAAACTTTATTAAGTTATGTAGATAGGAAATAACACTATGAGGTTCTTTAATATTGTTTATTTTTTATTATTTCACTCACCTCATATTTCATATTTATGAAGTATGAGGTGAGTGAAATAATAAAAAATAAACAACAGTAAAACTTGTTTAATCCGGAACGTGAATAATGCGGAAATCTGTCCAATGTGATCAAATTTATTGGTCCCAGCAAACTAATAGTAATTTTACGTGTATTTATTTTGCATAAAACAGAATCTGTCCAATGCGGAAACAGATGGATATTTCTACACAATTCATGAAAAAATGTTTATAAAGCAGAAAGACAGAGAAATAAATTAGTTTCCACATTGAATTTCCGTTAGGCCAAAAAAATAATAAGGAATGATTCTTGCCGTCGGGTGAAGTAGAGATTCTACCTGGTACCTGAAATTATCTTTCGACCTCGCTGCACACCCATTATGCGAAATACAGATATCTGTCTTACCATTGCACTGTAAAATCTTAAATTAGTTTAAGTTCTGAGACTGATCTTTCACAGGTAGCGTTCTAATTTTACAGAATAAAGATGGCCAAAACGTATGTATCATTGTCATTAAACGAAAAAGTTATTTAATATAAAACTCTAAATTTCCAGACTGATACTCCAAAGTCAAGCTCTAGCTGTTATTAAATCCCTAGGGAATAACGATTTCAAGGCATCTTTAGGTTGACTGGACAGTTTTAAAAGACGACACAATGTAGCGTGGAATGAAATTTGGGGGAAATCAAAGGATATGGACATAAGTGTAGTTAGTGAGAAGAAACCGAAACTGCATACTTTAATTTCAGGACACGCACCTAAAAGACATTTTTAATGCTGGCAAAATGGGACTGTTTTTTAACGAGTTACCGTCGAAGTCGCTCATACATAATTCACTTTTCAAAGGAAGTGGAACTACAATTAATCCAAGGTACGTAAAGAGACATATACGGTACTCTACAATCTAAGATTAATAATAAGTTTTAGTTTTTTTATAATGCGGAATTTTGTCTAATGTGGAAAAAAAAAAAAATTGGCCCGATGCAATTCCGCTTTGAGCAAGTTTTACTGTATATTTCAGGTCATTGTAGGCCAGAAAATTGTGGGTTTTGTGTCATATTTTAGCATTTTTTTGGTTTATTGGTTCTTTTTAGCATTTTTTTTTGTCTTAAGGCTTTTTTTTGCAACTTTATCTTCTTTTGACTACATTTATACCATTTGTATAATTCAGAAACTGCAGAGTCTAGTCTCAATTCCAACTTCTTCTAAAAACACTATCTGGTTTTACTTTCCAAAGACTTTTCACATTGCAAAAACTTTTGTTCTGCGAAAAACTCTCACAAAATACCCCATTATTTTTAACCAGCCTACTGACAGGGATATCAGCCTGTCAGTATAATAAATAAAGTATGAAAGAAGAAACATTTTCAGTCATCAATTTTTTTTTTTCGCAATGTATGTTGCATTTCACTAGAATTTTGTACTTTTTAAACATATTTTATAATATTAATTAAAAATGCAGTTGAAACTAAAATAATCATTTAATTTGAATTGCCTTTTTACATCTTTTTTCAGTTTTAGGTATTTTTTTAGGATATCTTTAGGTCTTTTTAATGGTCTTTTATAGGTCATAGGAATTAAATCGTGATTATTTCTTACCTCATACTTCTATGTTCCTTTAAACACAGTACTGCAGTATCGGCGACTCCTTATCACCATCATTAGCTGTTTTCACGATTGTCAATTTTTTTTGTTGATATTTATTCAAACTGCCATCTGATGTTCTTTTTAAGGAATTATTTTCTAAACTGCCATCTGGTGTTCTTTTTTATGAATCATTTTGTAAACTGCCATCTGTTGTATTTTTGAAGAACTTTGTAATCAAGCTCGGTTCTTCTTGTAATTGGTCAGGGAGGTTCACGGGTGTTCTAGTATGTATTCTTTGGTTTGAATAGGGGTATATTTTTTTCCAAAATATATTGTCAAAAAAGTATTGGTTTTTTTGTAATAGGGGGGGGTATATATTGGGTGAAAGGAAATATATATTAAAAAAAAACATACTAGAACCATGACCTTCGCAATTCCAGAAGAACCCAAAATATATATTCAAAAAAACCATACTAGAACCATGAACTTCGAAATTCTAGAAGAACCAAGCTTGATTACAAAGTTCTTCAAAAATACAACAGATGGCAGTTTAGAAAATGATTCATAAAAAAGAACACCAGATGGCAGTTTAGAAAATAATTCCTTAAGAAGAACAGATGGCAGTTTGAATAAATATCAACAAAAAAAATTGATAATCGTGAAAACAGCTGATGATGGTGATAAGGAGTCGACGATACTGTTAAGTGAGTGAGTGAGTGAGTAAGTAAGTAAGTTTAACATAGATTTGGAGATTCATTGTAAATATTGGTAATTTAAATTTCATAGCAACGGATAGTAATCGAGCATGATAATCGATGTGGTTCGATTGTGGGTTATCGCTGGCTCTATAAACTCTGGCGCATGCGCACTGTTGTTCTATAGGACTTTGAAAATATTTCACGCTAGTTTAAGTGCAGTTTTTCCAAAAATAGTACCAATAAATGAGGTAGACAGAGTAATACTTTGCACGTTCATTTACTGTACAACTGAAACTTAGCTTGGAATTAGTATAGTACTCCATTTCAAAATTTATAGTCGATCATCAACACTAGACGAGACCAAAATCTTTCACTACCACTGCCGTTATATTATTTCATAGTTCTTACTGGTCAACATTCTCCCACATATATCAATGTTAGTTCTTTTACTGACTTATAAATTTGTAATTTAGTCTTTTAGGTATATTACACCATTTAATTACAATAAACCTTACTCATTTTTCTAGTTTGATTTTATATTTCGTCTTTTTAACTTTTCCATTTTTATGTCACTTTCCTTACCTTTCTAAATAAAATACTAATGTGTGTGTGTATATGTGAAGCAAAATTCAATGGAAAAACTGCACTTAAACTAGCGTGAAATATTTTCGAAGTCCTATAGAACAACAGTGCGCATGCGCCAGAGTTTATAGAGCCAGTGATAACCCACAATCGAACCACTTATTGATTATCATTCTCAATTACTATCTGTCGCTATGAAATTTAAATGACCAATATTTGCAATAAATCCCCAAATATATGTTAAAAAATATAATAATATTAAAATTACCAAACATTTATTAAAAATGGGTGTATACTTACTTATCACTCCCTAAAGCTGATCCAACCAGCAATAACCCAAAACACCGATAGAAAAATCGGGTGTGGTAGGTTATATGCCCATCACAATTCTACACGTACATTCTTATGCCACTGATGCACTAAACACTTGTAAACACGTTTTATACTTTTTAAACATTTTGCAACGATCTTCAAGCTTTCTTTACAATATTTTATATTTATATATTTATGTAAAACATGATCGTGGATACATTACTTACTTGCTACTTTCCCACGTTGTTCCAACGTTGCCACCATTTGAAAATAATTTCAAAGCACATTTACTGTTAGTGTACGAAAAATTAGTTTATAGTTCATTAAAAAGTACGCATGTAAATTGTTTTGTTACGTTAGGAAATGGGAAGTCGGTTTACGTCCATTTTTTTTAAGCATTTGGGAATAAATAATATGCATGTAAATTGTTTTCTTTAGTTAGGAAATGGCAAGTTAGTTAATGTCCATTTTTTTTTTGCATTTGGAAATTTATTCCCAAAGTTGGTAACGCCGACTGCAGAGCCATCTACCGGAGGCTATATTAACCATTATAGCAACTCCCACATGCGCACTGTGATTCTGTGGAACTTAGAAGAATTCGTCTGAAACATATAACTGACTTTTTCCCTGTAATTTAGTCTTTTAGGTATATTACACCACTTAATTACAATAAACCTTACACATTTTTCTAGTTTGTTTTTATATTTCGCTTTAACTTTTCCATTTTGATGTAATTTTCCTTAGCTTTTTAAATCAAATGCCAATGTGTGTATATGTGAAGCAAAATTCAACATGTGTAAATAATAGGTGAATCTAAAATTCGTAGAACGAGGTAGCCATCTTAAAATTGTTTACTAAAATAAAGTAGTTCAAAAGTCGGTACAAAATATACTTACAATTTGTAGGTATGAACGGCCTTAACAATGATTATGCTTAATTTGGCTGGAGATGATGTTGCTTGTGCTGATTCTTGACTTTTGGAAATTTGACTTTCCCCGCGACCTTTCTTTGGTTGTTTAGGAGCCGTGTATGTTAGGGATGTATTTCCTTCATCTGACGATTTTCCAAATCCAAACAAGGATGCCAGCTTCGAACTGTTGGCAAAATAAAACTTATTACATATTTATGAAATCGGCGTCTAAAATTGTACGAGAATTGAGATTAATTTGACAAATTATTTAGTTTACCTAGCACTTGGAGCGAAATCATCATCGTCTTCTCCACCAAACATCGTTGTATAATTCAATTACCGGAGTTTACACGTACTTCAATAAGGACGCCCATGACAGTCAGCTGATTGTCTACTGAAGCATGGCTGCCAAAACAATTTGTCGCAGTTCATTAAAAAAATTAATAACTTATTTCCTAAAGTTCTCTATGTTTCCTAAAACATTCGTTTCAAAGATAAATCGCGAGAGACAATTACCAAACTTCTTCCAATTATTTTATTACATAATTTTACGGTTACCAGATTTTTATTTAAGAAACATGGTCAGGTCATGCACATGACACTATTGTGATGCAATGATGCCAATGATTCAGTTTCAATTTTCAGGGTGACGTAATTTACATGATACCCCAGAATAATTATGTCAAATTTTACATTTACGGTTTAATTTGTATCAACATTATCTACTATTTTATATATATATTTTTGTTTGCAATTTTTTATTTATTTATTTTATTGTTTACGTGTACATGCAGGCATTTCGCTGCTCACTTTCCAAAGCAGCCAACGTATATTTTTTAAAGTTTACACAATAAACACCAAATGAAACTAACACATGGATTTTAAATGTTCTACTACATAATAGAGAACCTCTGGTTTTCCTACAAGAAGTTTCCATGCCCCTCGTTTAATTTTTCGTTCGTGCCACATGTCCTGCCCATCAGAGTCTAAGAGAAACTTTTCTTATTATATCTGATTTCCTATAAAGAACAATAATTGAGACATGCACAGACTAATAACACTGTAAAAACGAAGTGTGGATGTATGGAGAACTTATGTCCGCGCGACCATAAACCTACGGGTTCGATAGTGCTAGTGAGTTAGTAACTAAAAACGAAGTGTAGGAAGACATTAATTCTAGTTAGTTCTATGCACAACTTGTGTGCTTTTTTGTTTATTATAAAGAACATATAGCTCACTGTTATGAAGACTTCTAAATTCGCCTGTCTGTTCATCTCACTTCGGTCCAAACATTTCCTCAAAATAATCCTCATCATCTTCTCCTCTCCCTTAAAGCAAGAATTCGTGTTTCAAGTCCATAACACAGAATATTAATACTCTCTAGTTCATATAAAATAAATGGGTGATGGTAACAAGATTTACTAAAATGTTTGATTTTGTGTAGTACGATACATATGAACTTTTTATATTAAAATAATACATTTTTATTCCCCCAGCTTTGCCATTTGAATGAGCAATGCCAATAGAAAATTGCTACATGTTCTCATTTTAATGTCGGTTTTAAAGGTAAAACCTAAAAAACCGATTCCAAAAATTTACATTATGAGGTTTAAAATTTTTCCGTTAAATATAGGAAGTAGTGGCAGGATGCAGTTTATGTATGGTGTACAAAAAATGCAACAATAAAGAATGGCTGGAATATTACTTCAAAATATTATGTAGTAAATGATCTGATATCAAATTCAAGGGTTTTAGTCATTCTATTCAAACAATGTATTAAGAATGAGACTTTTCCGATAAATTAGTGTATGTATATACTTAATTTATTATATTCTATTAGTAAAATCAATTAATACTTATTTCTGACCTCAATGCCATCTATTTGCAAGAGCTGTACTAGGAAGATTTTGATTTGTACACAGATGGCACATATTCGCCAGGATCAATAACAGGAATAACACATAAACGGATGTGGTCATTGTATTTATAGTCCTTGGCGGTGATGGACATATTCAACGATGACCCGTTTTAAATTACATCATATAGTGGGTTATCTCTAATCACATCTTTTAACCCAGCGATAACCCACTAATCCGGGTTATCGCTGCATAGAACTACCTGACCACCGATAGAGCTGACAATCTCTGATGCCGACGATTATTTGTTACTGATGAGGGATATGATTATCACATTTTACAGTTTTGATGGCACAAAAGTCATAAATGTCAATATCCAAGTTATTGGCGTCTTATGCCGCCCCCGGATACGTCACAGTGACATAATCTCTTTCAAATTTCAATCTTCCAATCAGAACACTTAAATTTATTGTAATAATCCAATAAGAAATTAGAGTATAAGCATAGAGGAATAGGCTTAGAGTTGACTACAGTGCCATCTGAAGATGACCGGGGCACTTACTTACTTACTTACTCACTGTGCCACTATCGAACCCGAAGGTTCATGGCCGCGCGGACATAAGCTCTCCATACATCCCTATCCTGAGCCAATGCTTTCCAGATGACCGGGGCACTAGCGGCAAAAAAAAATGATGTAAAATCTTCCTATAACGTTTCATTAGGCTGGCTTATGATGGGAGCAACCCAGGGATTATGATCCCTGGGAGCAACCATCATAGTAGAGTAGAGAATACATAGATGGCAGAGCGATCAGTATTAATGGCTAGTAGAGTTACCGTGTAAATTATAATAAATAAAGTATATATACATAATAATTTATGAGTTTTTCTCATCATTATTGTCTTGTCTTGATAGAGTGAGTGAAACGCTTTAATGTTATATTACATAAATTAATACATGTACATTTACAAGTAAGATTCCATCAGTTGTCCACTGTTTCCATTTTGTACGCCTTACTTAAGTATTATCCTACATTCTTCCTTGGGTTTGAGAAGGGGGGGTTATTAATAAGTAATTTTTGGATTTGATTTGGGGTTTGTGCCTTCAAATCAATTTTCTAAATTGTCAGAGGACAATGAAAAATAATTTATTAATGTATTAACATTCAGGATTGTTTGTTATTTACAACCAAGATAGACAATTCTTCGTTCTCTATGGACATGATCCACCAATGCTGATGGGATGGTTGACAGGTGTGCTGCAAATTCGCCAACCAATTATTAGCCCCTTTAGGGAAAACACATTTAGCCTAAGCAACATATCTAACAAAGTGATATGGATAAAATTTTCAAAACTGCTTCACCCAAACATATTATCCAGATATTCGCTATATGTAGAACATAGTAGAACAGATGTTTAGGGCATTTCACCTGAGGTTGCCAACGCGCTTTAAAAATTATCTGAAAGTTGGCTGCATGTGATCCAGCTTCATGTCACATGTTTTGAAAGTATATTCAACTTGAATATACACTCATAATATTTTATTACTTAAATAGTATGTAGTATTTACTGAATAATGGATACCTAATAAAATAACTAACTGGCACTATGAACCAGGTTGCTCATGGCCATGCTCACATTAGCTATCCATATATCCCTTTCCAGATCTAAATTTTTTCATGTATGTTTCAATAACTCTGGTACGACAGGCCTAGAAGGTTCTTGGCTACCAACCAGCTACTGACATTTATATAGTTAACCACAAAGGATAATCCATCCAATTTAGTGGTAATATAGAGTCAGCATGTCAAATCCCTCACATGTTGCAGCTAGTTTACTAAATCTGGACCTGGTACTTACTCTAGCTACACAAATTCCTCAGAATGTTGGATAAGCACATGTCCCATATGGGCCAAAATTCTACGAGGAAACACATTTCCCTATTAAGACTCGAACCAGTGCAAGTCCCATAGTTCAGCACAAGGATGATGCCTTAAATCACTGGGGTACCGTACCCCTATTATCGAAGGTCTGATATATAATGATACTGGCTTATTAGGACTGTCACACTATTATAGGGGCAGATGAATGAAATAAAATAAAATGGATGAAATGAATATAAGTAAATAATTATTATTAATATTATTAAAATAAATAAAAATGGAAGTTATGAAGAGGAAATAAGAAAGGAAAATTTGCAATTGCTTGCCTCCATGGAATATTGTGGGATAAAAATATAAGTAATAAATTTAATATACATCATAAAATTGTTAAAAGCGTCATTACTTATGGAGCAGAACTTTGGCTGTAAACAACAAAAACAAATAAGTATCTTTCGGTAACAGGAATGGATTTTATATGAGGGGCAGCAAGAATTTCAAGAAGAGAGAAAAAAAAATAGAAACTCAGAGTTATAAGGGAGAAAATGAAAGTTGAAGACACTATTTTAGATTATATTAAAACTCAGCAATTAAGATAATATGTACATGTCCAGCAAATGGAGGAGGATTGACTACCAAAATGAGTTTTGGAATGGAAACCTGAGGGAAGACGAGGCAGAGGAAGACCTAAAACTTCCTGGTGTCAGGGAATATATTTATACATGAAGGAGAAACATCTACAACCAGGAGATTGGATGGACCGACAAAATTGGCTATTAGGAATTGGACAATGTTAAATACATTAAACATTAAAATTATATATATAATTGGAATTAAGTTTTGACAAGGGGAAAAAATGGTAAAAATCCCTAAAGAATCCCTGACTTTGATTTGTTCACCACGATCCCCACATGGAATGACCATGACCCTAAGGTTGGGGGGCAAGGTCTAAACACTTGCACCACAAAGTCTGTATTTATCCCAAGTTCCTCATGAAACTGAGTGCACATCATTCTCTAAGTTATCGGCACTATCTATGTCTGAGATAATGATCATGTAGACATATGCTCTCCACATATTCCTATCCTGAGCTAATGTTTTGTATCATTCCTTGTACAATTCATTTCCTTCAAATAATGGTTAATATTATTCTCCCACCTCATTCATGGCTATATACTGGGTGCTTTTCCTGTATTTTTCCTATGGGAAGTTTTCATTCCCCAGTGGAGGTGGACATATGCTTGATATAATTTTCCACACTTAAATGGGAGTATATGTTCTTCTTCTTCCAGCTCTACAGTCCTGGCTGCTGTTGGGACACTCTTCCATACTTCCCTGTCCAACGCCCTCCTGGGAGTGTATGTAGATGAAAAAAAAAAATTATTTCAATGCATTTTTTACTTAATTATTACATTTTTAAAAATTTTGTAATATATGAAAAATCCTTTATAATATAGGCATATAGGTGGAACAGTACTAGCAACACTTATATTTGAAAGAAGAAATTTATCCAAGTTTCCAATCTACTTTTTTTTTTACACTATTTTAATTATTTTTTCCCCCTCTTTTTTATATGTACAGGTAAGTTTTGTTTTAATATTTAATTTTAGGAAGTGATATTTTGAGGTTATTTTAATTATATTATTTTTAGTCTGATCATCTTACCTCAATGTTAATGTTGATTTGTTCTTGGACATGTTTCAAAACAATTCTGTTTTATCGTCGGCTTGTCTTTATTCTTATAAATTTCATTTTGATTTAATAGCTTATACTATATATTGTAAAATCATTTTGGTCAATCTAAATTGTCTAGTATGGGGCCTATATTAAGCTTTGTCAAAATTGGCAATATTTTTATAAAGCTATTAAATATATAAAAATATGGTCTTCAGAAAGGGAGGAAGAGTCTCAACACACGAAATGGTGTACTATGGACAAGATCCACTAAAACAAACTAGTCATTACAAATATCTTGGACTAACCTTCCAAACAACGGGCACATGTTTCAGCAAACACGTAACTGAAAAAGCTATCGCAGCCATAAGAGGCATCAACGACATAAAATACTTAAATAGACTGTCACTAGATACAAAACAGCTATTCACCGCAAAGATTATTCCAATACCCGTCCATGGCCTGCAAATAATATGGAAATACCTAAAGAAAAACGATCTAAAGCAACTTGAAAAAGTGAAAGCCACTTTCCTAAAAAGAGTTCTCGGTGTATCAAAAAAGACTCCATCTCGACTTGTATATGAACTGGCACGGGAACCATTTCTAATAGAAGAGTTGAGTATATCGCTACAGCTACCGGCAACAATTCATTATGACGAGCTTCTAGCGGAAAGAGTGAGGAAAAGAAGCGAGATTGATTCGGACTTCAACGCCACAGAAGCAATAATAAATCGAACGTGGCCGAACCCTGACCAACCACAGCGGCATGTACTTACTCGATTCTCTATACATGGCTTTCATTACGAGATATGCAAAAAACCAGGATTTCAACAAGCCGACGAATATTGTGTGTGTTCTCTGTGCGGATGTAAATGCAGCCAATACCATTTAGAACTGTGTACAAAAAGCTTAAACGCTTATAGCAAGAGAGTATTTTAATGCACATTCGTGCGCAATTCTACTTATTATTATAATATATAAAAATATCATGAAGTAAGTAGGTAGGCCATGATTCCTGTTATTAGCATTGTTGTAACTTAAATAAATATTACCAGTACATTTATGTATAAAAGCATAGTGTGGTTATCAAAACAACATTTATTAAATACTTTTAATAATTGGATCTTCAAGGTAAGTTCATGTGAGTTCACAATATTAATATTTATAAAAATGAAAGCATTACTCAACCTACTTGTATTCATTATAAAGTACTAATGTTTTTAATCAAGTGAGTTGGTATTTACTTGATGAAAATCCATATTTATTAATTAAATAAAATTAAAACTTAGTTTTATTTTTATTTAATTTTATTTAATTAACAAATATTTTTATTCTGTACTGCTATTAGAAACTCAATTAATTTAATCTAAAATTAAATTCTATAATGGTACAGTTAATGAGGAATGTGATATATCCTTTAAAATACAAAACTATAATAAAGCTTTAAGAATTATCAACCAAGTTTTTAAACCATCAAAAGTGCAGAGACACACAAGAATGAAAATCTATAAAATTCTCGCTAGACCCATAATCTGTTATGGCAGTGAAGCTTGGACCATCAGAACTCAGGATGATCGTCATATTACAGCCACGGAGATGAAATTTCTGCGACGAACTGAAGGTTATAGCCTTCTAGACCACCAAAGAAATTCAACAATAGCCAGAGAGTTAAACATCGTACCTATATCTGAATACCTCCAAGAATATAGAAACAATTGGCTAGCCCATATTCAGCGCATGGATCGTCACAGAATACCAAAACAAATTCTTCACTACATTCCTCGAGGCAGAAGATCTGTGGATCGACCTTTTCGGAGATGGCGGGAGACCGTAATGGGCCACTGGGCCTAATACTTGAAAGGACGATGATGATGATGATGGTACAGTTAGCTAATCCAGCAAATAATAGATTCTACTAAAAGTGAGTGGATGGCAGATAAGGTGGGACTCTTGATGAATCACTCTGACTTCTCTCTATCTATAATGGCATAGCCCATTGTTGAGCCATAGCCTCTCCTTTGTAAGGAGTTACTAGACCAAGTTAATTTTTAGTTACCTTATTTGCTCATAGATGTCAAGAATGGCATGTGGCCAACACACTGACTCAGTGAAACATCTAGCAGGCAACTAAGGTATTACTAGGACGTTGATGTCAGTAAATTTTGCTTAGAGGCCTCTTTATTCAGGCTTAAGGATCTTTTATGAGCCTGAAAATCTTGATTTGGGACCCATGGCTTGAAGTCCCTTATGGAGGACTTGCTCCTTGGATTTTTCCGTCCTAAAAAAATCCATCGATCCTGGCCAGGTTTTAACCCATGACCCTCGGAACCAGAGGCAAGGAGCATAACCACTGATCCACCGTGGCCGATCAGGAGTCACTAGACCAAGTAAATTTAGTTACCTACCTTCGCCGTAGCATGTGGTTAAGGTACTGTGCTACAAGCCAGAAGGTCGCGGGTTCAAGTCCCGGTGGGGTCAGGATTTTTAAACTGACACAAACTTTCTGGCGGCACTATGGTCCTGAGGTCGACTCAGCCTCTAATGGAAATGAGTACCAGGCACTTGTTCTGGGGGTAAAGGCAGCAGTCACGCAGGGCTGACAACCCGGCTGACATCAAGTGCCGATTGCCTAGAAAAAAGTGGTAGCCTTAACCTTCTACTACCCCAAGGGCCTCCTGTAGCCTGTCGTGGGATCAGTTTACTTTTCCTTATTTGTCCATAGATGTTAATAATGGCATGTGATCAACACACTGACTCAGTCTAGCAGGCAACTAAAGTATTACTAGGATGTTGAGGTCGGTAAATTTTGCTTATATGCCTTTTTATTCAGGCTTAAGGATCTTTTACAATTTAGAATTATAATATAAAATTATACACCTTTAGGTCTGTCTCCTCAACCATTGAAACGTGAAGTTACTGTAGGCCTTTCGGCACTAGTCCCACCATCAGCATAAGCACGTCTTCAACCAATGGCTTTGACTGTAAGACTGACTGATCCATTATAACTTTAAAGAGTGAGTTTGAATTACTGGGTGTGTTCTTGTTTAATGGCTGGTCATTGTTGATCTGTTTAAATATTTCAAATTCCTCCAGTATATTGATTCTATTTGGATTATTATCTTTGTGCATAATAGTTAATGCATTATTAATCGGCTGCGATGGACTAGTGGTTATGCTCCTTGCCTCTGGTCCCAAGGGTCGCGGGTTCAAACCCGGCCGGGGTCGATGGATTTTTTAGGATGGAAAAATCCAAGGAGCGAGTCCTCCGGGAGGGACTTTAAGCCATGGGTCCTGAGTCTGAAGATTTTCAGGCTCTTAAAAGATCCTTAAACCTGAATGAAAAGGCCTCTAAGCAAAATTTACCGAATTTTCCCGTCCTAGTACTACATTGGTTTCCTAGATGTTAGTATGAGGCGGAACGTTGACCACAGATCACTCAAATGACATCTATATGAAAACAAGTGTAACTAAATTAGTATGGTTCAAATTCTTCCCTGTAGGGGGAGAGTGCCTAAATCTCTGTTAAGGGAAACATGGGCTTACAAGAAGAAGATTATTAATGTCCAGCATGCGGTGTCCTGCCTGAATTACATGTTTTGCAAAGCTTGATTTATCACTTACATAAATAAAACCCTTGAAATGTTCTTTGTATCTGATATGAAAACTTTTCCTGGTTCTTCCAATATCAAAGTTGTTACAGTCTTTGCGCATTAGACCTTTTACGAGCCTGAAAATCTTCAGACTTGGGACCCTTGGCTTAAAGTCCCTTACAGAGGACTCGCTCCTTGATTTTCGACTTAAAAAATCCATCGGCCCCAGCCAGGTTTGAACCGACGACCCTTGGGACCAGAGGCAAGGAGCATAACCACTAGTACACCACAGCTGACAGGAAGATTATGAAGTGAAAGGATATTTGGTAAAGGATAGCGGTTCACTGCTCCTATTGGTCGCCTTTTACGACAGGGGAGGTCCCATGATACTATTCTGCAACCTGGCACCATGTAAGGACCATTTAATATATATATATATATGTCCACCGCTGTGGTCTCGAGGTAGCGTGCTGCCTTGTCAGCGGGCCTGGGTTCGATCCCCGGTCAGGGCAGTTTTTCTGGGTGAGGTTTTTATCGGGATTTTTCCTCACCTGTAAGACAAATGATCAGGCCAAAATGGTCCCTGAAATCATATGGCCATCATCATCCTCATCATTATCATCATCATCCACCATCACCCTTCATTGGTGTGAAAAGCAACGGGAAGCTACCACACCTATAATTCCCTAGTAAAGCTGCAAGCATAGCATGAAAATGTTATGATTGCAGTGAAGGATCTGCCTTTGGGCAGAATTACTATGGATGTGTGTATATATATATATATATATATATAATATATTTTAGTCATGATCATTTTTGGTGTCTAACTCACTGGATCTACCAAATCCATAGGTTCATGGTCGTGCAGACATAAGCTCTCCACACATCCCTATACTGAGCTAATGTTTTCCAATTGTCCCCTGTATAATCTACTTTCTCAAATCATGGATAATGTTATTGTTCCACCTCATTCTTGGTCTACCAATTGGGCGTTTTCCCTCTCATTTTCCTACAAATAGCTTCCATATGCCTCTTTCATTCCCTGTTTGTGCCACATGTCCTGCCCATTGCAGTTTATGAGACTTAACTGTTCTTATTATATCTGGCTTCCTATAAAGATCATGTAGTTCATTGTTAAGTAGTCTTCTCCATTCACCTGTCTGTTCATCTCTTTTTGGTCCAAAAATTTTCTTAGAACTTCATTCTCAAATATTCGTAATCTTCTTTCCTCCCTTAAAGTAAGAGTCCATGTTTCGCATAAATATAATATAACTGGGAGAATAATAATTTTATATAATGTTTTTTGAAAGGAGTTGGGACGACAAGAGTCCCAGTAATGCATAATAGCATGCATTTCCAGAATTGAGCCTATGTTTAATTTCTTTGTGCATCTCTTTTTGGTGTCTAACTAACTAAAATTGACGAGGTTTGTAATAATTTTTCAAAAATACCTTTTCATGAGAACTAGGTTCATTCCTTGAGAATTCATTAAAAAATAAAACTTTATGTTATAGATGGTGCATCATTCTACTGAGAACATCTATCATGAAGACATGGTCAAGTCGACAGCAGAAACCCATCACCACATGGCCATGTCGGGACACTCGTTAGCCTTCCATGGAGGATACACTGAAATCATTTTATTTGAAGGCTGGAACATAAACAGTCTTGGAGGACTGATAGGTTCCATGATTGGAATATTTTTCATGGCAACGATATATGAGACACTTAAACATTTTAGGTATGTAAACTACATCTCAAATGCAAAAATAGACTTAAAATAATGTTCTTTCATCCATGGCATGACTACCCTACAAGGCCCTTTGCTTATCAGTGGGTTGCTGGCCTCAAATCCAAGTGTTAATCATTCAGCCAGTATAGCAAATCAGGTTCCGTAACCATTATACCTGGTTTACGCCTTAGCCGAGTGGTTAAGGTAGGAAGCCTTGGCGCAGAGCTACGGGACTTGCGCTGGTTTGAGTCTCCATGGGGGAAGAAATTTTCTCATGGTATTTCGGCCAGTATGGGACTGGTGCCCGCCCAGCATCGTGATGCATTTGGGTAGCTACAATAAGTAGCGGCTCCAGGTTGAGAAAACCAGCTATAACGGCTGGGGGACTCGACATGCTGACCACATGTCACCCCTACATTGGCTGATTATCAGCGTAGTGGTTAAGGCACTGAGCTACAAGCTGGAGGGTCGAGGGTTCAAGTCCTGTTGTGGTCAGGATTTTTAAACTGACCCAAACCCTCTGGCGGCACTATGGCCCTGGGGTCGGCTCATCCTCTAACGGAAATGAGTACCAAACGCTTGTTCTGGGGGTAAAGGCGGCCATCATGCAGGGCTGACATAAAGTGCCGATTGTCTAGAAAAAGTGGGAGCCTTAACCTCCTAATACCCCAAGGGCCTCCGGGCCTGTTGTGAGATCACTTTACTTTTACTTTACTGAAACTTACTGTGGTTACACAAATTCCTCAGGAGTAAAATTATCTGGATCTCCTAAAATATAAGGTTCTTTTAGGGTTAAAATTGCTAGCACTATAATTAGAATTAAAAATCCAAAAATGTCTTTAATGGAAAAGTAAGGGTGGAAGGGGATTTTATGAATATTTCTATTCAATCCTAAAAATAGGTGTACTGGAAGGTGCAGCTAGAATGGTTAAATAAATTAAAAACTGTGTAAATCAAGTTCAAAAATTAAAAAGACTATTTAACTCATGCCCCAAATGGGACTCAATGGCCAATCACGTTTCAATGATTTCTGTTTTACAACCAATCAGAGTCGTGTTTCACGAAATAATTATCAGTGTTATAATTACTATATTAAAGAAAGCTCCTCCTTTTTAATATTCTGAACAGGTCTGACCATTATTTTGCAGTGACTGAGCCTGTGAGAAATACGGCTACCAGATTGTATATATAGTGCATGAATGTCAACACATGCCGCATGCGGGAGTTAATATAAAAACATTTGTAGCAATTGATTATACCACCAAAAAAAGAAACCACTGTTTGCACTTTCTTAAATTATTTTTTCCCAGGTAACAATCCAGAAAAATATAATTGTCATATTTACATCATACGACATCAGAAATGAATTAATATACAGTTTGATGTGTTTCATTTTCTCTCCACTAGAGAGCATTCTTACAATATTGCGTTCCTTTGGCAATAAATAGTATGATCTGGTTGCAGTGATAAACAAAAGAAGCAGATGAAGCGTACCTATCGCTTCTCATTTGTTTTCAAACATCGCCGTTTACATGAAATATATAAATATTTTAAAATAACTATAATTAAATAATGATTTGTGAGTAAACAGCTTAATTTTATTCGTTAAATAGTCCTAACAAATGCCACTTTTGATTTCCAAATTCTCTAGATAATTTGGAAATCACTCATGGCATTACTTATGATAACTGCAATTTAAAAAAATTGGAGCGAAAATGGTAATCGGGCAGAATTTTTAAGATCAAATCCACACTCAAAGGGAGAAAGACTTTTCTCGATGCTGGATAGGTACCTGTCCCATAACTAGAAATTTACTGGTACTATCGAAGCTAATTACCAATTAGCATGCCAAAGATGAAACATGTTTCTGAAATGCTTTCATGATTCAATAATTTAACAAAGTTTTTTTTTTAATAAAAATCAATTCTAATTGAGGAAGATGGATAAAAAAAGGTACTATATCATTATTTAAAAAAAACTCCAATCATGATAGATCTAGAAAATCCCTGGCCTACCATCCAGCTGCTGGCATCATGTCTTACTTACTTACTCACTGGCACTATCGAACCCGTAGGTTCATGGCCGCGCAGACATAAGCTCTCCATACATCCCTATCCTGAGCTAATGCTTTCCAATCATTCCCTGTATAATCTACTTCCCTCAAATCATAGTTAATGTTGTTCTCCCACCTCATTCTTGGTCTACCAACTGGGCGTTTTCCTTCTGGCTTTCCTACAAGAAATTTCCATGCACGTCTTTCATTCCCCATACGCGCAACATGTCCTGCCCATCGCAGTCTACGAGACATAACTGTTCTTATTATATCTGGCTTCCTATAAAGACCTGGCATCATGTCTACATGTGTTAATCAGAGAGGTAGATGATCATAAGCCAGTGTAGGGGTGACATGTGGTCAGCATGTAGGGTCCCCCAGCCGTTATAGCTGGTCTTCTTAACCTGGAGTAGGTACTTATTGTAGCTACCTAAATGCCTCACAATGCTGGGTGGGCACGGTCCCATACTGGCCAAAATTCCATGAGAAAATTTGTTTCCACATGGGGACTCAAAACAGTGATTTTTCTATTACTAATTTAACACTGCTCACTGAAGAATAAATTATATTTGAAGAGATAAATTATACGTTCAGATTAGGGTTTGAACCCAGGACCTTCGGCTTTCTAGGCCAATGCTCAACCACTGAGCTACCTGACAAACTCCAATCTTAAACATTGTTCATTTGCGGTCACCAAGTACTACAAGCATTTATAATGAATGGAGAACATATTTTAATCGACTCACCTCATACATTTTCAAACTTCTTTGATACCGACGGTTTCAGACAATATCATGTCCTTCATCAGTCATGGCGTCCATTGATGAAATTCCGTGATTGTTGATTTCTTTAGTGACATCACCTCTTGTGCTGCCATCTCTCGTTGGGATTATAAACTTTGTAATTAAATTTAAATTTCAATATTTCGGTGGATAAAAATTTAATTACAAAGTTTATAATCCCAACAAAAGATGGTAGCACAAGAGGTGATGTCACTAAAGAAATCAACAATCACGAAATTTCATCAATGGATGCCATGACTGATGAAGGACATGATATTGTCTGGAACCATTGGTATCAAAGAAGTTTGAAAATGTATGAGGTGAGTCGATTAAAATATGTTCTCCATTCATTATTAATGATATAACCTCATAATGTTTACTTCCCGATATTAATTTAAATATAACTACAAGCATTTGCTCGATCACTCAAATGGCGGCTTCTTGTTTGAGAAGAGATTTATTGGTAATTTAAACACTACTTTATAAAGCCAGTAGGACTTCTTTTGATGTTTTTTATTATTAATTTAACACTTCTCACTAAAGGATAAATTATATTTGAAGAGAAAAATTATATGCTCAGACCCAGGATCTTTGGCTTTCTAGACCAATGCTCTGCCACTGAGCTACCTGAGAAACGCCAATGTAAATGCAAACTTTTCTCTTATACACTGTTAATTCCCGATCGTCGAGTGCTATGAGCATTTGCTCAGTCACGCAAATGGTGGCTTCTTGTTTAAGAAGACATTTATTGGGAATTTAAACACTACTTTATAGAGCCATTATGGCTTCTAGTGATGCTTTCATTATTGATTTTATAGCTATAGTGCTGCCAGATGTTTTAGAGCAGTTTGAAAGTCCTGACATCTATGATGAATCAAATCCGCAACCTACTTCTGGCTTGTGACATATTGCTTAATCAACTATGTTATGGCATGCCCTTTTTATGATAGCAACAAGAATGAAGCTTAGTGACCCAAGATATAAGATATGGTGAAATTAAATGTTTCTTACCTCTCCTCATATAAATCTTCTAAGAAGATCATGATTTCGAGACCATAACGGTCTCATCTTCAGTACAATCTTCCGATCGACAGAACATCAGTCACCAAGATTGTACTGAAGATGAGACCGTTATGGTCTCGAAATCACGATCTTCTTAGAAGATTTATATGAGGAGAGGTAAGAAACATTTACTTATTTTAGGAATTCTCACTATGAGGTATATTCATTAAGGTAGATATTTTTTATCACTCACTTCATATTGTTCTTCTTATTTGATTATAAACTAGTTTCGGAACATAGTTTCTGTTCCATCCTCAGTATCGTCACGACCGTTTTTCTGTCTTGAAGAGCTGTCCTTCTCTCCTTCCATTGGCTGACTGAAAAACCTCGAAACCAGGTCATTCTCACCGGGAAATTCAAAGTTAATTAATTTCTTCTTTTCGCTCTTTTGAATGTAGATCTTTTCCCAAACAGTAAGTTATTTTGGTTTTTCTATTTGTTTTAATAATTTAGCTTCTTTCTCGATAAGATTTTTTCAGACCATGCATGGGCAGCCACTGCAGATTTTTCTACTTCCCCTTTTTTGACATTCCTGAGATGTTCTTTCACTCTAGTTTTCTAGTTTGAAAACTTTTGACATTCCTGAGATGTTCTTTCACTCTAGTTTTCAAACTAGAAAACTAGAGTGAAAGAACATCTCAGGAATGTCAAAAAAGGGGAAGTAGAAAAATCTGCAGTGGCTGCCCATGCATGGTCTGAAAAACATCTTATCGAGAAAGAAGCTAAATTATTAAAACAAATAGAAAAACCAAAAGAACTTACTGTTTGGGAAAAGATCTACATTCAAAAGAGCGAAAAGAAGAAATTAATGAACTTTGAATTTCCCGGTGAGAATGACCTGGTTTCGAGGTTTTTCAGTCAGCCAATGGAAGGAGAGAAGGACAGCTCTTCAAGACGACAGAACAACGGTCGTGACGATACTGAGGATGGAACAGAAACTATGTTCCGAAACTAGTTTATAATCAAATAAGAAGAACAATATGAGGTGAGTGATAAAAAATATCTACCTTAAAGAAACATTTAATTTCACCATAAATTAAACCTCACAGTGATTAATTCCTATAAAAGTTAAATATAAGATGTGTTTGATGATATTGTTTTAGGGAGTACCTGGTCTGGAGGACTTGCAGAGATGGACAGTACCAGGCCGTGGCTTTAGAAGCTGCCAAGAGGGAGACCGAGCGAATTGAGTGAGTTATTTTTATAGGGTATTTGGTGTTACTTTCCATTCAAAGTCATGTACCTCTTATCCTCACAACTGTTTGGAGGGGGTTGTTTCTTTCAGTAGTCGTTCATTATGGCAATTGACACGTGCTTTCTGTCGCTGTTGCCGGTGTGACACACTTTCCATTCTACAAATCATTACAGTAACTATATTAATTAACCCAGAGCAGGTTTAAAGTTGAATGAGAGAGCCAGCATCATTGTAAATGTGAGTATATTTTTCTCTGTCTTTCACTGCATGACCTTGAACAGTAAAGTGAAACCAAATTCCCTATATATTCAACAATATATATCATCATCATCATAGTACATTCACGAATTTAGGCCATTTGTTGACCTGTTTCGGCCTCAAGAGAAACACCATCCAGAAGTCTTTTGAGTGGACGTCCTGGTCTTCTTCTTCCTGCAGGTTGATATCTTAACATTAGTTTGGGTATTCTGTGATCTTCCATTCGATGAACATGTTGTATCCATGTTTTTATTATTAATTTCATACATCTCAATGATGGATAAATCATATTTAAAGAGAAAAATTATACGCTCAGACCGGGACTTGAACCCGGGACCCTTGGTTTTCTAGTCCAAGTGCTCTACCATTTGAGCTACCTGAGCAAGTACTGATCTAAACGCAAATCTTTCTCTATATACGTTGAAATTCCCGCCCCAAATGCTTTGAAGCCTTTGCTTCTATCTTTGCAAATGGCGGCTCCTATATTAAGAAGACATATTTGGGAATTATACATTACATTATAAATGCCAGTACGGCTATTTTCGATGTTTTTATTATTAATTTCATACATCTCAATGATGGATAAATCATATTTAAAGAGAAAAATTATACGTCTTCTTAATATAGGAGCCGCCATTTGCAAAGATAGAAGCAAAGGCTTCAAAGCATTTGGGGCGGGAATTTCAACGTATATAGAGAAAGATTTGCGTTTAGATCGGTACTTGCTCAGGTAGCTCAAATGGTAGAGCACTTGGACTAGAAAACCAAGGGTCCCGGGTTCAAGTCCCGGTCTGAGCGTATAATTTTTCTCTTTAAATATGTTGTATCCATCTTGACTTATAATCAGAAATTTTGTTTTCTAAAGATTCCATGTGTAATTCTTCTAAGATGTCTTCATTTTTTTTGTGATCTAGTAGTGTGTATCCTGCAGTCCTCCGAAGATATCTCATTTCAGCAGATCTAAGTCTCTGTATATCCTTCTGTTTCAACGTCCATACTTCGCTACCATACAAAAGAGTTGGAAGAGCCAGTGTTTTATACACTTTCAGTCTTGAATGCTTTTGGACTAACTGTGGCTTGAAGATAGAATTTATTAACCCTAAAATTCTTAAAAATTTAGATATTATATATAAGTATCATATTACAAAGCCTATATCAAAATTCAAAAATATGTATTCAGTATCAGAATGGAAAAATTTCACAACCTATGTCCACAAACAGAGGTGTAAGACAAGGTTGCAGGCATCATCATCAACAATCACGGATTAAGCCCATGTGGCTTGTTCCAGTCTCATAGATTCTCATTCAAAAGTTGGCTCCATCTCTTCTTCGGTCTACCAACATTCCTGCGTCCTTTTGGTTTGTATTTAAGTATAATTTTGGGAAAGCGATCATCGTCCATTCTTTGAACATGTTCTTTCCAGTTTTGGTTGCAGGCTACCTCCTTTATTCTTCTTCTTCTTCTTCCTTCCAAGTATTAGGCCAAGGCCTGTTACGATCCTATAGAAAATTTTCCCTCCAGCTTCTTCCGGAAAATTCTCGTATAAGACTTGAAAGCATAATGATAGTCCCTTCGATTGGTTGCTGGCCAAAGGAAGGCAAGACCAGTGATGGGCCTGCCATCTTATAGCCTCTGGTCAGGCTTTTCTGGAGAAGAAAAGAAAATAAAGGAAAGAAGAAATGGAACAAAGGAAAGACTCCCTAGCCCTCGGATGCCCTAATAGCGTCGGGGTCGAAAAAACAAGAGTTAACCAAGAGAGGTTAGATAGTAAAGTTAAAAGAGTGCAAAACACAAGTGGAAGAAATGTTTTGCTCGGCTTGGGCACCTTGTGGTCGCCATCCATATATCCCCTAGATGAGGACCCCTGAGGGGCCTTTATTATTCAATATATATATATATTGACGATTTTATTATTGATTTAACACAAATATAATATATATATATCCATCCATGGTAATTCTGCCCGAGGGCAGGTCTTTCACTGCAATTATAGCATTTTCATGCTATGCTTTGCAGCTTTACTAGGGAATTGTAGGTGTGGTAGCTTCCCATTGCTTTCCACACCGGTGAAGGATGATGATGATGATGGCCATATGATTTCGGGGACCGAAGGTTTTCCTGACATTTGTCTTACAGGTGAGGAAAAACCCCGATAAATACCTCATTCAGAAAAACTGCCCCGACCGGGGATCAAACCCAGCCTGCTGTGTGACAAGGCGGCACGCTACCTCAAGACCACAGTGGTGGATGATATATATATAAATAAATAGATCATCAGTTGATTAATGTCTTTGACATTGTCCGATTCCTAACAGTCAATTTTGTCGGTCCATTCAATCTCCTGGTTGTAGATGTTTCTCCTTCATGTATAAATATATTCCCTGACTCCAGGTTTTAGGTCTTCCTCTGCCTCATCTTCCCTCAGATTTCCACTCCGATCCTCTTCCATTTACTGGACATGTCCATACCATCTTAATTGCTAAGTTTTAATATAATCTAAAATAGTGTCTTCAATCTTTATTTTCTCCCATATAACTGAGTTTATAATTTATTCTCTTCTTGAAATTCTTGCTGCCCTTCATATAAAATCCATTTCCATTGCCAAAAGATATTTGTTTTTGTTGTTGATGGCCAAGATCTGCTCCATAAGTAATGAAGCTTTTAACAATTGTACGATATATATTAATTTTATTACTTATATTTTTATCCCACAACATTCCATTGAGGCAAGCAATTGCAAATTTTCCTTTATTATTTCTATTTCTTCTTCATAGCTTCCATTTTTATTTATTTTAATTCCTAAATATGTGATCTCACTACAAGATTTTATTGTTTCTCCAGTCTCCAAAATTTAATTTCGTTCTGGTTCACCAATTAATCAATATTTTGTTTTTGTGTTCAAAATTAAACCCCATTTATCATATTCTTCTATTAATTTTCTACTCATATATTCTAAATCTTCATAATCTTGTGCAAATATATATATATTTTTTTCCAAATGCCCCAGATTGTCATTTTGACATTCCTGGTGTTCTCTCCTGGCATAGTGCACTTGTAACCCACTTCTGAGGTTGGAGTGCCTGGAAGGTGGGGTTACGCTTCTCCGATTATATGAGAGTTGATGATGAAGCACCAGGAGAGGCCTTAAACTAAACTTAAGCTTATTAGGCGAATATGATATTGATAATACTGATGGTCAGATGGTGTTCGGGGACCATTTGGGCCTTAATGTTTCCTGACCCAGTAAACTTGTCCCGATCAGGGATCGAACTCGAGCCTGCTGCATGACAAGGCAGGTGGCTACCTCTAGACCACAGCGATGGACATATATATATATAGAAAAGAATGGAAACAAATATCAAATAATGGTATCAAATTGACTAGAAATCATGTAATTAAAAAACAATTGTTTATGCTGATGACCACATAATCTTAGCAACATCTTAAGATGAATTACAGAAAGCTTATGAATTAAATAAAATAGCTCAGAAATATGTCATGAAGATATCAATTTGAAAAACAAAATCAATGGGAATTTTGGGTAAAGATATACAAAGGGTTAAAATAGAGATAAATGGACATGTAATAGAACAAATATCTAATTTTAACTATCTTGGAAACATAATTTTAGAAAATAAAAGGGATATAGATGTAAAATTAGAAAAAATATAATGAATTGGCATACTAAAAATAAATTTTGGAAAATCAATGTCAACAGAAACCAAATTAAGAATATATAATTTCAAAATCAGCTCTTAAACATGGAAGTGAAGTTTGGGTCCTAAATCAGAGAGATAAAAATAAATTGGAAGCAGCACATATGAGATTTTTGAGACCACTTCTTGGATTCACAAGGTTAGATCATCAAAGAAATATTGATATCAGAAAAAAAATTGAAAGTAGAAAATATATCCAAATATCATATAAAAATCCATTGACCCCATCCAGGTTGACATAGTATGAAATAAAATACCTTACAATGTTATTAAACAGTTTCTCTTGCTAGAACATGGAATTCTCTCAGCCTATATCAGAAACTACCAAACTTAATTTTTTCAGGAAAAAAAAAAACCATATCACTAATGGTATTTTTTAACAATTAATAATGCGTTTGTCCTTTATTTAAAAAAAAGTATTAAGATGTATACCTGATGTCTTATATAGGCCAATATTAGTCATTCAAAATATCTCTGCAGGCAGAAGAATCACGAAGCTCTGTTTGTTGCTACACGTAACGTCATATTAGGCAGTGTACACTGTCAGCGTACCACTACGCTCTGTACTCTTAGATAGCAGTGTCATGTGTTCTATTCCTGCATAAACACGACTGCAGTGCCCTGTGTCAACAAGTGCGCTTACTCCTTAAACGGGTAATAGATAGATTAATTCACTGCAGTTTACGAGGGTGGATCAAATATAAACCGGAATTTGTATCTGGAGGGTCTGGTAGCAAACTGCAAAGGTTGCGGTTTGGAGGGGAAGTTAGTGGGGGTGTCTGGAGTAGGGATCTTGATGTGTCGCACTCCAAAGAGCGGCCGCTTGCTTCAGTATGCCATGAGCGAGCAAGAGGTACACACGTCTGTTGCGCAATGCATTATTAAGTTTTTGGCGAAAGAAGGCACTAAACCTTCTGAAATTTTGAGAAGGCTCCATGCGCAGTTCGGGGAAGCAACCCTTTCGAAGACGCAGGTGTATGATTGGCGCAAAAAAATTTTAGCGGGCCGGGATTCTGTAGAAAATGAGCCCCACCAAAGACGGCAACAAAAAGCATCACTGCAGACAACATTCGTGCTGTACGGGACCTTATTGAGGAGGATCGGCCCGTAACAATTTCTGAAATTGCTTCACACGTTAGAATAAGCTTCGAAAGTGTTCAAGCCATCATCAGTGACGAACTCAAATTCCAAAAATTGTCTGCCAGGTGGGTTCCTTGGCTCCTCAGCCAGAAACAAAAAAAAATTGACGAAAATGCATTGGACACCTCTGGAACATCCTCCTTACAGTCCAGATTTGTCACCCTGTGACTACCATTTGTTTGGGCCACTGAAAGAAGACCTGGGAGAAGGCAGTTTGGGGACAATGCAGTGGTAGAGGAGTTCATGTGCAACCGGCTGACTATACGTCATCCCTCATTCTTCAAGGATGGCATCAAAAAATTGCCAACTTGATGGCAAAAGTGTGTTGGAAATGCAGGAGACTATGTAGAAAAATGAGGTGTTGGTTTTGTATTTTTTTGTTAATTCAATAAAATTGTAAACAATAATTCCAGTTTATATTTGATTCACCCTTGTATTATTTTTGTTATAATTTTTATGTATAGTAGAAAAGAGCTGTTCTTCCTTTGTGTATATATTCTTTTGTTAGTTTTAATTTTATTGTATTATTAGACCTCATTTTTATTATTCTTCAATTTGGCCAGATAATCATTTAAAACTCCATGGCACAATAGGCCTAGAAGGCCCCTAGCCTACCAGCCAGCTGTTGACCTCACATCTACATGTGTTAATCACAGAGGTCATCCTGCCAGTGTAGCAGTGACATGTAGTCAGCATGTCGGGCCCCCCAGTCATTATAGCTGGTTTTCTCAACATGGAGCCGATACTTATTGTAGCTACCCAAATTCCTCACGATGCTGGGTGGACACCAGTCTCATACTGACCGAAGTTTCATGAGAAAATTTCTTCCCCCATGGAGTCTTGAACCAGCGCAAGTTCTGTAGCTCTGCGTCAAGGCCTCTTTGTCTTAACCACTCAGCTATGATATAAGACAGATAATCATTTAGTATCTAATATTGTGATGTTTGTATTTGAATGTAACATATGAGGTGTTGTGGAAATTAAGGGCAAACTAGACTTACTTACTTGTATTTAAACTATCCATCATCCATAGTAATTTTGCCCGAAGGCAGGTCCTTCACTGCAATCATAGCATTTTCATGCTATGCTTGCAGCTTTACTAGTGAATTGTAGGTGTGGTAGCTTCCTGTTGCTTTCCACACCGGTGAAGGATGATGATGATGGCCATATGATTTTGGGGACCGTTTGGGCCTTAAAGTTTTCCTGACATTTGTCTTACAGGTGAGGAAAAACTGCCCTGACCGGGGATTGAACCTGGGCCCGCTGCATGACAAGGCAGCCGCTACCTCGAGACCACAGCGGTGGACTATTTAAACTATAGTGGTTTAAATTAATATATAAAATTATGAAATATTTATCTAAAAGGTCCGTCTCCTCAACTTTGCTGAATGTTCACTATAGTGGTTCTCCAAGATAATTCGCCCCTAATATCTGCAACGCTTCATATGTTTGTCCTGGTGAATGGAAGAGGCCACATGGCCTAACTCCCACCAGACTAAACAAATAAATGAATAAAAAATGTGTATTATTTTGTGTTGATTTAGGAGTCTGTCCAGGTGGAGCTGGGGTTACTTGACACAGACGGCGATATACGTAGTTCAGATGGTGATCAGTTACTTCCTGATGCTCATCTTCATGACGTACAACACGTGGCTATGCTTTGCAGCTATATCAGGATATGCAGTCGGTTACTTCATATTCAGTTGGAAAAAAGCTTTCCTCGATGTCACGGGACAATGTCACTGACATTACTATCTGTATCTTATCTCCTTTTCATCTAAATACATGTTTTATATTACATGTCTGTTTCAATATGTATACTTGGACCAACAGATCTCTGACCCTAAAGCACTAACATCGTTCTTAGAAAAGTATGCGTCTATATTCACACTATTTCACCATACTCCATCAAACTTCCCCCAGTGTTATGGCTCTTGAATACTGAATAATGCAAGGTTGGAGTCAAGTTGACAACAATGGAGTGCAAGATAAAAGGTTAAACGTGTCAAACGGAATAGAAAATGTACATTTATATGCCATCTATGGTCTCCAAGACATACTAAGCCAACACAATATTTAGGCGCCAAATATAAACGCGGTTTGTTTGCGCCCGCTCTAAAGCGAGTTAACTGACCGACGGCCGCATACATGACAGTCTCCTTAAACGTCTTAACTGGTTTACGGTACTGAATGTTAAGAGACCACTGACGGTTAAAAAAAAAAGATCTTTATGAGAGGTGGTTTCTTAAAAGGGGGAAGTGAAAGAGGGGCATATTCCATGATTAAGGGAGGTAGATTATATGGGGATGGTATAAAGCTAAAGATCCTGGGTTCAAACCCAAGTTTAGGTGTATATTTCTCTCTTCAAATAGAGCTAAATTAGTCTGGTTAAGGAACTTCCCACTAGGGAAGCACACAGGTTGCGATGTGGGATGGAAAGAGATCAATCAATCAAAAAGCGGACGTCTAAATTATGCAATGAAAGTTTTAGGGAGCAATATGTTTTCCACAAAATCAATAATTTCAAACATGAGAAAAAACACATAATCAAAGTAGCAAGAGAAAATGGGTTTGATGAAAAAATGGTACATAAAAGGATAGAAAAGTATAAAAAACAAAAAATGATAAACAGAAGTAATCTTGAAAAAGAAGAACCACCTATGAAAAAATATAGGAAATTCACATATCACCCCTGGGTACATAATAAATTTCAAAATATATTTGAGAAGTTTAATATTAAATTAGCACCAAAAAATAACTACAGTTTAAATAAACTAATAAAAACCAACAAAAATGAAAAAACTGATAAAAATAAAAAGTCAGGAATATATCAAATTGAATGCATGGGTTGTGAAAAGATATATATAGGGAAAACAAAAAGAAACCTAAAAATTAGAACCAAAGAACACATAAGAAATATTAAAATGGAGAAATTGAAAAATCTGCAGTTGCTGCTCATGTTTGGTCTGAAAAACAATATAAATTCAGACACTAAATTATTAAAACAGTTAGAAAATACAAAAGAGCTGACTATTTGGGAAAACATTTATATTTAGAAGAACAGAAACAGAGTTATGAATTTTGATATTCCGATGGAGGGTGACCTTGTTTGGAGGTTCTTTTGCCAACCACAGGATGGAGCTGACATCGACATCCAGGTGGTGCAACATAATGCAACATAAATAAAACCAGTCTGGGAAAGCTGACGATAAAACAGAATTGTTTTGAAACATGTCCAAGAACAAATCAACATTAATATTGAGGTAAGATGTCCAGACCAAAAATAATATAATTAAAATAACCTCAAAATATAACTTCCTAAAATTAAATAATTTTGAATTTGAAACTAGTTGTACTGTTTGAATATTTTGCTTTCTTTTTGTTTTTATACGACTATATTTCACTTGGACTATGTCCACTGTTGTGGTCTCGAGGTAGCATGCTACCTTGTCATGCAGCAGGCCTGGGTTCGATCCCTGGTCGGGACAGTATTTCTGGGTGAGGTTTTTCCTTACCTGCAAGACAAATGTCAGGAAAATTTTAAGGCCTAAACAGTCCCCGAAATCATATGGCCATCGCAATCATCATCATTCATATTCATCTTAGATTAAGCTTAGGATTAGGCACTCTCCTGGAGCACCACTATCATCATCATTTGAAAAAAAAAATCACTGTTTTACCTGCATCCCATATTGCATGTTTGCGAGAAGAGTGACATATCTAAAAAACGGCTGATTTTGGATTATTGACACTACATGAAAGACAAATTAACTATGATTTGAGGGAAGTAGATTATACAGAGAATGATTGGAAAGCATTAGCTCAGGATAGGGACGCATGGAGAGCTTATGTCCGTGCGGACATGAACCTATGGGTTTGATAGTGCCAGTGAGTAAGTAAGTAACATGAAAGACAAAACTCATTTCTTTATTCTGGGAGAACGACACAAGGGATTGTATACAATGAGTTGGTATATTAATTTGATATTTATGACAAACATAGGCAAAGTTCTATTGATTTCAAACCTTTAAATGCATGTCCTGAAAAAGTATATTTTTTGAGTTATGTCACTCTTCTTGCAAATGACCGATATGTTTGATCTTGCACTTCTTCTCAGAATCTACAGGCAATATCTCTTCCTTTAAAAGTTTGGTTAATTTTAGGGGACAGGATGAGAGTAGGGTGAATAAATAAAACCAGAAAGCTATTATAAATATCATGTATATACACAATATATGACACACAAGAAAGAAAAAGCACTAGTTCACAAGGAAAAGAACCCATATCTTGCTTTATTGGGTTCTGCGTACAACATACAAAGCTGTTCGAATATACAAATATATTTTCCCTTTCAACTCTAATTAAACGTAAAATATTATCTCCAGAAAAAAATAAAATAAAAGTTTATTCAACGGAAACTCAATATTTGGTAAAAATTGATGGAATGGGACAGCGAGTTGGGAAGAAAATAACGAGATGTGCAAATCCAAAACCAAGTGATTGCATTCGATAGGAACCCCAGATAGCTTCTACTTATTTACAAAATACACGAACCATCAAGCATCACGTAACATCAATCAAACAAATTAACATAAATTAATATATATTCAGTTGTTCTGTACACAATATATTGTCTACCTCTGCACTTCATTATAACGATTCTTCAAATGCAGCCATTAAGTCACTCTGCATATTCATGTCTATCTGACCAGCCATCTGAAACACAATACAAAAATTATTTCAATTTTCTTAACCGGTTTCTTATGGAAATTATGCACTATACCACATCCACTCTTAAAGTGATCCTAACATAAACACCAATTATCATCATCATCATCATCCATGCAAGTATTAGGCCGTGTGGCCCGTTACAGTCTCAAAGAGGAATTTTCCATCCAGTGCTTTTTTGGATGTCCCAGCGATACTTTTGCCTTGGGGGCAGTAGCGAAGCATGGCTTTTGGAATTATATGAGATGGCATTTGGAAGATGGGCTTTCCAATTGTTCTGGTAGTTTTGTATATGGTGAAGAATGGGTTCTACATCCAACTCTTCCATAATTTTCTCATTTCTTTTATGGTCCCATTTTGAGTAGCCTGCTGTTTGGCACATAAATCGCATCTCATTTGCTGTTATTAGGCTTTCATCTCTTCTTCGTATTGTCCATGCTTCACTACCATATCTTAATACTGGTCTTGCGAGAACCTTATAAAGCTGTAATCTTGTGTTCTTCTGTACTAAAGATGGTTTCATTATACTGTTAATTATCCCCGTTGTTATTGTAAAATTTGTGATTTTCTTTGATATATCACCTTCATCTTGAAATGTTAAATTATAACCCAAATAATTAAATTTGTTTACTCGTTCTAAAATTTCATCATCCAAAACAATTTTGCTAGATATAGGGTATTTCCCACAAAAGGCCATCACTTTAGTATTCTTTGTATTGATTTCCATATTGTACCTTTTTGCAATTATATTAAAATTGTGTATAGAATACTGTAAATCTGTTTCTGTTGGAGCTATTAATACCAAATCTGCAAAAAGCAAAGAGTCTATTTTATGGTTTCTATTAATTTGGATAGAACCGTGTCACCTGTCGCCAATCTTGGAGTATTCTATCCATGTATATGATAAAGAGCAAGGGTGATACCAGTTGTATTTATATTATTTTCAGTCTGATCATCTTACCTCAATATTAATGTTGATTTGTTCTTGGACATGTTTCAAAACAATTCTGTTTTATCGTCAGCTTGTCCAGACTAGTCTGATTTATGTTGCACACCCTGGATGTCGATGTCAGCTCCATCTTGTGGTTGGCCAAAGAACCTCCAAACAAGGTCATGCTCCGTTGGTATTTCAAAATTCATAACTCTGTTTTTGTTCTTCTGAATATAGATTTTTTCCCCAAATAGTCAGCTCTTTTGTATTTTCTAACACAAGATGGGGCTGACATCAACATCCAGGGTATGCAACATAAATCAAACCAGTCTGGACAAACTGACGATAAAACAGAATTGTTTTAAAACATGTCCAAGAACAAATCAACATTAATATTGAGATAAATTAAATTTGAAGAGAAAAATTTTTCTCTTCAAATTTAATTTATCTTTCATTGAGAAATGTTAAATCAATAATAAAAACATCATTAATATTGAGGTAAAATGATCAGACTGAAAATAATATAATTAAAATAACCTCAAAATATCACTTCCTAAAATTAAATACCAATTGTATCCTTCTGCCATTCGTGCCACAATTACTGTCATATTGACAGGGAGCACGTGTGGAGTATATAAGACATGTGACATGTAATTAATTTTTGAAAAAGAAATGATGCACCCGAACTGCATTTGCCACAAATTCATCACACTTATCAAAAGAATATTGCACACGTTTCCTTTTTTTACCAGGAGTTACAGTCTTACCATGTGTTTTTTCTTTCGAGAACTCTTAATACTTGTACGTGACACACCAGCAAACTCAGATGTGAAATTCACTATATCTTTTACTGTAAGTTCTGGATACTTTTCACCAAACTTATGAAATACATTTAAAATAACTGTTTTTTGACCACTAGTCAAAGGTTTGCCAGACTTGTGTTTTACAAATTTATACGGTGACATGGCAACAGAAGACTCAACACTTTCAGCCATATTGTTGACTGAAGCATGACTCAAATGCATCATCCATATGTAATAAACCAGCAATAATAAGACCAATCATATGTTATGGAGCTGAAACCTGGGTACTAAAAGAAGCAGATAAATTAAGACTATTAACGTTTGAGAGGAAAATATTTAGAAGAGTGCTAGGTCCAGTAAAGGAAAATGGAAATTGGAGGTTGAGAAGAAATGACGAATTATACCTCAAGAATAATAAAGAAAATATAGTTAGTTTCATCAAATCCAAAAGATTACAATGGTTTGGACATACACTAAGAATGCCAAAGGGAAGATTGCCGAATGATATTTTGAATTGGAAGCCACAGGGAACACGACCAAGGGGAAGACCCAAGGATCGATGGGATTTTTTATTTGAAATCTACTGCACAAGATAGGAAGAAGTGGCGTAAACTGGTTGAGAAGGCCAAGACATTCCACTGGAAGTCGTAGAGCCTCACGAAGAAGAAGAAGTATGTAATAAACTATTTTAAGTTGTAATTATTGATTAGATATATTTTAGAATATTTTCTATGTTTTGAATATTATTATTTTCATTCAAGAAGAATAACAAGTTTATTCAGAGGAAATATTTTTAATTTAATGAAGGGAACTACTTTTCCGTGTACTTATTACTTCTACATCATATGTCGGTGTCAATAACCAATGAAAAGCGAGCAGGTTACATGGTTCTATTTTGACGAGGATCATTTTAAGAGTGGGTAGCATATATACATGTTAGAATAGCGTTTTGTGTTTTGCAGTTTGAGAGTTGTAAATCAGTTGTGACAGTTCAATGTGCATTTTGTAGGCAGTTTAATCGTGATCCCTGCAATGCCAGCAACATCTATTGATGGCATAATCAGTTCGCAACGAACTGTGTAAAGACAAAAGTGTGGTACGAACAAGAATGTCTGACTAGAATGTTGCTGCTGCAACATTTCAAGTGCAAAGTCAGTGTAATAAGTATGCTTTAGAGTCTGTAACAGTTGTAAATGGCAGGGATGCATATGTAAGCATTTTTATAAGACCTTCCACACTGTCAAGACTGGATTGGTCGTCATGGTCCAGATGACAGAACCTATTTCCAGTGGCCTCCTAGATCACTGGATTATTTTTTCCCTTTGGGGTTTTGTAAAGGACAGAGTCTACATGCCTCGATTGTCTGCTAACCTGCCTTGAGAGACTGGATTCGAGAAGCTGTTCTTGCCACCAATCCAGACATGCTTAGTAATGATTTTTATTATTAATTTAACACTTCTCATTGAAGGATAAACTATATTTTGAAGAGAAAAATTTTCGCCTAGACCAAGACTCGAACCCGGGACCCTTGGCTTTCCGGGCCAAGTGCTCTACCAACTGAGCTACCGAGGCAAGTTGCGATCTAGACGCAAATTTTTCTCTTATATGCATCTAGATCGCAACTCGCGTCAGTAGCTCAGTTGGTAGAGCACTTGGCCCGGAAAGCCAAGGGTCCCGGGTTCGAGTCTCGGTCTAGGCGAAAATTTTTCTCTTCAAAATATAATTTATCCTTCAATGAGAAGTGTTAAATTAATAATAAAAATTGTCAATAGAAGCCCTACTGGCTATAAAGTAGTGTTAAATTCCCAATAAATGTCTTCAATAAATGTCGTCCTATGAAACGCTGGAGGGAAAATTTTCTATAGGATCGTAACAGGCCTTGGCCTAATACTTGGAAGGAAGGAAGAAGAAGAAGATAAATGTCTTCTTAACCAAGAAGCCGCCATTTGCAAAGATAGAAGCTATGGTTTCAAGCATTTGGCACGAGGGAATTACAACGTATATAAGAGAAAAATTTGCGTTTAGATCGCAACTCGCCTCGGTAGCTCAGTTGGTAGAGCACTTGGCCCGGAAAGCCAAGGGTCCCGGGTTCGAGTCTCGGTCTAGGCAAACATTTTTCTCTTCAAAATATGCTTATTAATCTATGGAAAGAATTTGCCTACAGGTTGGATAAGTGTCATGTAACAAACGGGGCTCACATTGAACACCTATGAACTTATATTGTAAAGTGGAGGTGTTACTCTTTCATTTAACATGAGTTTTGTTTTTGTCATAGTTAGTTAAAGTATAATTAACACCTTTAAATCACTATATTATTTTATGTACACCCTGTAGAATAGTGGTTTTTATAATAATTTATCCAATTATTATTAATGAAAAAATGTTTTTTGCATGGCTACTAGCACTAGTACCCTCGGTAATGTTTCCACCTACTATGCACCTTTTGTTTCACAAAGATGGCTACAGTTACCAGAACTGGACTATATAAAGCATTTTAGTCCTTAAATGGGAGGCTTGAGAAAGGAAGATAAGAGATAGACCAAGAGAACATTGGATGGATGTAGTAAGAACGCAAGGAGTCATAGGAAAGAAGATGCATTTAGACAAATTAGTTAAGGCAAGATAGTCGTTATCCAGGTAAAAAAATGCATGAAAATTTGGTCCCAAGTAGGTGGTCATACATTATGTCCTTTTAATGATATCACACTGAACATTTTTATGGAAGCAGAGGGGGATGAAAGTTATGGTGCTGGAAAATTCTAAATGTGAATTTTTAAGGTTAGAGCATGTAATTAATTTTCTTTTCTTTTTCTCCAAAGTTACATTTTTCATTGCATTGGTACACTTTTCTCAAAAACCATTTAAACTAGGGTAATGAAATTTTCAGAGCATGTTAACAGTGTATGCTTGTATGAACCATGCAAGATTGTAAATAAATTTTAGAAAATATTCATATTAATTAATTTTTTACATATATAATAAGTCATTAATTTATTGACGCATACTAACTAGAGCCATGCAACCATAAAAATGCATATACCGGGCTTCCAATATAAACCTGGACCGGCCTCACGGGGTTTCACCCTTCAGGCAGCGCTCTCTCCTCGTCCGCATTTCACTCTGCCAGCCGCTCGTCCTTGAACTAGTCAGTTTACTATCGTTCGACAAGATGAGACGTCAGCTGACATTAGAGCAGCGCATTTATGTGTGTAAATGTTATTATAAATACGAATCAGCTCATCGCGTTCGCGAGGAATTTATTCGGAACTTCCCTGGACTTCCCTTCCAGATCGACAATCCACGATCTTGTGACTAAATTTGAGACCACTGGTTCAGTACAAAATAAGAAACTCACACGAAGGCGTACGGTTCTCACCGAAGAAAAATTAGACGAAATTGGCAAAAATTTGGAACGTTCACCACAAAAATCATTACCGAAATTAGCACAACAAGTTGGGATTTCAGTATCTTCTGCACATACAGCAACAAAATTGTTAAAACTCAAACCTTACAAGTTTACTCGGTATAATGCCTGTTTAACTGCGGGAGGACAACATTTCCAGCATTTTCTATAAGGTAAGAAACAGTTCACAGACGGGTGGCAGGCAGGGTGAATTGCGGGAGGAAGAGACAGCACTGCGTGCCGGGTGAAACTCCGTGAGGCCGGTCCGGTTTTATATTGGAAGCCCGTTATTAAAGTAATATTGCATGGTTACATTTTCACATACAGTGATGATGAGCAGTTAAAATTTCATTGCCATCAGAATTACAGGATATGAGTAAAGTGTACCAATATAAGGTAATGTAACATCACATTTTAAAAAATCTTTAAATTAAAAAAAAAATTCCTTCTTCATAACAAAGTGTATGTTAACCATTCTAGGCTAAATCCAAAGCAGGAAGTCCCCAGATATACCATAAACATTTTCAGTGTGATATCATTAAAAGGACGTAATATATGACCACTTATTTTGGACCAAATTTTCATGCATTTTTTGACCTGGATAACGACTATTTTGCCTTAAAGAACAATTTGTAGTGTGGAATATTCCTAATTAAAATAATAATACTCACTGCTTCTCTACGACGACGTTCCTGTTCTCGTAGCCGCTGACGTTCGCGCTCAGCAGCTGATTTGTCAGGAACTTGCTGACTGGGAATAACAGTTTCAGGAGGAGGAGGAGATGTCTTGACGTCAGTCTCCTGTCGAGATACTTGTTGTTCTTGAGCAGCTTTCCTCGCTTTCTCAAGAGCTTCCTCTTCTTCTCTCTCTCTTCTTTTCTCATTCTCTAGTCGCAACCTCTCTTTTTCTTGCTGTTCCTTCTGCATTCGACGCAGCTCCTGTTGTTCTATCAATGCTCTTTGCTGTTTCACATAAAACACTTGTTAAGTACAATCAGAACATACGCTCAAATCTTATTTTATATAAATTATTGAAACAGTTAGATAAATCCAAGAAACTCACAGTTTGGGAGAAAATCAACGTCCACAAAAATAAAATAATGAATTTTGAAATTCCCGGGAAAGAGATTTAATTTGGAAATTCATCGGTTAGTCAACAAAGGGAGCAGAAATCAACCTATAAGATCGCCAACCGCCAATTCAACAGTTAGAAGGAATTGATAATGATATGTAATGCATCAAAACTAGTCTTTAAGAAATCTACAAATATGAGGTGAGTTATTAAAAATTGTAACTCTCTATTAATTTATTCTTTATATTCTGTTAAAATCGGCTGCGGTGGACTAGTGGTTATGATCCTTGCCTCTGGTCCTGAGGGTCGTGGGTTCAAACCCGACCGGGGTCGATGGATTTTTTAGGACGGAAAAATCCAAGGAGCAAGTCCTCCGGGAGGGATTTTAAGCCGGTCCCGAGTCTGAAGATTTTCAGGCCCGTAAAAGATTCTTAAGCCTGAATGAAAAGGCTTCTAAGCAAAATTTACCAAATTTTCTCGTCTTAGTACTACCTTGGTTTCCTAGATGTCAGTATGAGGTGGAACGCTGACCACGGACCACTGAAATAACATCTATACGAAAACAAATGTAACTAAATTAGTATGGTTCAAATTCTTCCCTGTAGGGGGAGAGCGCCTAAATCTCTGTTAAGGGAAATGGGCTTACAAGATACAAGATATTTTGTTAATTGTAAAGTGTTACCATCAAAAACCTTAGGAGGTCCTTCAGACAATCAGCACAAGATATCAGCCCTATGTGATGTTTACCTTACTCTCAGTACAGTCTGGTACTAATTTTTGTTAGGGGCTGAGTCGATGCTAGAAGCATGGACTAATCTCGGCCAATTTAGACATTGTGTTTTTATATCCATTGTCACCCCCCTCCCAAGCTGATGAGGAGTTTAACGTCATTGTGGTTACTACTATTGAACCCAAAAAATTAAAAAAAACTATGGATTCCATACTAATATTGTCTTTTTGATTATTTTTACATAACCCCCTGCTAGAGACATCTTAACTCCCACAGTTATAATGCGTGCAAGTTTAGATGAAATTGCTCCTACATTCCAGAGTTATGCTGGAATATATATTGATCTTTTCAATTATTTTTACATTTCAGCCTACTTAGATCCTTAGCAATTTATATGTATACAAAGTATGGCTGAAATTGCTCTAGTGTTCCCAGAGTTATGCTGTAACATTATCAGTTATAATTTGTACATGTCACTCCCTCTCGATCTTTAGGGGCCCAACATCCCTCATAGCACATATTCCAAACAGGAATTCATATGTGAACCAAGACTGACTGAAATTGCTCCAGGTATTCCAGTTGAAACAGGGAAAATAAAAAAAAGTGAATTTTTTAAATATCTTGGGTCAATAATTACAAGTTTAGGTACTTGTGAGAGAGATGTACAGACTAAAATTGAAATGGCAGAAAATACAACTAAGACATTATATGGAATAATTTGGAATAAAATATTACAAAGGAAACTAAAATGAAAATTTATAAGAGCATAATACAGAATATTTTGTCATATGGAAGTGAAACTTGGTCTTTGATAGAATTACAAAAGAATAAAATTAGAACAGTTGAATTTGATTATTTTAGAAGAAGCCTCCAAAAAACAAGACAGGATAAAATAAGAAATGAATTCCTTTGGAGAGAAATGAATGTCACCACATCTGTTAAGAGGATTGAAAATCAAACGCTTAAATGGTATGGCCATGTACAAAGAATGGAAAATGAAAGATGGCCAAAAAATATATACCAATGGTCATCCCCTGGAAGAAATAAATGTGGCTGACCAAGATGGAAATGGAAAACCTACGTCAGAACTATAATGGATGATAGGAATTTGGAAGAGGGAGATTGGAATGATAGAGATAAATGGAAACTGAAGACGGCAAACCTATAAGTGGGGGAAAGCCGAAGAAGAAGAAGATATATATCAGGTCCTTCTCATCCCCCATAAAGGGTGCTAAGAGTCTCTTACCTCTTGCAGCACTCTTTCCAGATAGCAATTCATACATGTACCAAATTTGGTTGAAATTGCTGTTCCATAGTTAAGCAGGAACATATACCAGTATTATTTTTTACATTTCACCCCTCTCATTCTCCTAGGGGTGCTAGGAGTCTCTTCCCTTATAGCATATTTTACAAATAGTAATTAGTATGTGTACCAATTTTCTACTCTATTCTATAGTGTTCTGCCCAGGGCAGGTCTTTCACTGCAATCACAGCATAATATGCTTTGCAGTTTTACTAGGAAATTATAGGTGTGGTAGCTTCCCATTGCTTTCCTCACTGGTGAATGTTGATGATAATGATGATTTTCAGGGACCATTGTGCCCTAAGCTTCCTGACATGTCTTACAGGTGAGGTAAAACCCTGAAAAAAACCTCACCCAGGAACCTGTCCCGACCAGGAATCGAACCGGGCCCGCTGCATGACAAGGCAGCATGCTACCTCGAGACCACAGCAGTGGACATGTGTTTGGTTGAAATTATTCCAGAGCTATGCTGGCACTTATATGTGTATTTTTATATAAATGCAGATTGTGTCACTTACCCGATCCATTTTTTCCTTTGCTTGTTTCTTGAACTGTTGGAAGCTGTCCTTGGTAGACTTGAGAGAGGAGGTAGTGGGACCCGGCGTGTTCTGCGGCGAAGAAGCCTGTGCAAGGGACGACCAGGAGCTGGCGTTCTTCACATTCTGTTCCAGAACAGGCGATAGCTATAAAGTAACACTTCAATACTACCAGAGCAAACTACTGTGTGTACCTCCACCATAACATCAAATTCACTTCAATTACCTTGTTTTTAAAAGCTGAAGCAAAATTAGCCGCAGACGTTTTAGAAGATTCTGGAGGAGTCATTTTTCTTTCTACTGGCATCGAGTTATTCAGTATGTTATCAGGAACCGGCTTGCTAGGAACCGGCTGTGGAACCACCACAGGCTTCTCTTCCTTCCTTACGGTTTGACTAGCCATGGTGGTATTGGTGATGGTAGTTGGTGGCGGAAGAGGGTCGAATATTGATGGAACTCCGGTTGCCATCTGAACGCCGTTATTATACGGACTGAGTCCGTTGCTGGAATGCTGTGGAGGAGATGACGGCATAGACATGTCAAAGCCAGGATGCATTGTTATCGCAGGACTGACAATATTGGAAGCAGTTGTGACTACGGGTGGCATCTGTCCTGGCATGTTCGTGGCCAGTGGATCAACAACTGGTGCGGATATGGGAGCCACTGGTGGTAATACATTTATAGGTTTGTTGTTGAATTCTGGCTTTATTAAAGTTGCAGTAGCAACCGGAGTTACTGTTGGAGTTATGACAGGTGGTGCCGGCGCAGTGGTCACTACTTCAACTGGTTCCTTCACTACAGGATCAACTGCAACACACAACATTGCCAATTTTAATTTCTACAAACTACATCATATACCTCATACTGTTTAAGTCAAATTTCAATTTATCACACTAATTCACAAGGACTATGTGATTAATGGCATAGCCCACTGTTGAGCCATAGCCTCTCCTTTGCCAGGAGTTAATAGACCAAGTTCATTTTAGTTACCTTATTTGTCCAAAGATATCATGAATGGCATGCAGTCAGCACACCGACCCATGAGACATCTAGCAGGCAACTAAGGTAATACTAGGATTAAATTATGCAGTAAGAAATAACACTATGAGTTTTTTTTATGTTTTTATTATTGATTTAACATTTCTCAATGAAAGATAAATTAAATTTGGAGAGAAACATTTTTCTCTCCAAATTTAATTTATCTTTCATTGAGAAATGTTAAATCAATAATAAAAACATCATTAGAAGCCTTACTAGCTTTATAAGTAATGTTAAATTCCCAATAAATGTCTTCTTAACTAAGAAGCCGCTATTTGCAAAGATAGAAGCAATGGTTTCAAAAGCATTTGGCGATAGGGAATTACAACGTATATAAGAGAAAAATTTGCATCTAGATCGTAACTCGCCTCGGTAGCTCAGTTGGTAGAGCACTTGGCCCGGAAAGCCAATGGTCCCAGGTTCGAGTCCCGGTCTAGGCGAAAATTTTTCTCTCCAAAACTATGAGGTTTATTTTAATTATTCTGCAATAGCTGCACATGTTTGGTCAGAACACAGAATTGAAAACAAGACAAAATTACTTACTCAAGAGAAACCAAAGGAATGCAAGATTTGGGAGAAAATTTACATATGCAAGAATAAAAATAAAACTATGAATTTTGAGATACCCGGTGAAAATGAGAGAGGATTGATTTGGAAGTTCATCGGTCAGCCATCAGAGAGTGCAGAAATCAATCCACAGGAGACAGTTGTGAACGTAATTTCGCATTGAGAATGTCACAAAAGCAGTGACGAAATCCAGGGTCTGCACGGAAGTTAAGAAATATGAGGTGAGTCATATAATAACTCAGAATAATTATTACTAGGATGTTTGAGATTGGTAAATTTTGCTTAGAGACCTCTTTGTTCAGGCTTAAGAATTTTTTATGAGCCTAAAAATCTTCAGACTCGGGATCCATGGCATAAAGTTTCTCCCGGAGGACTCGCCCCTTGGATTTTTCCATCCTAAAAAAGCCATTGACCGCAGCCGGGTTTGAACCTGTGACCCTCAGGACCAAAGGCAAGGCGCATAACCACTAGTCCACCATGGTACTGGGACTATCAAATTCAGATATTCATGACCACATGTGGACAAAAGCTCTCCACACATTGCTATCCTGAACTAATGTTTTTTAATCACCTCCTGCATAATTCACCTCCCTCAAATCATAATTAATGTTATTCTCCCACCTCATTCTCATTCTAGACCTATATACAGGCCACTTTCCTCTGGTTTTCCTACAAGATTCCTTACATCCTTTCTTCTCAATCCCCATTTATGCCACATATCCTGACCATCACAGTCTATGAGACTAAATGCTTCTTATTACATGATTTGCTACGAAGATGACACATTCCCCATTTATTTAACGTTCACAGGGAAAGAACACTATGAGGTTTAATTTAAGAATTGAATTAATGTTTTTATTATCTCATCTCACCTCATATCCTTTTTCTTCTAGAAAAAAAAAAGAATATGAGGTAAGATAATAAAAACATTAATTTAATTCTTACATTCTCCATTTAATATTTCATTTTTGGAAGTTGTAATTAATATTTAATTTTAGGAAGTGATATTTTGAGGTTATTTTAATTATATTATTTTTGGTCTGATCATCTTACCTCAATATTATGTTGATTTGTTCTTGAACATGTTTCAAAACAATTCTGTTTTATCGTCAGCTTGTCCAGACTGGTTTTATTTATTCTCCATTTGCTTGTCTATTTATCTTTCTTTTTCCAAAAATTTGCCTAAGAGCTTTATTCTCATACTTTTCTCCTCCCTTAATGTAGGAGACCATGTTTCACATCCATTGCTGGGAGAATAATATTTTATACATTTTAAGTTTAATGTTTTTTTTGAGAGAAATTGGATGGAGTCCTTGTAATTAATGTTTCTAGAATTGAGTGTGTTTAATTTCTTTCTGCACCTCATCCCTATTAGTGATTATTGTTCCGTTATTTGAATTCAGCCATTTCTTCAAATACCCGACTTATTTACTAAACAGAATATCATAATGTTACTTCCTATTCTATTTTCATAAGAAATTCATTGATTAATTCTATGCATGTATAATGCAGACATTAGAAATTCAATTGTTCCAAAAAGCTGCTTCTCCTATACAATTCTTATATCATCAAAAAGGAAAAACTTTGAACATCAGAGAGGAACAAATTATTTCATATATTTTCAAACAATTTAATGAAAAGAATATCCCACATTAGCCATTGAGGATGTGAAAATAACAGCAGAATTTACAGGTAAATCAGCATGGAGCATAAATTCTGCTCTTAATGAAATTGTAAATAAATGATATCTATTGACATCACGGAAGAAATGATCTGATTAGGTAGACCCATATTTTTTTCATAAATAAATAAGAAATGGAGGAAGTTCCTAATTACTAGTAAGATCTCATCTTAAGAATTAAATTAATCGTGATTATTTCTTACCTCATACTTCATTATTTCTTTAAATACAGCACTGCAGTATCGTCAGCTGTTTTCACGATTGTCAATTTTTACTTTTGTTGATATCGTAATTTTCCAAACTGCCATCTGATGTTCTTTTAAAGAATTATTTCCTAAACTGCTATGTGGTGTTCATTTTAATGAATCATTTTCTAAACCGCCATCTGTTGTATTTTTGAAGAACTTTGTAATCAAGCTTGGTTCATCTGGAATTTCGAAGTTCATGGCTCTAGTATGGATTTTTTGAATATATATTTTTTCCCAAACTGTTAAATCTAAAGGTTTAGATAGATGTTTCAAAAGTTTTGCTTCTTTTTCAATCCTATGATGCTCAATAAACTATGTGCTGCTATAGCTGATTTTTCAATTTCTCCATTCTTTATGTTTCTGAAGTGTTCTTTTTTACGAGTTTCCAAATTACTTTTTGTTTATCCTATATATATCCTGTTGCAATCTTTGCAATCAATTTGATAAATTCCAGATTTTTTGTTGATGATGGTGACAAGAAGTTGCCGATACTGCAGTGCTGTATTTAAAGAAATATAGAAGTATGAGGTAAGAAATAATCACGATTAATTTAATTGTTATGAATTGAACCTCATAATGTTAAAAATTCCCAAATTTAATACATAGATCTCATCTTGTATTCAGTTTCATTTCCTTTAAAATATGTTACCTAAGAACAATGTTTCTATCAAAGACAGTTCTGTACACAATTCAGTTATATGGCAGGTAAAAGCAGCACCACAGTTCCCCCAACAGATGGAGTCAGCAGAGTAATACCTTTTGCAAGTTTTTTTTTTACAGTAAAACTAAGACTTAGTTCGGAATTAGTAATTTACCTTTGATCTCGACGCTAGGAATGTTAACTTTTGGCAGTGCCACTGTCGGAGTAACTGCAGCAGGCTGTGGAGGTGGTGCTGGTTTTTTGATCGGAGCTGCAGTTGCAGTGGCTGTGGGACGAGGTGGTTGCGGGGGTAGAGGGTGACTTGCTACAGGAGCTGGTTTCGTGGCAGCAACTGAAGTTACAAAACATTATGATCATAATATGTAAATTAAGGAATAACCTGTCAGTAAGCAATAGTAATAATTCATATTTGAAGAAAAAAAAAATACACCCAGACTGAGGCTCAAACCCAGGACCTTTGGCTCTCCGGGCCAATGCTCTACCAACTGAGCTACCGGGGCGAGTTAAAATCTATTACAATCTATTGTCCAGTGCAAATGTTTGCTGCCTTCGAAACAAGTGTACTGTGAAACTGACTATTTTTATATAGATACAATGTTGGTTATTTCCAATTGCCTGATGACTAGGCTATTATAAAAATCCAAAATATGACTTTATCATAGAAATAAGCAGAAATATGACCAAAGATCTGAAAAAGTGAGAAATATGACTTTTAAGACCCAATAAAAACCACCTAATCTTAATCCATACATAGTAATTCTGCCCGATGGCAGGTCCTTCACTGCAATCATAGCATTTTCATGCTATGCTTGCAGCTTTACTAGGGAATTGTGTAGGTGTGGTAGCTTCCCGTTGCTTTCCACACCGGTGAAGGATGATGATGATAATGATAAAGATGATGGCCATATGATTTCGGGGACCGTTTGGGCTTTAAAGTTTTCCTGACATTTGTCTTACAGGTGAGGAAAACCCCGATAAAAACCTCACCCAGAAAACCTGCCCCGACCGGGGATCGAACCCGGGCCCGCTGCGTGACAAGGCAGCACGCTACCTCGAGACCACAGCGGTGGACTCTAATCTTAATAATAAGGCGTATATAAATGTTTTTACTTACTTGAAGCTTAGAATATAGGCTTCGGTAAAAATATGACATGTCATAGGAATCCTCCCCTTAATTATTACATATTAAATATGGCATTAGCATATGAATCTAAAAATGTCCTGGGTTCAAACCCTAGTCTATATGTCTCAACTAGACATTCTAAATTGGAGGAAAAAAAATCATAAATACAATCACCAGACAACAAAGAAAGTCCAAGTTCAATATTGGTTTTTGTGAGATACAGACAACTAGTATGGTATGGTCATATACGTAGAATGCCAGAGACAAGATTACCCAGAAAAGCTTTGGAATGGATTCCACCTGGAAAAGGAAAGAGAGGTCGACCAAGATTTAAATGGATGGATGATGTAAGAAGAGGTATGAGGGAGATAGGTCTGGAAGAATTGGAATTTCTACACACTCATGCCAACCACTTCATTTCTACACACATACTGTAATGTTGGACATACCTGGCTCAGGCTGTTTGAGCAGCGTAGGGTTGTTGCCTGGAGCTGGGGCGGCTGTCTTACGATTCGCATGTTGTGCATTAGTTACAATGTGACCTGTCGTCGTCATGGTGAGCGTCGGCACCGATGTCGTCACAGCAGTCACTGGAGGGGGAACAGCTCCTTGCGCTGCCTTCTGCATCATTCCAAATTGTCACTTCAATAACCCTTTCTTTATATAAATAGTTTTAGTAGAATAAAAGCAAATCCAAGGGGAATTACTTGTGAAGAGAGGTAAAAAATAACTAGTATCAAACTTTTATAGGAAATAATCACTATGAGGTTTAATTCAAGATTTAAATTAAAATGTTGTATACCTCACCTCATATCTAGTCTTCTAATTATATCGGTTTTGAAGCTTAGGCAGTTTCATCTTCAGTAATTTCTTGTCGACTGAATTGAACTTTTATGAAAAAAAATTAAAAAGTTTGACATAAGATCGGCACCGAAGAATGAACACAGCCTAAATAGGATAATTAAAAATAACAGAAATGAAAAAAAAAAAATGAAGAAGGAAACAAAACAGGAATTTATTATAAGTAATGCCACGAGTGATTTCCAATTTATCTAGAGAATTTGGAAATCAAGAGTGGCATCTGTTAGGACTATTTAACGAATAAGATTAAGCTGTTTACTCACAAATCATTATTTAAATATAGCTATTTTAAAATACTTATATATCTAATGTAAACGGCGATGTTTGAAAACAAATGAGAAACGATTGGTACGCTTAATTTCCTCCCTTTGTTCATCACTGCAACCAGATCATAATATTATTTATTGCCAAAGGATCGCAATATTGTAAGCATGCACCCTAGTGGAGAAATTTATAACCAATGTTAAGGTATTAATTAATTTGATATCCTATGATGTAAATATGTCAATTATATTTTTCTGCAAGGTAATTTCCTGGAAAATAATTTGTTTAAGAAAGTGCAAACAGTGGTTACTTTTTTTTGTGGTATAATCAATTGTTACAAATGTTTTTATATTATCTATCGCATGTGCTTTCTGCTGACATTCATGCACTATATATACAATCTGGTAGCCGTATTTCTTAGAGGGTCGGTACTGCAAAATAATGCTATGACCTATTCAGAATGTTAAAAAGGAGGTGTTTTCTTTATTATGATAAACTTTAGTTGGTAAATTTTAGGCAAAACACGACTGTGATTGGTTGTAAATAAAAAATCATTGAAATGTGATTGGTCATTGGCTCCCATTTGGGGCATGAGTTAAATAGTCAGATCAAATGCAGGGATCGTGACAAAATTTATACAGGAAAAACAAAAATAAATTAGAAAACAAGGGCGAAAGAACATATTAGAAATGTCAAAAATGGTGAAGTAGAAAAGTCAGCAGTAGCTGCTCATGCTTGGTCTGAAAAAACATCTAATTGATACAAAAGCTGGTTTAATTAAATACAAAAACAAAAAGAACTCACAGTTTGGGAGAAAATCCACACAAAAAACAAGAAAAGAAAAACTTATTAACTTCGAAATTACTGGGGATTCTGATTTGATGCAGAGGTTCATCAGTCCACCAACAGCGGGAAGAAGAAGCAGTTCTCCTGATCGGTATAAAACATCAGTCGACAAGAAATTACTGAAGATGAAGCTGCATAAGCTTCAAAACCGGTATAAAACATATTAATTTAAATCTTATACAGTAACTGTCAAACAAACAAATTATATCTCTGACCATACATTACAATTTTTGAGTTAAGTAAGGATACATTTATCTTTAAATATTTAAAACAATAAAAATTGTACATGTAATGACTAGAGTCTGGATGTTAGGCACTTAAAAAATTCTAAATAGGCAGGCAAAAATGCACTAAAAATCATTAATATAGGCACTATAAAATTCAAAATAGGCTCTTAAAAATATATATACATAAATATTTACAGCCTTACGTAAAGAATATAAACATATACTATCAATAGCATATAAAGATATCAGAGATTATTTTGGAACTTGTTTTGCCCTTTTTGCAGTGTGTACGTGTTGCAAAACATGGCACTTCTTCGCGCAATGTAGTGAAATTTTATGCCACTTTTCAAAACAATATTGAACCGTCACTTGAGAACATTTCCGCACCAAATTCTTTCACAAAATTGGTCAGTTTGTCTTACTGTTGTCTGTTCTTATGGCATAGTAAAACAACTGTTCTAAAGAAAAGAAAAAAAAAACATACACTTGTTGCACCACTTTGTCTTTGAAACACCTGTCTGTGAACGAGGACTACAGACTGACTGAATTCATTGTTACCAACATAAAAAATAATATTGCCAGTCACTTAAAGGTTTCTATGCATTGATATGTGCCATGCAGTTTGTCCATTTCAATTAATTTCATTGAAATACTAAGTTAATTTCGAGAAAAAATGACAAATAGGCATTGTAAGCTGAAATAGGCATTTATAGGCAAAATGAACTTCATGGAAAACAACTCTAGGATCGTCGGTATGAACTTATATGAAGTCACTTTTACAATATCTATAATAAATAACTATAGGCATTTTCCCTAACATCTGGTCTCTAGTAATGACAGTCATCCTCAACAAATTAAAATTGTTTAAAATAATCAGTTAGGACTTTTGGAACAGTAAAACTTCTAAATAACAGACACCTATGGGGAAAATAAAAATGTCTGCTATTCAGAAAAGTAATGAAAATACAATACAGTATGATATGCAGTAGAGAGGCAGAAAGAAAATTACAGTACATGTAAATTAGCGAACATTTTTCTTTTGAGTACAATAGTGCTATGAATGGTATAGTACAATATTAATGTGTTTAGGCCTAGTTATATGTACAGTATGTCTAAACAAATTACCAAATTAATTTAAAATACTTTACTTTATGAGTTTAGGCTAAATGTCTCAATTCTGGAAGGGTGGCTTGAAATTATCCTGTATTTTTTTTCTGGACAAGAGTCATTTAGAATTGTCTTTTCAATGTGTTTCAACTGCAGACGTTAAACTGAGCCCCTCTTCCATCATTTTTCATTAAAGAGTGTACTGTTTCAATATTCTTACCTTATCATAGATATTGATGATCTCTACCTTTTCATTCAGTGTTAATCGTTTGCATTTTTTGACATTTCAACAAGATGTAGCTATCTTTTGAAAACATAAACAGTATTCACATTAACAAGCTGCTCCTGAGACTCAAGTTAAAAATGTGCTATAATAATGTTCATTGTTACAAATAATTACATGTACAGTATAAACTTTTATCACACTGTCCGTTATTTGGAAGCTTTAATTTTTGGAGATAAGTTTTGGTGTCTGCATCTGTTATTAACAATGTCCGCTATTGGGAAGAGTTTTTCCCCATAACATTCAATTTTTTTGCAGGGGACTTTTGAAATGCCCATTATTGAAAAGTGTCCATTAAGGGAAGTTTGACTGTAGTTCCATTTTCAAAGCTGTTCTATTGAGTACTTGTTATTTTTAACGAGCATGTTATATAATGGGTTGATCAGGTAAGGTGTATTTTCATTCAGCAAGTTATTTTTTTTGTTTGTTTCAATATTTCCTCTAGGATGCTTATCTTCTTGTTATAATCTTTTCTATGTATTATTGAATGGCTGTTATCAATTGTATTGAATTGATAACCCATGTTTGTAACATGCTTTCTTCCATTGTTTATAAAATCTTTTAGAAATGCTCTTTATATCTTACATTAAAACATCTGGTTCTACATCCTATATCAAATTTAAGTATAATAGTTGTGGAAAATTTTATATTTTGGTACCAAATGACATTCTGAAGTTGAAAATGTTCTGAAAGGTCTACACATTTTTAATTAACAATGTTTTTAAACAAAAATACATTTTAATTGAGGAAGACTGATATAAAAAATATTTATATTAATATTTTAATAAACTTAATATATAACCTCAATTGTGATTGCAATGAATTTTAGAAATATTGAGAGAGAATATGTTTATTTCCAACAGGGTTCTGCCACAGTTCATATTGCAGATAATTCTCTATACAACATATAGGCAATTTTTTATGTCTTAATCTCTAAAGGGTTCTTATTGTGTAACTTTTACTAGGGCATTCAATAAGTAATGGCAACACTATTGTAAATCAGCAATCCTAATGGCGACTATTGTAATCTTGTAGTATGTTGTTGAGCAGCCTTCGTTGTATAAATCTGTAATATTGAAAGTCTCGAAATAGAATTATTTTGTGAATATAATCACCGATTCTCACATTCAGTAAATAATACCGCCCTAAAAAGACGTTCAGTAGAGTTTATTTAGAAAGTGGAATTGGGAAGTACTCGAACATTCACCAAATTCACCGGACAGAAGCCCTTGTGATTATAACTTATTCTCAAAGAACAAAAACCTCTACGAGGCGTTCGAGTACAATCAATAGTTGATATCCAGAAAGCTCTAGGTCAATCAGATGAAAGAGATACCCAGAAATGGTGCTGCAAGATGGAGGGCATTTGTCTTCCAAGGATTTGGCAATGTATAGTTGACTTGACAAGAGACTCTAAATGAAGTTCGTAATGTTAAAAGTAACCTAAATAATTTTTTTGTGATGTTATAACAGTATTTGCCATTACTTATCAAATGCCCTAGTATTTGTTGGGAACCCTAAAAAATAAAGCATATAGGAACAATCCTCACATCTCAAACAAATTAAAAGACAAAATAAGAACAGAAATTATGCAACAAGAACTTAAGTACGTGAATAGATATTTCATCAGAAGATGCAAGGAATATTTGAATGCTGAACGACACCATTTTCAATACCACCTGCAAAAAGGTTAGTATTCATTATAAAATAGCATCGAAACTATAAAAATTATAACTTAATTGTGTGGTTTTCCAATCGTCCCCCTGTATAAGTTACTTCCCTCAAATCATGCTTAATGTTATTCTCCCACCCCATTATTGTCCTACCTACTAGGTGCTTCCCTCTGGTTTTCCTACAAGGAGTTTCCATGCCCTCTCTTTCATTCCCCATTTGTGCCACATGTCTTGCCCATCACATTCTATGAGACTTAACTTTTTTATTATATCTGGTTTTCTATAAAGATCATTAGTCCACAATTATGTATTCTTCTCCATTAAATATTTTCCAAAGAACTTCAAATATTCATAATCTCCTCCTTTAAAGTAAGAGTCCATGTTTCACATCCATATAATTGGAAAATTAAACAATTTTATATATTTTTAGGTCCACCGCTGTGGTCTCAAGGTAGCGTGCTGCCTTGTTACACAGCAGGCCCGGGTTCGATCCCCGGTCGGGGCAGTTTTTCTGGGTGATGTTCTTCCTCACATGTGAGACAAATGTCAGAAAAACTTTAAGGCCAAAACGGTCCCCGAATTCATATGGCCATCATCATCATCCTTCACCGGTGTGGAAAGCAACAGGAAGCTACCACACCTTCAATTCCTAGTAAAGCTGCAAGCATAGAATGAAAATACTATGATTGCAGTGAAGGACCTGCCTTCGGGCAGAATTACTATGGATGGATATATTTTTAGTTTAACATTTTTCGAGAGAAGTTGGAATGACAAGAGTCCCTATAATACATAATAGCATGCATTTCCAGAATTGAGCCTATGTTTAATTTCTTTGTGCATCTCATTCCTGTTTGTAATTATTGTTTCTAGGTATTTGAATTCAGCCACTTCTTCAAAATTTCCCTCATTTGTCATTAACTGTCCATTTCCATTATATAATGTATTCCTATGTGTGAACATATATTTAGTTTTACTGATGTCCACTTCCAGCCTCAATTTCTTAATGTTACTCAAGAGAGTGCGCATTGTCCTTAAATAGATATGTTGCCACTTCCTGTCCCCTGTGTTGTGTTATTTGCTTGGGAAGGGATCGCTGGCAAATACTGTGCTTTTTAAATGATCTGACACCCACAGTAGTCATATGAATAATCCCGCAACCATATTACTACTGGGGAATGAGCTGTCTCTCCTTTGCCTTCCCTATTAAATATTGCCAATTCCCACCCCTAATTAAAAAAAAAGTACTCAGGAACAAATTTGGACAGATAAATATTAATGGTCAGTGGAGAATACGATACAACAAAGACAATGAACCTGACCTTGTCACTTTTATTAAATTAAAGAAATTGGAATGGACTGGCAATATACAAAGGCTCTCAACAGACCGAGCACTAAAAAAAGTATAATAAAAAACAATAAAACCAAAATAAAAAAATAAAAATTATCAGGTGTATATAAATTGAAGTGTGGCACATGTGACAATGTTTATATAGGACAAACTGGTAGATCTTTTATCTCTTGGATAAAGGAACACATGAGAGCATATAACAGAAATTTAGAATATTCAAAAATATGCTAACCACCTATTCCAATTTAATCATTGTTTCGATCCAAATTTTGAAATTTTACACGTTTGTGATATGGGTAAGAAGTTAGATCTTTTGCAGGCTGTAGAAATAAATAAATTGAAAAGTAGTAACAAACTGTTAAATTCTCAACTTGATTTGAATGAATCCCCTTTTGCTAAATCTAAATAAATATTGTTGTATTGTTGCTTAGATCAGTTGGAACACAATTCATAATTTGTTAACATGTCTCAAGAAGGTACAGTGTACCGAAACAGATGTCACTGAATTATATAATAAATATGAAAATCAAATAAAACTATGTTTTATTTTTATTTAATTACAAAAAAATATTTACTTAATTACTGAAAAAAAAGGTCGGCCGCAGTAGACTAGTGGTTATGCTCCTTGCCTCTGGTCCCGAGGGTCGCGGGTTCAAACCCGACTAGGGTCGATGGATTTTTAGGATGGAAAAATCCAAGGAGCAAGTCCTCCGGGAGGGACTTTAAGCCGTGGGTCCCGAGTCTGAAGATTTTTCATGCTCGTAAAAAACCCTTAAGCCTGAATGAAAAGACCTCTAAGCAAAATTTACCGAATTTTCCCGTCCTAGTACTACCTTGGTTTCCTAGATGTCAGTATGAGGCGGAACGCTGACCACGGACCACTCAAAATGACATCTATACGAAAACAAGTGTAACTAAATTAGTATGGTTCAATATCTTCCCTGTAGGGGGAGAGCGCCTAAATCTCTGTAAAGGGAAAACATGGGCTTACAATACAAAAAATACTAAAAAAAAGTGCTTACAGCAAGTACTCAGGAACAAATTTGGACAGATAAATATTAATGGTCAGTGGAGAATATGATACAACAAAGACAATGAACCTGACCTTGTCACTTTAATTGAAGTAAAGACAATGGAATGGACTGGCCATGTACAAAGGTTCTCAAGAGACTGAGAAAGTATTATATGGGGAAAGGCTAGTTGGGAGACTTGAAACTGGAAGCTTGCTGCACAAAATAGAAATGATTGGAGGCACAAGTTAAGGGAGACCAAAGCTCGAATTTGAGCCAATCAGTCACAGGATGGATAGAATTCCTGTGTCCTGTGTTGTGCAGTGAGGCTGGTAATAAAGAGATGGCAGCTGATGTTAACCAAATGACTAATCTGACAACCATGTAAATATTTTTCACACGTGTTTAGGGATTCTACCTTCCATACTGACACAGTTTGGCAACACTAGCACCAACACACTTCCCCTTTAGCTGTGCAGACTTTACTTGGGTGAGTAATACATATACATTGAAGAATTATTATATTTCATGTTTTAGGCAGGTAGTAAGTTGGCAATTCTGTTTTTAACCATTATTCATAGCTATAGCGTCTTCATTTTAAGACGCAACCCTAGCGCCTGGCAAACGTTCATTGTATAGATCTCGTATGGTAATCTCACCAAATAAACCTAAGTAGCTGAGAAAATGATTAGAGATTGCAATAGAATAAATTTGATTTTTGTGCTGTTTATTCCTTACTTTTGACAAAATATTTTCAAAATTATCTCCTTCAGCTTCAATACAAGGTTCAAAATGGCAAAAAAGATTTTCGGAACACTCTATTCAAGTTCTGCCTTGAAATGTTGGGAGTTCACAGTTTGAATATTTTCTTTAAGTTCCTCAAATGTTCAAGGATTTGAAACTAAGACTTTATTTGGGACAGTTGCATTAGAGAATTGATGGGAAAATTTGTGGTGACAACTTTTGTAAGATTTCATCTTTGCATTCGTTAAAAGTAAAAAATACAGTGGTATACATCATGTTTGTCCACCGCTGTGGTCTCGAGGTAGCGTGCCGCCTTGTCACGCAGTGGGCCCGATTCAATCTCCGGTCTGGGCAGTTATTCTGGGTGAGGTTTTTCCTCACCTGTAAGACAAATGTCAGGAAAACTCTAAGGCTCAAACGGTCCCCGAAATCATATGGCCATCATCATCATCCTTCACCGGTGTGGAAAGCAACGGGAAGCTACCACACCTAAAATTCCCTAGTAAAGCTTCAAGCATAGCATGAAAATCCGTTAGAGGCTGAGTCGACCCCAGGGCCATAGTGCCGCCGGAAGGTTTGGGTCAGTTTAAAAATCCTGTCCCCACTGGGACTCGAACCCTCGACCTTCTGGCTTGTAGCACAGTGCCTTAACCACTACGCTACAGCATGCTTTCACTTTATTTAATTTTATAGCCAGGGGAGGGACCATAACGCCAAAAATAACCAATGCATCAGCACTATCAAAACCATAGGTCCATGACTGCACAGACATAAGCTCTCCATACATCCCTATCCTGAGCTAATGTTTTCCAATTATTCCCTGTATAATCTACTTCCCTCAAAACATAGTTAATGTTATTCTCCCACCTCATTCTTGGTCTACAACTGGGAGTTTTCCCTCTGGTTTTCATCCTCAATTCGTGCCGCATATAAGCCAAAATTACCATTCTAAAAAATAATTACCATAAATTAAAGGAACCAGAGGCAAGGAGCATAACCACTAGTCCATAGCGGCTGAGTTCTGCAGTGTAAAGTGTGTAATATAAGGGATGATGGTAAGAGAAGGGAGAAGGCGAAGCTCTAACATATCCTATACATCTAATTAAAAAAAAAATTAAAAAGAGCATAAAAACATTTTATAATATTGCTTATTTTATTACTGTTTTTAATGCCCTAGTTTGAATGTTTAAAATTGAAAATATGATAATACAATTTTTTTTTATTTATATGAATTTTTTCAATGTTTACAAATCTTTGTAAGTTTTGTTTTCCTTCTCCACTCATCTATCCACTCCATGTCCTTCAGTCCCCTTCTTCTCATTCCAGTTATTTCTTAATAATTACAAAATAATAAACAATGTAAAAATTATATTCAAAGAGAAAAATATATGCTCAGACTGGGGGGTTGAACCCAGGACCTTTAGCTTTCAATGCCAATGCTCTACCGACTATGTTACCTGAGCATATATTTTTCTCTTCAAATATAATTTGTCCTTGATTGAGATGTATCAAATAAATAATAAAAACATCGAATGTCAAAAATGTTTTTATGCTCTCTTGAAAAATTTGTCAAATTAGATTTTCGAGGTTTTAGAAGTAAGGTGATGATATACTGGCTTCATTTATTAAATATTCTTTTAGTAAAGCAATAGAAGAATGAATCAGAAGTTACTTAATATTAAAAGGAAGTGGCACTGAGAGGTTTATTTCAAATAATAGGAGTTACACATGCAGTAAAAGTTATTTAATTTTGTGTCAAATTATACAACAATATGCATGTAATAACTTAAGGTTATGCATAACTTGTTTTCAATGCAGTCTGACACATTTAAATAACTGGCATGAGAAATTTAAGGGTTAACAAAAGGAAGGTACGTTCCATAAACATGCAAAATTGGATGACAAATTCAACTTGCTGAGAAATGCACTTAGTGTATGCAGTTACCAATTGACAAAACATTTGAAATCTGAAATTCAGCATTTTGATTTGTACATTTAGTTCTGCTCTGTAGACCAACGATAAACCGTCGTGACCTTTTTCCGCTGCACATACGGAAAAATGCATAATTTAGTTGGACAAAATTAATTATGTTGCTCCTATTATACATGTTTTCACAAAACTTTACAGTTTTTTAATAGTGTCATTTTCTGCATGTATAGAAACACCCATTACTTTTATTGAAAGAAAACCACCCCTTACAGGAGGGCAAAATTTTATAAAATTTACAAGTTCTCTCATATGAGGGTGTCCAGCATATTACAAATATGAAATTAATGACTATTTCCCGGTTTTTTTTTCACATCAAAGAACAATTCCTGAGTTTCTGACTGATAAATTGAATTGATTCTAGTACAGCCAATTTTGTAAAAAAATATTTTTTTTAATACGTGTAAATAATAAAAACATAAATTAATTATTTTATTATTAGAACATTAACTATGTTACGATAAAACATTGTAAACAATGTCACATTAAAATTACTTTATTTAATCATTTGATTTTTTCATCAATGGCAGCAATTAAATTTGCCTGCTTCATTTTGTAAAGTTTTTTTCCCTTCCAATTCTTTTATAAAAAATAGTATTAGAAAAACGTAAGTCCAAGTAAAAGACGTTTGCTGAGAGTTACGATAAAAATGTGTGTGTTTAATAAGCTGACTGTAAGATTACTGCTCAGAGTCCGAGTTGACTACATATGATCAAGATTGTTTTATAATGTGATACTGTGTTGGCAAGAGCCAGCTGGCAGCTTGATACCGCCAAATATATGCAGAAGTTTCATAAACATTTCTTCAAAAAATATTCCAATATCTTTACGCATTTTTAGAATGTAGTTTAACGATTGTAATTATTTTGATTTGAATACAAGATAGATGCATGGTTGTTTTACGAATTCCTGTCTATTTCCAGGTTGCTTTCAAATTCCCGACTTATTCCTGGTTTTCAAGATTTTCTCGACTGCTGGACAGCCTGCCTATTAAACGTACTTTCAAGAAACTTTATATAATTGTTAAAATTTAATTATTCATATATGTAAAAACACGCATTACGTTTTGTTGAGAAAAAAAACACTCCTTACTCGAGGGTGAAATTTTATCAAATTTACAACTTCTGTCCTATTAGACATATTTTCACAAAACTTTACACAGTTATTAATCATGGCATTTTCTGCACATGTAGAAACTCAGATTACTTTTGTTGAAAAAAACCCTCAAAAGAGGCTAAAATTTTATAAAATTTACGACCTTCCTCCTATTATACATATTTTCACAAAACTTTACACAATTTTTAATCCTGTGATTTTCTGTATGTGTAGAAACACCCATTACTCTTATTGAAAGAAAACTACCCCTTACAGCAGGGTGAGACATTATAAAATTTATAACTTCCCTAGACTTATTTTCATGGAACATTAAACTCAAGACATGTTCTGCATATCTCATTGGAAGACACATGATCTAGCTAGACAAAAATATTTGGAAGTACTTTACAACATGTGATGCAAAAAAATGTTCTAAGTTCCAATTGTACACTATGTGCATGCACCAACAAACGCAAAGCACTTTACACTATAGAATTATGGGATGCAGCCAACATATAAATGATATTTAACGAGCCTAAAAGCTAACTTAATGCAATTTAAGCACTCTAACCTGTGAAAGAATACAACGTCCAAAAATTAATAGCAAGTTCCGAAATTCTGAAGTATATGTGTACAGTTAATTAGTACATGCTCTATATTGGCTGCACTGGAACACGTATTACTATTGCATTGGATATACTTTAAAATCAATATGGCTACCACGTATGTACTTAAATATCATAAAAAAAAGTATTGAAATAATCATTAGAAAAAAATGCAAAAATCACTGTAAATAATGTTGAGTGATTCTGGGTTATGTGGCCGTGGTCCATAGTTGGTGTTGATACCAGACGTTTCGCCCTCAACTGCGGAGGGCATCTTCAGTGGCGAGTGCTTCTAGGCGTGTTTCCTGGTCGGAAGATCTACTTAGAATGAGCGCTGGGGACGTTGTATTAGTGGCTCTTGCTGATTGGCTAATGATCGTCTCCTTGTTGTCCCTAGTGTTATGCATTTATTTTCTAATGTATGATACCAGGCCTTAGCCAGTTTGATACCTTCCTCTTTTCTGTTGATATTTCCCTTATGCTTGTATATTTCTATAGCCTCTCGGTATAATCTAGGGAAATAGTAGGAAGTTGTGGCTAAAACTTGTGTATCGTCGAATAGAATCTGGTGTCCATTCATAATGGCATGTTCTGCTACAGCTGATTTATCCATTTCTCCTTGTCTGCAGTTTCTTTTATGTTCTGATAAACGGGTGGCTATACTTCTTTTCATGGTCCCTATATACGATTTACCACACGAACAAGGAAGTCGATATACGCCGCAAGTGGAGAGAGGTGGCCGAGGATCCTTAGCTGAGCGAAGGCAGTCTTCTATTTTTTCTGTAGGTCTGTAAACTGTTTTTATGTTGTATTTTCGTAGGAGTTTTCCGATACGATCTGTGACTCTTTGTACATATGGTAAGTAGGCTATGCTGGATGAGGGTGTGTTATCCATTCTGACGTGCTGTCTTCGTGGATATATGGTGTTTGTCTTATTTCCTTGGATGTGTAGCCATTTTTCTGGAAACAATTGAACAGATGGTGTTGTTCTGAGCGACTAAGTTATGCCAACCACAACACCTTAAACAAGAACAACACCATCTGTTCAATTGTTTCCAGAAAAATGGCTACACATCCAAGGAAATAAGACAAACCATACATCCACGAAGACAGCACGTCAGAATGGATAACACACCCTCATCCAGCATAGCCTACTTACCAAATGTACAAAGAGTCACAGATAGTATCGGAAAACTCCTACGAAAATACAACATAAAAACAGTTTACAGACCTACAAGAAAAATAGAAGACTGCCTTCGCTCAGCTAAGGATCCTCGGCCACCTCTCTCCACTTGCGGCGTATATCGACTTCCTTGTTCGTGTGGTAAATCGTATATAGGGACCACGAAAAGAAGTATAGCCACCCATTTATCAGAACATAAAAGAAACTGCAGACAAGGAGAAATGGATAAATCAGCTGTAGCAGAACATGCCATTATGAATGGACACCAGATTCTATTCGACGATACACAAGTTTTAGCCACAACTTCCTACTATTTCCCTAGATTATACCGAGAGGCTATAGAAATATACAAGCATAAGGGAAATATCAACAGAAAAGAGGAAGGTATCAAACTGGCTAAGGCCTGGTATCATACATTAGAAAATAAATGCATTAACACTAGGGACAACAAGGAGACGATCATTAGCCAATCAGCAAGAGCCACGCCCCACTCACCCTGCACCCACCACTAATACAACGTCCCCAGCGCTCATTCTAAGTAGATCTTCCGACCAGGAAACACGCCTAGAAGCACTCGCCACTGAAGATGCCCTCCGCAGTTGAGGGCGAAACATCTGGTATCAACACCAACTATGGACCACGGCCACATAACCCGGAATCACTCAACATTATGATTACCGGCCGTGAAAGCCTGCATTCACTGTAAATAATTTGAAATGCTAAAAATAAAATTTGACAGTTAACGAAGGAATTAAAAAAGTTGTGTCACAGGTTGTAAAGTTTAGCTATTATTTTACTAAAAAAATAATATCAAAAAGCCTGAATCTTTATTTTTATTGTGTTATATTTGTGGCAAGTTTCACTATTTCAGCTGATGTTCTTTTCCCATTTCTCATTAGACTCTTCTGAGTAGCGTAAGTTTTCGGGAGATAGTCCGATACTAGTGGCAATACAGTCCTTGTCGTTTTCTAGGAATTTTCAATAAAAATTTCCTTGGTCTTCCTCGTTTTTGCTTTATACTGTCGATTAATATCTCTATGTTTATATCTCTGTATAACCTAGGTTTTTTCTTTGTGAATTTGTCATCTATATGCTTACTTGCCTTCCATACAATTAATGCACTCAGCTTACATTTTTCTACTCAGAAGAGCACTGATTTACTCTAAATTTGTTTAAAATAAAATAAAATATCTCTTGACAACCATCTGGTAGGTGATAATTTATAGAATTTGTTGTCTTTGAATAATATTAATAATGTTAATATTTTGTGATTTCAATCTATTATCTGAATCGCTACTGCCAGCGTACACTCGATTTCCTGTAAAGAAAAGGTTTTATTTAAGAAAGTGATAACTGATTTTTTGTACAATAATCTCAATGAGTGTAGAAAACATTCTGACACAGAAACAACAAATAGATCAGGATAGAATCTTTTCTAACCCTTATCAAACCTTATTCTTTGATTACAATTTTATGTAATTGCAACGCTTTATAAAATTAACAGTGTACGTAAAAGCTCAGGAATTAACGGTGTATACAAGAGAAAAAGTTGTGTTTAGATAGGAGTGCTCAGGTAGCTCTGTAGGTAGAGCATTCACACAGAAAGTGAAAAATCCTGAATTCAAACCTTAGTCTGAGCTTATATTTTTCTTTTCAAATATACTATATAAAATGTTTCATAGATTAGTAAGAAATTAATAAAATGGAAAATAGTATACTATGAAAGAGCGTACTTTTTGTAACAGAATCCACGCTGAGGGGTTACTCATATGATGAAGAAATACGAATACTGTAGGGAAATAACCAACTGTGAATTTTGTGTGAGCGATAATTTTCATTGGCTGTAGCAATGGTGCCATTGACAGCATCATCAAAATAAGCACGCAGTTTAAAACTTTGATTCATTTAGTATATGTTTCACTATTTTTTTTTCACATTTCTTAGGAAGCTCGAAAATTTATTTTGTCCAGCTAGATTGTGCATTTTTTTCGTATGTGCACTGGTTCGAGCCAGTATGGGATCGGTGCCCACATAGCATCATGAGGAATTTATGTAGCTATATTTTCAGGCTTGTAAAAGATCCTTAAGCCTAAATAAAGAGGCCTCTAAGCAACATTTACAGACATCAATGTCCTAGTAATACTTTAGTTGCTTGTTAGATGTCTCATTGGGTTGGTGTGTTGACTACATGCCATCCATGACATCTATGAGCAAATAAAGTAACTAAACATTAACTTGGTCTAGTAACTCCTTACAAAGGAGGGGCTGCACCATTATAGATAATAAATAATTACAACATAGTTTTAATAAATTAGAATTGAAAGGATTTGGAGATTGTATTAATATTTCAATACGGAATAATATTTTTGATAGAGTTCTACCTTTAAATAATAATACAATAGAAGATGTAATAAAAGAAAGACTACAAATGGGTAATAGATGTTATTGGGCTTTACTACCTTTTTTTGAAATTCAAGGAACTCTCAAAAAATGGAAAGAAGAAAATATATACAATAGTAATTAAACCGATAGTAACATATGGAGCAGAAACTTGGTGTGTTAAGGTATGATGAACTTAAAATTGCAGCATGGGAAAGGAAGATATTACGAAGGATTTATTGACCTAGATATAAAAATCGAGAGTGGAAAATTAGAACTAATGGAGAACTCTAAGAATTGTATGGGAACAAATAAAAGTACAGGATTTAGATGGGTGGGACATGTAGAAAGAAGTGAAGAGGGATCCATACTACAAAAAATAAGCAAAGGGAAACCAGGTGGAAAAAGATGTGTGGGAAGACAGAGAAAGAAATGGTTGAAGAACATACGAGGAGGATATGAGGGAGATGGAATAAGAGGGTGGTGGAAAAAGATAATGATAGCACAGAAGACTCTGGCCCTACATGGACCATTAAAGGTAAAAAGTGAAGATAAGGTGATCTTCACTACAAACCATAGGAGACCCTTGGGGTAGTAGGAGATTAAGGCTCCCACTTTTTATTAGACAATTGACACATTATGTAACCCCTGTATGATGGCTGCACTTACCCGCAGAACAAGCATCTGGTAAATAAATATAATAGATTATATTTGAAAAGAAAAATCTTCTCCTAGACCGAGACTAGAACCAGGGACCCTTGGTTTTCCAGGCCAAGTGCTCTATACCAACTGAGCTACCAAGGCGAGTTGCGATCTAGATGCAAATTTTTCTCTTATGTACGTTGTAATTCCCTCGTGCCAAATGCTTGAAACATTTGCTTCTATTTTTTTTACAACGTATATAAGAGAAAAATTTGCATCTAGATCGCAATTTGCCTCGGTAGCTCAGTTGGTAGAGCACTTGGCCCGGAAAGCCAAGGGTCCCGGGTTCGAGTCTCGGTCTAAGCGAAGAACTTTCTCTTCAAATATAATTTATCCTTCAGTGAGAAGTGTTAAAATAATAATAAAAAAAAACGTTAATATAATAAAGTTGAGAATTTTTACATTATGAGGTTTTCTCAATAAGAATAAAATGAATTGTGAATTCTTCTTACTTCATATATATATATATATATATATATATATATATATTTTTAGAACAGAACTGCAGTATCAGAAAACATATTGTTCCCACCTTCAGCTGTTTTCAAGACTTCAATTTTTCATTATGCCGGTAATTTTCTAAACTGCCATCTGGGTATACTTTTGAAGAACTTTGTAATCAAATTTGGTTCGTCTGGAAAAAAAATATATAAAAAATACTAGGACCATGAACTTTGAGTTTCCAGACGAACCAAATTTGATTACAAAGTTCTTTAAAAGTACATTCAGATGGCAGTTTAGAAAATTACAGGCATAATGAAAAATTGACAGTCATGAAAATAGCTGAAGATGGGAATATGTTTCCCGATACTGCAGTTGTGTTAAATACATAGATGCATGAGGTAAGAAGAATTCACGATTCATTTAATTCTTATTAAGCTTCTGGTACTTACTTCCATTAGAGTCTGAATTGACCCCACTGGGACTAGGATCCTTCGACCTTCCGGTTTGTAGCATATTGCCTTAACCAACTACGACATGCCCCTGGAGATAGATAGGTATAATTCGTTTGGTTTAACTCTGCGAGAAATTTGTAGAAAGAAATAGCTGTGCTCACCTGTCTCACTCGCACCAGTGTTGATGGTCTCTTCACCAGATGTTAATAAGGGTAAGGGGGAAGACGAAAACTGACAACAGGGCAGGTTCTTTCTTTTTGTACCAGCACAAAAGAGGTCAACGATCTACCCTTATATCTCCATCTCTCTCTTTGCCAAGTTAAGCCAGATATACAATAGCAGCTCCAGGTTGAAAAAACCCTTAGCTATAACATGTCACCCCTACACTGGTTGGATGATCATTTGACTGCTCTGTGATTAACGCATAGACATGAGTCAAATTTATGGTCCAATTTTAATGTCTCGTGCCACTTATTTAAATATATCGGACTAAAGTTAAACTAAAGAGTTTTTTTTTTTAATTTTGGGTTTAGATAAATCCCCATTTGTAATGATTTGATTTCACCCATTTTTGAAGAATATCTTCCTTAAGTTATGTAGGTAGGAAATAACACTATGAGATTTATTTTAATTTTGTTGAGTTGTTTCATGACTCACCTCATACTTCTTAACTCCCCCGCAGATCTAGATTTCATCACTGTTTTTATGACATTCTCAATGCTGTTCACGTTCACAACTGACGTCCAATGGTCTCTTCTCTGGCGCAGAGGTCAGTCTGCAGGAGAGGACACCATTGGATGTCAGTTGTGAACGTGAACAGCATTGAGAATGTCACAAAAACAGTGACAAAATCTAGATCTGCGAGGGAGTTAAGAAGTATGAGATGAGTCAGAAAACAACAACAAAATTAATATCTTCCTTGTTTTATTTCCATAGTATATGCACAGTTTCGTTGCAAAAACTAAAAAAATTGCGGCCACTAGAGAGATATTTTATTTTTGTTTCAGATGAACTTCTCCTAATGGTCCAATTTTGCTGCTTAATAAACTTGACCTTATTTTTTTATTGCTATAAACTGAGTTTTGTTCTGAAAAAAAAAAAACTCGTGGCTGTTTTTTTATAGACTGACTCCATTCATTCCATATGAGGACATTAGTGCTTCCCTAATGGGAAGTTTCTTAACCAGATAAATTCAATTACACTTATTTTCATACAGATAACAGTGAGTAACATGTGGTTAGTACATTGTCTCGAGGAGATATCTATTAGGAAACTCAGATGGAAGTTTTGCTCAGAGGTTTTTTATTCATACTTGAAGTTATTTTATGAGCCTGAAATTATTCTAACTTGGAGGAGCCATGGTTCCAATCCTAAAAATCCATTGACCCTGGGCGGTTTTGAATCTTTGGGACCAGATGCAAGGAACATGACTACTAGATCACTGTGGGTAACGACATTTGTATATAAATTTCTGTCATGGTCGTTTTCAGTGTCATTAGGTAGGAAAATCTTTGAGAAATATTTTCATGAGAACAATCACAATAGCTCCATAATTTGCTGAAAATAGAACATCAACCACAACCCCTTTTATAAGAAACAATACTTGAATATATGCAGATGAAGATCAGAACCTAAAGGGCCTGCGCAGTTTAAGCCAGCTGCTTTAAATTTAAATATCAGACAATTTCTTTATTCACTTCACATTACGATGTTTGTTAGTTTGTAAATATTTATTTAAAGGAATCTATTAACTTTATTACAGAAACAAAAGTAGCAACATTAACTTTTTTACACAATAGTGCATTTTGTCGTACTTACAGCAATGGTGACCATGATTGAAAGTTCAATTTCCTAAATTTTGAGGTTGTCAACCTATAAATAACTATACTGAAATATTACATATTACCTACCAAGTGCGGGAAGTAAAACCACTGCCCTTTATGTAAACTAGTACAATGTATATACAAAAATAACCCAAAAAAAGGTAGTGTTAATATATGATATACGAAACAAATCACTGTATATTAAATGAACTGAACTTTATTCATAGGTATAGTTTTGACGAGGAACCCATGTCTGGAAACGTACCATTTTGATGTAAAATAGGTTTGAAGATAAAAAAACAATGATTTGTATGTCTTGTGTTTCAGAACAAGTATTACAAACTTCTAGGGGTTGTACTATAAGTGTAGTTCCACTCTTGTGACCCTGTTGTTCTTTGCACAAAGTGTACCTGCAACGCATTTTTTCATACACACGCCCTAGAAGTCTGTAATACTTATTCTGAAAAACCCTACATAAATTTGTGTTATAGCCATTTTTCAGTGTCTAGTAAGTAGAGTAAAACTTTGACTTTTTATTATTAATTTAACACTTCTCACTGAAGGATAAATTATATTTGAAGAGAAAAATTTTTGATGGCTCGGAAAGCCAAGGGTCCCGGGTTCGAGTCTCGGTCTAGGCGAAAAATTTTCTCTTAAATTATTTCGCATAAAACAGAATGATATTTTTACTCAATTCATTAAAAAAATGTTTATAAAGCAGAAAGACAAAGAAATAAATTAGTTTCCATTTCAATGAATTTCCGCTATGCCAAAAAAACAATAAGGAATGATTCCTGCCTCCGGGTGAAATATAGATTCTACCTGTACCTGAAATTTTATTTCGGCCTCACTATACACCCATTATGCAAAATACAGATACCTGTCTTACAAATAACCATTGCACTGTAAAATATTAAATGAGTAAGTTTTGAGACTGATCTTTCAAAGGCAGCATTCTGAATTTACGAAATAAACATGGCTAAAACATATGTATCATTGTCATTAAACGAAAAGTGAAAGTGATTGAAGATAAATCTCTAAAAATTTCCAGACTGATGCTCCCAAGTCAAGTTCTAGCTATTGTTAAATCCCTACGGAATAACAATTTCAAGGCATCTTCAGGTTGGCTGGACAGTTTTAAAAGACACAATGTAGTGTGGAATGAAATTTGCGGGGAATCAAAGGATGTGGACGAAAGTGTTGTACTGAAATGTACATTTCGATACAGGAATTACGTCTTACTGCGCAAACTGTACGTCATCGCGTCTCCATCTCGAGTGTCATCTTTATGAACAGTGCCAAATGCTTTCCTATCTATCCCTTCCCTTTCCTAGTGCGCACCCTGTGCTATTGTGCATTCCCCTCTCCCTGTGAACTCTCATAAATAGCTGTGTTTGTTTAGTCCAGTAAGCCAGGATGGGGACGCTAGGACAGTATTTCCCCCAACCCGAGGCTGGACTAGAGTGAGTGATAATGTATGTATGTTAATTTATATCATATTTTCTTTTTGTATAGATGATCGACTATGATTTCTTTTCTTTGTAAATTGAATATTTATTTATTTTTCTTTATATTATATCTGACTATTTTTGACTCGCATTAAAAGCTTTAGTTGTGTTTTTTTTTTTTACTTATGCCTATTCATTCAGTAGTTAGCATTAGTCAGATGTCTAAGTCAAATTCCAAAAGCTTACTCAAACGTGTGTTAGTTCCTTTATCCCAAAGCTTCCACAATTGTATTTTATAAGTCAGTAAGCATTAAATATTGGGAGAATTTAGTAAAGAAAGTTGAATTCCTCTTTGCCTCTATGGGCCCAGGCAAAGATGTCACAATTTGAACAATCTATGCTTTCCAATCAAAATAGTTATCTACAATAACGGTTTGATCCAGCACCTATACGGTGCAATTTCTGGTAGCATTGAGCGTGGTTGCGCCGGTGCAGTGTAGTTAGTGAGCGGAAACTGAAACTGCATACTTTAATTTCAGGATATGCGCCTAAGAGACATTTTTAACACTGACAAAACGAGAATTTGTTTTTTGCGGGTTACCACCAAAGTAGCTCATACAAACTATACTTCACTTTTCAAAGATAGTGGAACTACAATTAATACAAGATACTTAAAAAAGATTTTTTAATAAGTTTTATTTTACTTATTTTTAGGAATTCTCACTATGAGGTATATTCATTAAGGTAGAATTTTTTTATCACTCACCTCATATTGTTGTTCTTATTTGACTATAAACTAGTTTTGGAACATAGTTTCTGTTCCATCCTCAGTATCGTCACGACCGTTGTTCTGACAGAACAGAAACTATGTTCCGAAACTAGTTTAGTCAAATAAGAACAACAATATGAGGTGAGTGATAAAAAATTCCTCCTTAATTTAAAGTTTATATTTTTTATAATGCAGAATTTTGTCTAATGTAGAATAAAAAAATTGGTCCCATGCAATTCTGCTTTGAGCAAGTTTTACTGTAGCATCGATGAAGATTTTTTTTTCAAAAATCTTTTCTTGAGAACAATCTCAATAGCTACATTCTTTTGAATTTGGCTAAAAATTGCAAATATGCAGAAATAATTACAAAGTAAAATACTAGAAAATACTTACAGTTTGGTGGTTGTTCTTCTTGCTTTTCTTACGAGGTGGCCGCCCTGTTCGACCTGTAATTCCGATTGCAATATAATGAAGATCAATTGATTTGCCGTTTACTTGATGAAAATCCATATTCATGTTAATTAAATGAAAATAAAACTGTTATTTTAAAATTTTATATGATTTTCATATTTATTAAAATACAAATTTGTTACAGCTGTTTCAGTACTTTGTACATTCTTCAGACAAATTTTGTTATTATATATAACAAATTTATATTTTAATAAATATGAAAATCATATAAAACTTTAATAGTTTTATTTTTATTTATTTAATTAACATAATGAAGATAAGGTTGTTTAGGTTAGGATTTCCTAAAAACTGGAATGAAGGAACATTTAGGTAAATATATCTACAGAATACAATGGAATAAGTTTCTACAAAAGCAACTAATGCATTATTTACACATTACACTTAACATTACATAACATATAAAAACTCGCTTCATGTAGTCGCTCACTAGCAGTGCATGTTTCTAGTTTTTCACTGCATTCTGTGGTCGAATGCAGTTTCCTAAAATTACAAATCAGTAAAATCGTTCAAGGTTTTTGCAATATGTATACATTTTAATTTGTAATAAATAGAGAGTTTCAAGTGGCTTTGCAATTTGTTGATCTGCTGGCAGTTAGCTAAGTCAGCAATCGCCAGCAACCGTCTACTTCAAGCCATTACACTTTATGCATATCTTTATAGGAAACCAGATACAATAAGAACTATCAAGTGTCGCAGACTGCGATGGGCTGTATAAGAAACTGTGCATTTCCAAGATGGTTAAACTCAAAAGACTTGAGTGGGCACAAGCATGAGGAATGGACATATCCCTAGGAAGAGTCTCTATACAACCATAGGGGGCAAAAGAAGAATGGGAACACTAAAGAACAAATGGATTGATGCTGCGGCGAGGGTGCAAAGAAGATTCCAGGAGTGACGAATTGGAAACGGAAAACACTGGATAGGTAGATTTGGAAGGTAAATAATATTTCAAGAGAAAAATTATACGCTCTGACTGGGACTCGAACCCAGGGCATTTGGCTTCCTAGACCAATGCTCTACTGACCAAGCTAATAGATTTGGAGGGATTTAATATATCAGGCCTAGGCCCGACATCAGGCTATAGCACCATAGAAGAAGTAGAAGTAGCAGTAGAAGAAGAAAGAAGAACAAAAGAAAGAAGGAAAAAGAAGAATAAGAAAGAAAGTAGAAGAAGAAAAAATAAGAAAGATGAAAGAAGAAGAAGAAGAAAAGGAGGAAACTCCTTGTACGAAAATCATAGGGAAAGATCCCAGTAGGTAGGCGAAGAATGAGGCGATAGAATTACATTAATCATGATTTATGGGAAATAGATTATACTGGGGGTGATTGGAAATAGTCGAGGATAGTGCTGTATGGAGAGCTTATGTCATCGCGATCATGAACACATGGTTTCGATAGTGAGTTAAGTATGCATGTAAGTTTTAATTTAGTGAAGCTCCATGACTTGGAAGTAGCCAGTTGCTGACTTACATACGACACAGATACTATAAAACTCTCTATACAAAAAATTTGTATGCTCTAATAAGTTGTTGCATTTTCCAGGTATTTCCAAGCAATTTACAGATTTTAGACGCCTGCGTTTTCCAATCTTACTTTTTATCACATATAAATTTGTACCCTATTTCTTAAATTTTATTCGAAAGATGCTATACAGTCAAACCTCACCACAGCAGTCACTTGAAATTATGCTAAAAAATGCTGTTAGGACAGGCGACAGCTAAATCCTTCTTCTTCTTCCTTCCAAGTATTAGGCCAAGGCCTGTTACGATCCTATAGAAAATTTTCCCTCCAGTGTTTCATAGGACGGCCCAGTGATCTTCGTCCTCTTGGTATATAATTATAAACAGCTTTGGGGATCCGATTTGAACTCATTCTTTCAAGATGGTGTTTCCAATTTAGTTGGTACTGTTTAATATATTCCAAAATTGGCGTAGTCTTCAATTCTTTTAAGATATCGGTGTTCCTTTTCCGATCCCATCTGGCGTAACAATCCTTACATATAAAAATGAATGTCTGTTCTTTACGGATTCATAAACTACTTGATCAATTTGAATGGGGCTTTTACCATTATTTAGAGAATTTTCTGGGACAATTAACATGCATACTATATTATCAGAATTAAAATAGAAGTGCATCTATGCACTTTTTTAAATGCTTTAATGGGTTACCCTGCATAAACCATAACAAATACACCAAAATAACTTACACAGAATTGAATATCTTAAAAAGTTTTACAAAAAAGTTTGCGACAGCATATGTTTATCTTTTACGGATAACTCACAATAACCAATTTTGCCTTTCAGCTCATTTATAACAAGATTGGAATAAGTAGATTCCTAGGCAATGCTGAGTAATCAGCATGGGGTATCTAAAATAATTGTGATATAAATTTATAATTATTTTTCTTTTTACTTGCTCAAATAAACATAAAAACATACTTCACAACTTTTTTTAGGACTTAACATAATTATATATTATTTATTTAAGTAAAATTTCCCCTCCATGGTATCTTTACCTTGTCGTGGTGGAGTGGCTTGCGTGCTTAAATGATCCTGAGAGCTATGCCGGCGGTAGCATTGCTGCCGATAGGGTTACCCATGCCAGACTGGTCGAAGGTGATAAGCCAGACGAAAAAAGTACCTTGGGCGAAAGAGTGACGATCTTTCACCGTAAAAATATAACCGTCAAGAAATGCGGACATGGGTTCATCTGGGGTAAAATTTTCCGGAGGTCAAATAGTCCCCCATTCGGTTCTCCGGGCGGGGACTACTTCAGGGAACCCATGCCAAAGGCTCAAACACAGGGACATGTTCCTAGGAACATGGAATGTTAGGAGATTATACAGAGAATGATTGGAAAGCATTAGCTCAGGATAGGGATGTATGGAGAGCTTATGTCCGCGCGGCCATGAACCTTCGGGTTCGATAGTGCCAGTGAGTAAGTAAGTAAGTAAGTAAGTAAGTAAAATTTCATCACCTAAACCTTGTAATTCTTCTTCTTCTTCTTCGACAGGGTGTCAAGTAAATTATAAATATGAAATTTCCGACTATTTCCCATTTTTTTGACATAAAAAAAATAATTCCCGAGTTTTTTGAGCGCTTAACTGAAGTAATTTTAGTAACGCTAATTTTGAAAAATATATTTTTAAAATTATGTGTAAGTAATAAAATCATATCATTTATAGTTTTGTGTGCTCGAGCATTGTTTTGTAATGTGATGTGTTGCAAAATTCCAGAATTTCTTTAGTAGCAGCTGTCTAAACCGAGCCAAACATATGCTATAGTTCCATAAACATTTCTTCCAAGAAATATTCCAATATGTGTAAACATTTTTAGAATGTGGTTTAACAATTACGATTATTTTTATTTGAATACATGACAGATGCACATATATTTATGAATTCCCTTCTATTTCCCGGTTGCTATCAAATTCTTGACTTATTTCTACTTTTCCCGACGACACCTCGTTATACTAGTTTGGAACTTTCTTCTTCAGTTCCATTCTCAATATTTTCACGACCTTTGTTATGTCGTCTTGAAGAGCCGCCTCTTGGTCCCTCTGTTGATAGACTGAAGGACCTTAAAATCAAATTATTTTCTACAGGAATTTATAAGTTTCATTTCCTTTTGTTTTTTGGAATGTAGATTTTTTTCCCCAAACCATGAGCTCTTTCGGTTTTTCTAATTTTTAAATTAATTTAGCCTTGATATTTTTCTGACCATGGATGGGCTGCTACTGCAGATTTTTCTACTTTCCCATTCTTTACAATCCTGAGATGTTCTTTCATTCTGGTTTTTAAATCGCTCTTTGTTTTCCCTATGTAGATTTTCTCACATTCACCACATTTAATCTGATAAATCCCTGATTTGTTTTCTTCTTCTATTATCTCATTTTTGGATCTAATTAACCTAATGATGCTGAAATTGTTTTTTTTGGTGCCAATCGTATGTTAAAACAATCAAAACTTGTGCTTCAATTATGTGAATTTATTGAATTTTGTTTTCTTCTTTTCCTTTTAGAAGTGTACTGTGATTAATATATATTTGTCTTTTGAACTTGTTAATTTTCTTGTGTATCATTCTTTCTTCAAATCCGCTACTAGTAACCACATTGATTATGCATTCTTTTACTTTTTCATAATTTTCTCTGTTTATGGGTATGTTCACTTACCTGTGTGTGTCAAACTATTGAAAACTGCTTCTTTGTGAGCTATGTGATTAAAATCTGAGGCTTTAATATAGTTACCTATGTCATCATCATATCTACTAAAAAAACTCCTGGTGCGACAGACCTACAAGGCCCTTAGCCTACCAGCGACTGCTGGCCTCACATCCACATGTGTCAATCACAGAGGTAGATGATAATCAGCCAGTGTAGGGGTGACATGTGGTCAGCATGTCGAGTCCCCCAGCCGTTATAGCTGGTTTTCTTAACCTGGAGCCGCTACTTATTGTAGCTACCCAAATGCATCACGATGCTGGGTGGGCACCGGTCCCATACTGGCCGAAATACCATGAGAAAATTTCTTCCCCCATGGAGTCCCGTAGCTCTGCGCCAAGGCTTTCTGCCTTAACCACCCGGCTATGGCACGGGACCATCATATCTACACCAGAATAAAGAAATTAAATGATTTCCACTAATTATCTTGATTTCGAAATTCCCCAATAGATTGGCCAAAAATGGGGACAAGGGGTTTCCCATAGAAAGACCTGAAATTCGTTTATAAAATCTCCCATTGTATGTGAAAACATATGATCAATACATAAATACACACATCAATCAAACACTATCAATTATGTATGATACTAATAACTAGGAACTTCCTTCCTTATTTATTTATGACAATATATGGTCCTACTTTATCAGACATTTACACCTTTTCCACAATGTTGAGTTATCCTTTATTTGCAATTTCATTATGAGCAGAATTAATGTTGCATGCTGACTCACCAGTAAATTCTATTATTTTCACTATATACTCAATGGCTGTGACATTTCATTTAATTATAATGATATAAATAATAAAATAGCAAAATTCCAGTGAATATGTGGTACGATAAAACGATCACTAAATAACAAAACAACAAGAGAGACCTAATTGAAATTTTATAAAATGTTGGCAGTACCGGTACTGCTCTATGGTTCAAAAGCCTGGATACATAAAAAACAAGATCTAAGTAGGATAACGGCGGCAGAAATGAAATTTTTGAGATCTGTTAAAGGGTGCACCAAGGAAGACAGAATCAAGAACACAGAAATAAGACAGGAACTTGAAATATTTGCAATAACTGATAAAATAGATACATATAGACAAAAATGGAATCAACACATAGACAGAATGAATGAAGATAGATATCCAAAACAAATAACAAAATACAAACCTAAAGGCACCCGAGATGTGTACCTAGAAAGAGATGGGCTGAAGTCGGAACGGGTCAACGACCTAATCCATGAATGCAGATGATGATGATGCTCAACGGCTGAAGTAGGATATTTTTCACTGAAGTGTTTGAAAACATTCAAAATAATATCTCTCCTTTTTTCAAATGACTTCCTTTCCAATGTTTTATGCTGTTTCCATCTTTTCTTTGGTCTTCCCAAGCTTCTTCTTCCTCTTGGTGAAGTTGTATGATGCCTTTGGTATTTTGTTCTCAGTCATCATAGCTATGTGTTCTTTTCAGTTTGTTCTGTATTTCGTTATTGTTGTGTTTAATTAATCTACTTTTACTTAATGTCTTATTCCTGTGTTGTGTTTTTTTGTTCTTTGATATTTTGCTATTGGTCTGAGGAATTTTATTTTACCAGCTTGTATTCTGACAGATTGTTGTGTTGTCACTGTCCATGTTTTTGATCCATAAGTAATAATAGGAACTGCCATCATCTTGTATAATTTTATTATAGAATCTTTTTTTGGCTTTACTTTTCAAAGTTCTTTTTTTAGTGTTCCTGTTATATAACAAAACTTATTTAGTTCGTTTATATCTGTTTCCGTCGTGTATTATATTTCGCAACCTAGGAAGTTATGTTTTGCCACTTGTTTTATGTTCTAAAGTTTCTTCGAACAAAAAACACGCAACGAGCACGCTCGGCATCTGTGAAAGCAGCCATTTTGATATGAACTACGTTAGCACGCGGTGAGAGAACTAGGTTCTATAAAACTATGACGGTGAAAACTTGATGAGTTGTGCTATCATATGACATTGGAACCAATTCTGTAGGTCTTCTAAATAAATTTCTATAAGCTTGTAAAGTCAATTTTGAATCACCCTGTATAACCAAGTAAACCAAACAGAAGTTTGCCTCAATGAATCTTTATACTCGGAAAACAAAAGTAGAATCTCTGAATTATATACGTGGGCAGCCTATTTATTATTAAAAGAAAAAATCTCCTTGTTTGCATCGCACTCAAAAACGTTAAATACATCGAAATTATGCCACATATCATGTACCAAATCCGATTGAGGGTCTTTCCACTTTTCAGCGGTTGCCCTTTTACCAGCCGGCTGCTGGCCCTTCACATCCACATGTGTCAATCACAGAGGTAGATGATCAACAGCCAGTGTAGGGGTGACATGTGGTCAGCATGTCGAGTCTCCCAGCCGTTATAGCTGGTTCCTCAACCTGGAGCCGGTACTTATTGTAGCTACCCAATTGCCTCACGATGCTGGGTGGGTACCGGTCCTATACTGACCGAGGGTACCATGAGAAAATTTCCCCCATGGAGACTCGAACCAGCGCAAGTCCCGTAGCTCTGCGCCAAGGCTTCTTACCTTAACCGCTCGGCTACCAAATAAAATTTCAAATTTTACGTAATTAAAAATGTACTAAAATGCTATATGAAATTATTCCACGAGAAATAGCGAACTATAAATGTTTGATTAACTTTTAAATTGACACTGTGTCCCATAAGATAATATACTGTATCTGTTTCATTTATTTAACACAAAAAAAATAGAAAAAACAGAGTAAAAATTACTTAAATTTGTGATGAATTATACAATATGCAGGGTATACAATATATAATAACAACTTGTACATCACATTAATTTGTTTACACTGGGGTTTGGCATGTTTAAATAACTGGCATGAGAAATTATTTTTCCATTTAATTACATAAAAATAAAACTTACAGTTTTATTTGATTTTCATATTTATTAAGATTATAATTTAGTGACAGCTGTTTCGGTGCACTGTGCCTTCTTCAGACATGTTGGGTTGATGAATTGTGTTGTTATAGTGCATAACAGCTGTGTCTATGCAACAATATTTTTTTTTTACAATCTGTATTATAAATTTAACAGGGGCGATTCATTCAAGTCTAGTTGGGAATTTAACAGTTTGTTACTGCTTTTCAATTTATTATATTTCTACAGTTTCTAAAACATAAAGGAACATATGAGAGCATATAACAGAAGTTTAGATAATTCAAAATATGCTAACCACCTACTCCAATATGATCATTGTTTTGATCCAGTTTTAAAATGTTACATGTTTGTGACAAAGGAAAGAAGTTAGACCTTTTAGAAACTGTAGAAATAAATAAATTGAAAAGTAGTGGTGGGCTGTTGAATTCCCAACTAGATTTGAATGAGTCGCCTCTGTTAAATTTATAATACAGATTGTAAGAAATATTGTTGCATAAATACAGTTGTTATGTGCTATAAGGACACAATTCATTGATTCGGCATGTCTGAGGAAGGTGCAGTGTGCCGAAACGGCTGTCACTACATTATATATTGATAAATATGAAAACCAAATAAAACTTTTATTCCCTCCATGGTATCTTTACCTTGTCGTGGTGGAGTGGCTTGTGTGCTTAAATGATCCTGAGAGCTATGCCGGCGGTAGCATTGCTGCCGATAGGGTTACCCATGCCGGACTGGTCGAAGGTGATAAGCCAGACGAAACAAGTACCTTGGTCGAAAGAGTGACGATCTTTCACCGTAAAAATACAACCGTCAAGAAATGCGGACATGGGTTCTACTGGGGTAAAATTTTCCGGAGGTCAAATAGTCCCCCATTCGGTTCTCCGGGCGGGGACTACTTCAGGGAACCCATGCCAAAGGCTCATTGGAAAGCATTAGCTCAGGATAGGGATGTATGGAGAGCTTATGTCCGTGCGGCCATGAACCTACGGGTTCGATAGTGCCAGTGAGTAAGTAAGTAAGTAAGTAAGTAAGTAATGTTATCTCTGGGGATGAAATAAGAGACCCAGCTCAGGGAAACAAGAGTGAAGTCCTCAACGGCAGACGGCGCAAGAGAAAATCCTCCTTGTGGGAGGAAGCAAGTCCAGAGGCTTTAAGGAGGTAGCTCGTCCAAAGGACTAACCCTGTAGAAAGTTAGTACTGTATTCAAGGGACATTTAAAGATACTTACAAGCTCCAAAGAGATAGCCATAAAGAGGCAACGACAAAAGCAAAGAACAAGGATAAATGTTAAAATTCATCTGAGAACATTTTGTTTAAACAACTCACCTCATAGGATTCATGCTTCCATGATACCATGGTTTCAAACACAGTCGTGCTCACCTCATAGGATTCATGCTTCCATGATACTGCGGTTTCATGGAAGCATGAATCCTATGAGGTGAGTTGTTTAAACAGAATGTTCTCCGATGAATTTGAATGATTATACCTCATATTGTTTACTTCCCAACATTAATTTAATATAAGGATAAATGTTTTATTATTTTCTCTATTACAAGTGTTAGAGAGGAAACTACATTTTCTTATATGGTTACAGATAAAACCATCATTCAACCAGTGAAAATGTAGTCATACATCTGGTTTATTTACATTACAACTGAAACTTAGCTCGGAAGAATTGGAGATGAACTTCTTTCATGGCCACAACATTCAGTTCTCAGAGCATTAAGACTCATCACCACAAGCTGGGCGGGTCAAGAATCCTTCAACTTCTCTATCTCTGGTAACCAACCTCCAGATGCTCTTCCAAGGACCTGTGCATCTTAAATTTAGTCTTCCAAATCTTTGTCTTCCTTCTGATTTACTTTCCATAATTCCTCTATCTCACTTTTGTTTGTCGTTTGGATGTGTCCTGCTGATCTCAATCTGTCTATCTTAATGTCTGTAATATTTGGTGAAATACACAATTCACATAATTCCTCATTGTTCTTTACAGCCCACATATCTTTCTTCAAAAATCCCAATTTGAGAATTGTCGCTTTCTATTAGGGTTACTCCCATATATTTAAAAGTCATGCTTATACAATTACTTGTAGAATAATTCATTTTTCTCCTGAACTAAATTTATTCTATGACATATTTTTTTCTCATTTTTGTATCTTATACATTTTATACTCCATTCTTTAAATGCAGAGGAAATCAAAATATATTGTAAATTATATTATATTGTAGATCACCCATGTGGCCTGTTATGGTCTCAAAGAGGAATTTTCCATCCAGTGCTTCTTTGGACGTCTCAGCGATCTTTTGCCTTGGGCGTGATAACGAAGCATAGCTTTTGGAATTATGTGAGATGGCATTCGTTGAAGATGGGTTTTCCAGTTGTTCTGGTAGTTATGTATATGATGTAGAATGGGTTCTACACCCAACTCATCCAAAATTTCCTTATTTCTTTTATGGTCCCACTTTGTATAGCCTGCTATACGGTGCATAAATCACATCTCATTTGCTGTTTGTATTGTAGATATACTATGTAATAATTTTGTTTATTGTTAATTTAGATGTATCATCCTCTTTCTTGTAAACTTTTCTTCACTTGGTTAATCCATCTTTCTCATGGTCGTTTTCCTTGTATCTTGAGATTTAACAGTCTTTGTGGTATTCTTTCCTTTCAATTGTTTTTAAATGTCCAAACTATTTTTGTCTATGCCTATTGTTGATTTTTCTACATTTAATGTCTCCCTGATTTTGTCGTTTCTTATTCTATCTCTCCTTGTTTTATGTAACATTCCACGTAAGAATTTAATTTCTGTAGCTTGGATTCTGCTCAATTCCTTCTTTGTATATGTCCAAGTTTCAAATGCACATGTTAAAATTGGCTTGAAATAAGTTTTATATAGTGTTACTATACTTGCTATTTTAATCAGTAATAATGTTTTTTATTTATATTTAATCCCATTTTTTTCAGTGTACAGCATTCTTTCAAACCTAAAAATGACCATTTTGATCTACGTTCTTCATATAAAGCTGATATGACTGACGAAGTTTGTATACTGTACATTGAGATGAAGGATACAGCTCATTGCTGAAAAAGGTAGAGAAATTATATTAAATTAATGTTGGGAAGTAAACATTATGAGGTATAATCATTAAAATTCATCGGAGAACATATTGTTTAAACAACTCACCTCATAGGGTTCATGCTTCCATGATATCGCGATGAGTCGGAGTCGGAGTTATGGCTGAAGATGAACATGACTGTGTTTGAAATCGCGATATCATGGAAGCATGAATCCTATGAGGTGAGTTGTTTAAACAATACAGTCATGTTCATCTTCAGCCATAACTCCGACTCATCGCAATATCATGGAAGCATGAATCCTATGAGGTGAGTTGTTTAAACAATATGTTCTCCGATGAATTTTAAGGTAGAGAAATATTAAGTATTCCAAGAGTTATATTAAATTAATAAGAATTCTCTACTCTACAAACTGTTAGCAAAGAAAATAAGAATTTCAAGAAAATTACCATCCAGCAGTACATAGGAAAAACTTCTAAGTACCAATAAAAAAATCAACATCCCAGACAGTAAGAAATCTGGAATTTATCAAATAAATTGTAATGATTGTAGCAAAGTATACATAGGAAAAACAAAAATGAACTTGGAAACACGCACTAAAGAACATTTTAGAAATATTAAAAACTGTGAAACTGAAAAAGAGGCAAAACTTTTGAAACAATTGGATAAACTGTTGGAATTGACAATTTGGGAAAAGATATTCATTCAGAAGAATAAATATTGATCTATGAACTTCGATATTCTGGTGGACAAAAATTTAATTACAAAGTTTATAATCCCAACCAAAGATGGCAGCACAAGCGGTGATGTCCTTAGAGAAATCAACAACCAGAGAATTTCATCAGTGGAAGCCACGACTGAAAAAGGACAAAACATTGTCTGAAAATGCCGGTATCAAAGAAATTTGAAGCTATATGAGATGAGTCGTTAAAAATATGTTCTCCACTCACTATTATTCCAACAGTACTTACAATGGATCTTTAGAGAGATCTCCAAGTGCTTCTGATTTATATTGTGATGCTTTGTTGGATCTATTGCTCAAATTACTGCCTTTGAATTTTGTGGGCAGTGGTAGGGGCCCTGATCTTACCTTATAAGGCATAAGAATTTCAGATTTGGGTTGTGTGTAATTTGTAAAAGACTTCTCCAAACATGCTTTCTAAAAGGACCATTTTCCTTTCAAAAAAGGTCAAGATTGGTTTCCAGATAATTCCGATTCACGCAAATGGTTTGACAATTCAGTCGTGTCCTGTGAAGACATCAGCGAGTGCAAGGAAGTGACTGTGAGACAAATTGTAATTGAACCTTAAAGCAGAAGAAAATTGTGCACGTGTACAGAGTGAATTACCGTGAAGAAAATAAAGATTTGAAGTTTTTGTGTAAGAGTTGTGAAATTTAATTATTGCATCGCAACCCCAGTCTTCAAGAAATCTACAAATATAAGGTGAGTTGCGAACATACCAACTTTTATTAATTTAGGGTTGTATCTATGAACGTATTAGACCGTAAAAGTCGTTCTCTGCTGAAAAAGTTGCATCTAAAGACATTTTTGCAAACTCAAAAATCTGTTCATGCGATAATAATTGTCAAAATTCCTAAGCTACCTGGCGAGGTGACTTTGCAAAGAACTAATCGTGAGCAACCCGATGGGAACCAATGATAACCGATGTAGTTTGAAATCTTGCTGCTTTATCCAAGATGTCGGACCTTGAAGACTTCGATCATGTTTTCAGTATATGCAGAGAACAGGAATTTGATAGAGTACAACTGGAAGAACAGGAGAATTGGTGTAATATCGCGCGATGCATACATCGTCGTATATGGTATTATTTGCGGGATGCAAGCGTAAATGCATTCCTCTAGCAGACAAAAATAATGGAAGTGGTTTTATCGCTGAGAATTCTGGGTAATTTCTTGCCAAAATTATGAAAACGATGACTTTCATGCATGACCAGTTAGTGGGTAGCTAATTTGATCTTTGCACTTGCTCACGGAAAGTCAGCTCACCAGTGATTGGAAGTAATTTGAGTAGAGACTAATGTATTTGCATGCGGCCCTTAATTAAGAAATTTGACCTGCCCCCCAGTCACTGCAACTAGTGACAGTACCATAAAATAAGACTTAAGGTCCATAGTTTCACAATTTACAACCTACAATCTGAAGAAACGTTTTATTACATTTAGCACGAGGTAGGAGGAAATGAAAAATTATCTTTGTGGACTTCCTGAACAGATTCAAACAAGGAAGTAAATACATAGTGATGGTTGCATCTACCAAAATAAATTACAATACAACAGAAATACCTGGAGAAGCATCACACCCAGACGGAATGTGATTCAATGCACTCACTTAATGATTCCATCCATCCATAGTAATTCTGCCCAAAGGCAGGTCCTTCACTGCAATCATAGCATTTTCATGCTATGCTTGCAGCTTTACTAGGGAATTGTAGGTGTGGTAGCTTCCCATTGCTTTTAAAGAAACATAAAATGTTGTTTATTTTTTATTTCACTCACCTCATACTTCATAACTCCTAGCATACCCAGGGTTTCGTCACATCCTTTTTGACATTCTCAATGCTGTGTCATGTTCACAACTGACGTCCGGCTACCTTCTATCCTGCAGACTGACCTCCGCGCTATCTGATGGCTGACCAACGAACTTCCAAATCAGTCCTCTCTCCTTATAACCGGGTATTTCAAAATTCATAGTTGTATTTTCATTCTTGCATATGTAAATTTTTTCCCAAATTGCGAGTTCCTTCGGTTTTTCCAATTGTTTAAGTAATTTTGTTTTGGTTTCTATTCTATGTTTTTCTGACCAGGCATGTGCAGCTATTGCAGATTTTTCGGTTTCTCCATTTTGAACATTTCTGAGGTGTTCCTTTTAGATTCCTTTTTGTCTTTCCTATGTATATCTTTTCAGAATCTTTACAAAACCTCATAGTGTAATTTCCTATCTACATAACTTAACCATAAAATGTATTCACCTGCATGCTGTAGTGACATATTTTGATTACACATTAGAGTCCATGAAGTTCATTACCTGGATGTTTCCAAGAAAACAATGTCTATTCATTCATCCAAGAAGAAGAAGAAGAAGAAGAAGAAGAAGAAGAAGGAAAAAAAGGTGATCCAACAGATACAGAGAGACCTAAGATGTTTATGCTATTTACAATGGTCATGCCAAAAGTTTTTAGCAGAATTACAGAACATTTTTTTATTTACAAGATAACTTTTACAACTTTTTAAAATACTCTCTATTAGCATTTTTCCATCCTTTGAAGCCACTTAGAAAAGTATCAGTCCAAGCTTCTCTGAGGATGTCACTTAGATCATTATGTCCACCGCTGTGGTCTCGAGGTAGCATCCAGTCTTGTCATGCAGCGGGCCCGGGTTTGATCCTCGATCGGGGCAGTTTTTCTGGGTGAGGTTTTTCCTCACCTGTAAGACAAATGTCAGGAAAACTTTAAGGACCAAACGGTCCCCGAAATCATATGGTCATCATCATCATCATCCTTCACCGGTGTGGAAAGCATCGGGAAGCTACCACACCCACAATTCCCTAGTAAAGCTGCAAGCATAGCATGATAATTCTATGACTGCAGTGAAGGGCTTGCATTCGGGCAGAATTACTATGGATGGATGGATTACTATCATTATTATTCATTTTTTTCCTTGTATACTCTATATTGTGTATTATTAATCAACATGCAGATAATTCATAATTGTTATTAAATGTATAATTTAACCGTGGTGAAGTGGAAGAAATTTAATAACCTCAAACCAAAAAAATGTTGCTTCTCTCAAAAATTACAACACACTTAATTGTAAATTAGAAAATAAAACTCAAGACTTAGGAACACAAGTTAACGCTAATGTAGTTAATTTTTCAAAAGAGTTGTTAACTAAAGAAGAAATAAACCTGATTAATAATGGTTTAAAGACTCGTATTAATTTTTCAAATAATTTAGAGGATTATGTTGCTGATGTAGAAGTGGACCTAAAAAATGAAGATGAAACTATAATTAGAACAGAATGTGAAAAAGCTTTAGGAGACATTAAGAGAACTTAAAAAAAAATATGAAAATTTTGAAGAATATCAATGAAAAGAAGGTTGCAATTACAAAGGCAGACAAAATTGTTATTTTGGATCAAGCTGATAATTTATAAAGAATGAATCATCTTTTAGACTCCAATGAGTATGAGGAAATAAAATTTAATCCTCTCCCAAAATCGAACAGAGCTATGGAAAACACATTAAAACACATAAAACATACAATCAAGGAACAGGATAAATATAAATTAAAAGTTTCGAACCCTTTTAACACAAAATTATATGGTCTACCAAAAGTTGAAGAAGAAGAACTATCGTCAATAATATTGGCTCCACATGCTAAAATTTGTCAAAATGGCTTGCCAAAAAATTTACTCAACTCCCTCAATTTGGAAATAAAAGTATTGAGAATTCAATAAGACTGGTAGAAGAATTTAAATAACATTGCATCGGTTCCAAATGATATGACAGGTTTCATTTGACATCTCACATTTTTAAGATGGTTATATTCACTGAAATTAAAAACAGAAATTACTGAAGAATATTTAATGCTAACTAAACTTTGTATTGACAATTTTTTCACTTTTAATGGTAAATTTCATAAACAGATTTGTGGATTGGCAATGGGAAACTCACTTTCATAATTTTTGGCCAATTTATTTATGGTTTATCTTGTCTCATAACACCTTGGATTTTTAAGTGTTGGTGTAGATATTTTCTCCATTAATAGATTCAAAATACATTCAAGATGATAAGAAATGAGCAACTACAACAAATTGAATTTAATATTTATAGAAAAGATATTCATACAAATAATTACATAAAATCTTCAGGTTTTAATCATGTTTCACATAAACATGCAATTTTCAAGTCTACTATATAGATTAATAAATATTTCACTAAATGAAGAGGATTTTGAGAATGAATATCATCATACTGTACATATAAAAAAGGTAAAGTGATCCCACAACAGGCCTCAAGAGGCCCTTGGGGTAGTAGAAGGTTAAGGCTCCCACTTTTTCTAGACAATCGGCACTTGATGTCAGCCGGGTTGTCAGCCCTGCGTGACGGCCGCCTTTACCCCAGAACAAGCGTCTGGTACTCATTTCCATTAGAGGCTGAGTCGACCCCCCGGGCCATAGTGCCGCCAGAGAGTTTGGGTCAGTTTAAAAATCCTGACCCCAACGGGACTTGAACCCTCGACCCTCCGGCTTATAGCTCAGTGCCTTAACCACTACGCTACAATAAAGAAGAAATTAAAAAAGACTTAAACAGCGAAAAGAGGTTACATGAATACACCACTCTGCAATATAATTCCAAAAAAGATGAAAAATTCAAGAAGTTTACTTACCATCAAGAAGTTCATAACAAATTAAAAAAAAATTTAATATATCATTAACTCCGATTAACAAATTCAGCCTGGGTAATCATCTGTTAACTAATAAAAAAGTTAACATCCCAGATAATAAAAAGTCTGGAATTTATCAAATTAATTAAAGTATACAGGAAAAACAAAAAAGAATTTGTACACTTATAACAAAAAACTTTAGAAATAAAAAATTGTGAAATTGAAAAATCGGTAATAGCAGCACATAGTTAGGATTTGGGTAGATTATCCATATTTAATTCATGTTACAAAATTTACGTAAAGTTTTATTGACCCCCCTTTTAGATAATTTGGATAATGTTACGCTAACAGATCACATCTTGGTGTAATTTGAGATAATATGACTGACAATCCAGTTTTCTAACGATTCTTGGCAGTCTTCACAGGATTCATATATTTTTTATCATCATAATTTTTAGGTTTTTTTTTGTCAATTTTAAAACAACCGTTTCTTTATTTTTCACAGAGCTTTCCGGTATACTTTCAGGATCAAAATGTTGTAGCCATAGGGAGTAGCGAACATGTCTTGACTTTCACACCACACATAGACAAGAACTGGGAGGGATGACCTTAAAACTCGTATTTTCTGCACATGATGTTTTTGAGCTAATAAACACTGCAAAAACAATTTTTTTTCCTGTTTGATTACGGCTCTGTCATTCAATGTGAAAATAGCAGTTTGTAACGATTCTGATATTTTTGGTGAGTGACTCTCATCAAAATATTTAAAATATAAAGGCGTGTTGTTAAAATAAAAGCAACGAGAATGAAAGTTTAATTTTTTCTTGCTTCCATAACAATAGATTTCTATTATTTATGTATAATTTTATCACTCACTTCATATTTTCCTTCTTTTTAGACCAGTTTCAGCACTTTCTTCAATACCATCGTCACAATTTCCACGATTTTTATTAACTCTTTATCATTATTAAAACATTGTAAAATCTTGCTAGGATTCCGCACGTATATCATTATAAGTTTGATAAAAATCCATCAATAGTGAGTGAATATACGATTTAAAAAAGTTCCCACGCATTTTAGAAGTTTAGGTTTAAAAACGGGCATTTAAAACCGGAACACAATACGTTATCTTTCTGCTACACTAAGGACCTCTTAATGCCTGTACTCAGATCACCTTCGCTTCTTTTTACCTCAAAGTGTGAATTTCTACAAATAATTTTATTTTGATGTTATATTTTAAAAATCCATCAGAATTGGACATAGTTTTATTTTAGAAAGAAAAATTAATGTTCGGACTGGGACTCGAACTCCGGATCACTAACTCTGTACATATGTATGATACTTATATAAGTGGAAAGAATTGTTGACATTCATATCAGATAAGAATCAAATGAAATGTGAATTCTTCTCACCTCAAACATCTATGTTTTTTAACACAGAACTGCAGTATCGGGAATCCATCATTCCCATCGTTAGCTGTTGTCATGAAAACAGCTGCAATGGGAATATGTTTCCCGATACTGCAGTTCTGTGTTAAAAAACATAGATGTATGAAATAAGAAGAATTCACAATTCATTTGATTCTTATTAAGAAAACCTCATAATGTAAAAATTCTCAACTCTATTATATGAATTTATATTGACGTTCGGATGGTGTAATCGGTGTCATACTAATTCATAAAGTTAGAGAACCAGGGTTCAAATCCCAGTCCGAATGTTAATTTTTCTTCCTAAATAATCATTTTGTGTTAATCATTTAATGTCATTTGCAAAAAAATATTAAGATAATTGGTGATTAATATCTTAATATGTTTAATGATTGAAAATCACCTTTGCCTTGGAAATTCTGTAAAATGAACAGTACCTAAGACTAAATGAATAAAATTAATCGTAGAACTTATTCCATTGTATTCTTAAGCAACTATTAACACATCAAACCAACAGGAAGCAGCATCAATAACATCAATTAACTTCAAACATTATGTTCAGCCATTTATTTTATTGGCTGAAATAAGCAGGCAAATAGCCAAATAAAATTCAAGAAATGGCAGTCATTTAAAAATATGAAAATTGGCACTAAAATAATAAAATTAGGTATCTGAAAATTACTCCAGATGTAAGAGACAATAGGAGAGATTCGACTCAGCAACACATTTCCAATCTGTTTTGTAGCTGGTTATGCCAATAAATTTTAAATATATCTATACCTCTTTTGAAGTTCCAGTTGTAACATAAACAAACCAGTAATATAGACTGTGTTTTCATTGGTCGAATAAATGTTTACCTGTAAGCGTGTAAGGAAATGTAATTTGATTTCTAACATTCGAAACAAATAAAAAGAAATAGTAGAAATACTTATTATCTAGCAAGTATCTATATAAGTTATATGGGAGAAATTTGAAACATATAATTACAATTTTAATGGATTAAATAAATAAGCATTTCATTTTTTATATTTACATTAGTATTAGGAAGTAAACCTTATAAGGTTATATCATTTAGTGAGTGGAGAATATATTTTTAACGACTCACCTCATATAATTTCAAATTTCTTTGATACCGGCGGTTTCAGACAATATCTTGTCCCTCTTCAGTCATGGCTTCCACTCCACTCAAGTGTAAGCCATAACTGAAGAGGGACAAGATATTGTCTTAAACCGCCGGTATCAAAGACATTTAAAATTGTATGAGGTGAGTCATTAAAAATATGTTCTCCACTCACTATTAAAGCATTTCATTGTTCAATTGTTTTAAATGGCTGCATTCCTATTCACTTTTTAGAAGCATCAAAAGAGGGAACCTTTGAAAAGTGGATAGAAATAAATTATTTTGAATGTTTTCGAACAGTTTAGTGAAAAATATCCTACATTAGATGAATAAGAAAAATAATCATACATCTGAAAATGAACATACCAAACATGGCAGTTGCTAGTCAACTTTTAATTTCAGATTTCAGGCAAATCCCCACTTCTAATGGTCAGATTTTGCTGATTTTTGGGCTAACACCTACCTCAGTATATTTTAATAGAAAATACTGAGTTTGTCCACCACTGTGGTCTCGAGGTAGCATGCTGCCTTGTCATGCAGTGGGCCTGGGTTCGATTTGCGGTCGGGACAGGCTCCTGGGTGATATTTTTTTGGGGTTTTTCCTCACCTGTAAGTGAAATGTCAGGAAGCTTAGGGCCCAATGGTCCCAAAAATCATCATCAACCTTATCATTATCATCATCCTTCATATTGTGGAAAGCAACGGGAAGCTACCACACCTATAATTTGATAGTAAAACTGCAAAGCATAGCATGAAAATGCTATGATTGCAATGAAGGACCTGCACACGGCAGAATTACTATGGATGGATACTGAGTTTCATTGTGAAACATTGAAAACTGAAAATGCTAGAACAATTAAAAAAAAAATCATTTCAGCGAACTTCTACGCCTAATGGTTTTAGAGAATAATGGAAAGTGGCCAAACCTGTATGTACAAATTTTCAAGTCAATCCATTAACAACTTTTCAAGTTTTGCTAGCACAAGCACATGCAGACTGTATTTTTATATAGAAAGATTTATAGCTTTAAAACTGATTAATTTATCAAGGATTTATGTTCAAGGTTATGTAAAGCACTCAATGTGCTAACAGATGGCATTGTTTCAATCCACATCACTTCTGTTTTGCTTCTCTACAAAAATACGGTGTGATCAATTGTTTCCCTTGAATGACCACAATTAATACAAAGATTTGTAATTACTAAAATTACTACTAAAATTCATATCCCTGGTCAGGCTACCAACACGACGCAAGGGAAACCTTGGTAATGAGGCATATGTATGGCACAATTCAAAGAACCTTGCTTAATAAAAGCAGGAAAGATAGAATGAAGAGATTTTATAAAGTCTTCGCCCACTCCTAACACACGGAAGAGAAAACTGGACATTAAATAAATTCGGAAAAAGGAAGATAGAAACGGCAGAATTTGATTTCCTAAGAAGGATAGCAGGACACACTTAGAGATCATATCTGCAATACCAATATTAGAGAACAATTACAAATATATGAATTAGCAAATAAATCGATAGACAACAAATTAAAATGGTTTCAACATATAAATAGAATGGAGACATCTCGTCTATCAAAACAGGCTTTACAATATATTCCAAAAGGTAAACGTTTCATTCGATGCCCCATGACCAGATAGAGGGATAATGTGCTAAAATGGTTTCAACATATAAATAGGATGGACACATCTTGTCTATCAAAACAGGATTTACAATATATTCCAAGAGGTAAAAGTTTTGTTAGACGCCCCATGACCAGATGGAGGGATAACATGCTAAAATGGTTTCAACATATAAAGAGAATGGAAACATCTCGTCTATCAAAACACGATTTACAATATTTCCAAGAGGTAAACGTTTAGTTGATGCCTCAAGACCAGATGGAGGGATAATATGCTCTGGGTCGGCACAGCCTTACAGCCTAACCTTGAAGTCGAAGAAGAATTTGTAATTAGTACAAAATGTAGATTTATTTTTACCATGTTTTGTTTAAATCTAGTGGTTTGAAAACTGAAAAAAAAAAAATCTATTTGGCCATATTCTGAAGATCTTAATAAAAAAAATTGTTGGAGATTGAAGCAAACTGGTTTATAATAGAACATGGAATGCTGCTTCCTGCATACAACCCAATCAACCAATAAGAGTGCAGAATGTGTTTCTATATCATTTTTTATTCATATCTTATCTTCACTTGTGTACAACAATGTTCATTTTATCATTAAAAAAAAGTACAGACGGAAAAATGCAGAAAACGACTACAAAAAGAACAGCTCACGTCACATGCTGACACTTTTTTCTTTTATAAAGAAGATTATTATTATTATTTACAGATATCATAGGATCACATTCCACTGCACAAGTGCAGTGAGGCGGGTATCTCGAGAGATTAAGAAGTGATAGCAATAACACTCTTTCACACAGGAAAAAAAAATATAAAATATTGACACATTACAAACAGGTTTTTTCTCAATTTCTTCGGTCATTGACCAACCGTCTTTCATTTTGTAAAAAAAAATTTAACAACACAATTCGCTTGAAGGATGCAGGAAATATATTCTCGTGTAGTAGTGACAATGTTTTGTAGTTCTAGGTGGGTAAAATTACTATATGGCAGCGTCCAGAAAGAAAAAACCTTGGCAAAGAGACCTCTCATACTCACACGCTTATAGCTATTTCTACAAAACATTGAATACTATGTCAGTTGTTACAAGAGTCCCGTGGCGTCGGATTCTTTCTTCACGTTACATATTTCTTCTTTTTCACTGCAACAGTTTTCACATATTTCACTAATTTCTTACACAAATACTCACAACAAAAAATAAAAAACACATTTTTGTTAAAAAATCGCAGCCAGCGAGTACAAACAATGTGCTTGGAGGCCAGTCGAGCCAATACCGCGATACCGCAAGTGCAAACCTCGACTCTACGTGTCCAGCCACCATTCACATTGTCTGCATGTTCACAAATGCCGTTCACACGCTCAAACGTAGAGTCCAGCTTCTTTGCCAAGGTTTTTGTTTCTTTAAGGAAATGTTAAACGTCCGGCTGACTGACCCCAAATTACACATTCTGCACTCTTGGCTATCATAATACTAAGCACCTTCTGTTTTTTTGCACGATGAACTAACCTGCTTCAGAATCGCTTGAGTCAGACGAACTGCTGGAGAGGCTCGAAGTGCTAGAGTCTGAGTCGGAACTGCTCGAACTAGTGGCAGACAGTCTCGTACCGGCCACATCCACTGACTTGTTCTCTTCTGAAACAAAGTTACAGGTCTCGTCAGCTATAGAACATACTACCATGCACAATACTACACATTGCTCACAAACAAATACTTCACGGCATTTGGCATGGAAATTAAACAAATGTTTCACAGTGTTTGACAAGGAAAATAAATGTTTCACAGTATTTGGTATGGAAATTAAACAAATGTTTCAGTTAATAGTGAGTAGAGAACATATTTTTAATAGCTCGCCTCATACAATTCCAAATTTCTTTGAGACTATTGGTTTCAAACAACTTTTTGTTCATCTTCAGTCATGATGAAAAATCGTTTGAAACTAAATGGTCTCAAAGAAATCTGAAAATGTATGAAATGAGTACTTCCCAACGTTAATTTAAATATAAATCTTTCATTTCTAAAGAAACAAAGATAAAAATGTATAATGTTATGGCGGTTCCCACAATATTGTATGGATGTGAAACTTGGGCTCCAATGAAAAAACAGAAGGATAGAATACAGATGGCAAATGAGGTTCCTAAGACAAGTTAAAGGATGCACAAGACTTGATAGAATAAGAAATGAGGATATAAGAGAAGAATTGAAAGTACAGCCTTTATTGGATAAGGTCATGAATTACAGACAGAAATGGATTGATCATATGGATGGAATGAGTAAGGAGAGATATCCATTGTTAGCAAGAAATTATCAAGCAAGAGGAAGATGTGATGTTGGAAGACCTAGAAGACGTTGGGCTGATGCATTATGAAGTCAGAACGGGCAATTGCCTAATGCTTGGAGTGATGATGATGATCTTTCATTTTCATTAGAGATCTTAGAAAGCTCTTGGGGCAGTGAGAGTAGACAAGATGTCAGCTGGGTAGTCAGCTCTGAGTAACGCCAACCTTCGCCCTCAAAAAAATGCTAGGTACTTATTTCCATTAGAGACTTGAATAGATCCCAGAATCCATGTGCCACAAGAAAGTTTCAGCCCAGTTTTAAAAAACCCAGCCCAATTAGGAATGAACCCGGGACCACTGGCTTGTAACATATTGCTTTAACCAACTATACTGCAGCTTCCTGTGACACAACTAAGCAGTTTAAGGGCCGCATGCAAATACATTAGTCTCTACTCAAATTACTTCCAATCACTGGTGAGCTGACTCACCTTGAGCAATTGCTGAGATCGAATTAACGGCCGACTTACCGGTCATGCATGAAAGTTGACTTTTCGTAATATTGGCAACGAATTACCCAGAATTCTCAGCGATAAAAATACTTGCGTTTTTTTCGTCTGCTATACAGGAATGCATTTACGCTTGCGTCCCACAAATAATACCGTATACAACGACGTCTGCATTGCGCAATATTATGCCGATTCTCCTGTTCTTCCAGTTGAATTCTTTGGTAGACTCTATCAAATTCCTCTTCTCCGTGTATACCGAAAACATGATCGAAGTCTTCAAGGTCCAACATCTTGGATAAAGCTGCAAAGGTTTCAAACTACATCGGTTACCATCGGTTCCCTTTGGGATTTTCACGATAAGTTTCCATCTTGAGCTATGATCTTAAGGTACCTCGACAGGTAGCTTACAATTATTATCGCACGAATAGATTTCTGAGTAAGCAAAATGTATTTGGATAAAACTTTCTCAGCAGAGAACGCCTTTTACTGTCTGATGCGTTCAAACATTCGACCCTAAGACATTAAGCCTTGGTGCAAAGCCATGGGACTTGCACTGGTTCGAGTCCCTATGGAGGAAGAAATTTTGGCCAGTATGGAACTGGTGCCTACCCAGCATCATGAAGAATCTTGATCGCTACAATACATAGCGGCTTCAGGTAGTGAAAAACATGCTGTAATGATTGGGGAACATTCATGCTGACCACGTGTCACCCCTATACTGGTTGGATAAATCGTCCACCTTTATGTGAGACCAGTAGCCGGCTGGTAGGCCAAAGGCCTGTTACACCATGAAGTTTTTTTTATAATGTTTAGTATGATTTACATTTTTGTCCTGATCAGCCTCATAGGGTAGCAGTCAAGAGTTTCTGACTACTGTTCATGAGGTTTCGGGCTCAATTTCCGGTCAAAAAAGGGAATCATCCCTGTGGTTGCACAGGGTCTGGAGCTTCATTATCATTAATCATATCATCGGGATATTGTAACTCTTCCTTCTGGGTGCCCCAACTTCAGAAGTAAGTGGGTTTCAATTAAGCCAATGCCAGGAGAGAACGCCAGAAATGTCAAAATGACAATCTGGGGCACTAAAAAAAGTGTCCTTTAACTTTATGTTCATATTCTGTTCGCCCAAACAATAATTTCATCCAAATAAATAATTCTTCATATGAGACCAGCCTCATGGGCTAGTGGTCAGCGTTTCTCACTACAGTTCATGAGGTCCCGATCAAAGAGAAGGAATTTTTCTTTAAAGGGAATTATTCTTGTGGTTGCCCATGGTTTGGAATTTAGGTTAAGACCTCTCTCTCTCTCTCTCTCTCTCCTAGTGCATCATCATTTATCAACCATGATATCATTGGGGTAATGCCCCAACTTTAGAAGTGGGTTATAATTAAGCCAATGCCAGGAGAGAACACCAGAAATGTCAAAATGAGAACCTGGGGCATTGAATAAAAAAAAATCTTTATATGAGAACCAGAGAAATGTAACTCCATTTTACTGGAGATAAGAAAGCAAATGTTAAGTATGATTTCAAAAGCTTATACAATAATAAATTCAATAGTATAGTATAATGTTAATATAATAAATTTAACATTTCTCAATGAAAGATAAATTATATTTGAAGAGAATATAATTTATCCTTCAGTGAGAAGTGTTAAATTAATAATAAAAACTTCAATAGAAGTCCTACTGGCTTTATAAAGTAATGTTAACTTCCCAATAAATGTCTTCTTAACTAAGAAGCCACCATTTGCAAAGATGGAAACAAAGGTTTCAAAGCATTTGGCACGAGGGAAATACATTAGTCTCTACTCAAATTACTTCTAATCACTGGTGACCTGATTCACCGCGAGCAAGTGCAAAGAATTAGTTACCCACAAACTGGTCATGCATGAAACTCATCGTTTTCGTAATATTCGCAAGAAATTACCCAGAATTCTCAGCGATAAAACCACTTCCGTTATTTTCGTCTGCTATAGAAGAACGCATTTACGATTGCATCCCGCAAATAATACCGTATACAACGACGTCTGCATCGCACAATATTACGCTGATTCTCCTGTTCTTCCAGTTGAATTCTTTGGTAGACTCTAACAAATTCCTCTTCTCCGCATATACCGAAAACATGATTGAAGTCTTCAAGGTCCGACATCTTGGATAAAGCAGCAAGGTTTCAAACTACATTGGTTCCCTTCAGGATTCTCATGATAAGTTTCTATCTTAAGCTATGATCTTAAGTTACCTCGTCAGGTAGCTTACGTATTTCAACAATTATTATCGCATTAATAGATTTCTGAGTAAGCAAAATCATATTAGGATAAAACTTCCTCAGCAGAGAACGCCTTTTACGGTCTAATACGTTCAAAGATTCGACCCCTACTGGCTTTATAAAGTAGTGTTAAATTCCCAATAAATGTCTTCATAACTATGAAGCCACCATTTGCAAAGATGGAAACAAAGGTTTCAAAGCATCTGGCACGAGGGAATTACAACGTATATAAGAGAAAAATTTGCATCTAAATCGCAACTCGCCTCGGTAGCTCAGTTGGTAGAGCATTTGGCCCGGAAAGTCAAAGGTCTCGGGTCTAGGCAAAATTTTTCTCTTCAAATATAGAAAAATATACGCCTAGTTTGGGGTTTCATCTCAGGACCCTTGGCTTTATATGCTAATGCTCTACCCTCTGAGATATCCTAGGCCTCCAATCTAACCTCGAATTTCTCTATCATATATTTCAATTCAATTCTTATATATTTCAATTATCAGAAGATAATCTATAGAAAGGTCTGTATGAACTTAACAAAATTACAGAAGAATAAGGATTGAAGATATCTACAGAAAAAAAAAATTATGGCATTTCAAGGTGTAGATCCTGTCAGAAGTAAAATTGTACTGGACAATAAAATTTTGGAGCAGGTGAATAATTTTACATATCTAGGATGCAATATCTCATATGAAGAAGAAAAGGATGTAAATGCAAAAATATCTAAATTTTTAAGAATTTTAGGGTTAATAAATTCTATCTTCAAGCCACAGTTAGTCCAAAAGCATTCAAGATTAAAAGTATAAAACACTGGCTCTTCCAACTCTTTTGTATGGTAGTGAAGTATGGATGTTGAAATAGAAGGATATACAGAGACTTAGATCTGCTGAAATGAGATACCTTCGGAGGACTGCAGGATACGCACTACTAGATCACAAAAAAAATGAAGACATCTTAGAAGAATTACACATGGAACCTTTAGAAAATAAAATTTCTGATTATAAGTCAAGATGGATGCAACATGTTCATCGAATGGAAGATCACAGAATACCCAAACAAATGTTAAAATATCAACCTGCAGGAAGAAGAAGACCAGGACGTCCACTCAAAAGACTTTTGGATGGTGTTTCTCTTGAGGCCAAAACAGGTCAACAAATGGCCTAAATTCGTGAATGTACTATGATGATGATATTTCATTTCCCAAAAGCGCCAAAGGTTACGAACCATTGGTTGATACATGCCAATGACAGCTTCTTATTTAAGAAGACTTTCAATGGGTATAGTAACATTACTTAATACAGCAAGTAGTGCTAAAAGACCTTGGGTACACACCCCAGCCCAGGCGGATATTTTTCTCTTCAAATAGGGTAATGTATTAAATTATGTAGGTAGGAAAGAACACAATGAGGGGCATTTTAATTTGAGTTATATTTTGACTCGATAGTGAGGAGATACTAAAGGCCAACACGCACACACTATTGAGTAACACTAAGAAATTAGGACTGGAAGTAAAAAATCAGTAAAACTAAATATATGGTCACACGTAAAAACTCAGTATATAATGGAAATGGACAGCTAATGACAAATGAGGGAAATTTTGAGGAAGTGGCTGAATTCAAATACCTAGGAACAATAATCACAAATAGGAATGAGATGCACAAAGAAATTAAACAAAGGCTCAATTCTGGAAATGCGTGCTATTATGCACTGCAGAGACTTTTGATGTCCCAACTCCTTTCAAAAAACGTTAAGCTGAAAATATATAAAACTATTATTCTACCAGTTATATTATATGGGTGCAAAATATGGACTCTTACTTTAAGGGAGGAAAGGAGATTACGAGCATTTGAGAATAAAGTCCTTAGGAAAATTTTTGGACCAAAGAGAGATGAACAGACAGGTGAATGGAGAAGACTTAATAACAATGAACTACAGGGTCTTTATAGGAAGCCTGATATAATAAGAACATAAGTTAAGTCTCGTAGACTGCGATGGGCAGGACATGTTGCGCATATGGGAAATGAAAGACGTGCATGGAAACTTCTTCTAGGAAAGTCAGAAGGAAAACGCCCAGTTGGTAGACCAAGAATGAGGTGGGAGAACAACATTAACTATGATTTGAGGGAAGTAGATTATACAGGGAATGATTGGAAAGCATTAGCTCAGGATAGGGATGTATGGAGAGCTTATGACCGCGCGGCCATGAACCTACGCGTTTGATAGTGCCAGTGAGTGAGTAAGTAAGTAAGTAAAGTTATGTAGATAGGAAATAACACTATGAGGTTTTTTAATATTGTTTATTTTTTATTATTTCACTCAGGATAGAAAGCCGTTGGATGTCAGTTGTGAACGTGACACAGCATTGAGAATGTCACAAAAGATGTGAAGAAACCCAGGGTCTGCTATGAATTATGAAGTATGAGGTGAGTGAAATAATAAAAAATAAACAAAGTAAGTAAGTTTTGACTCACCTCATATTTCTTGATTTTTACGCAGACTCAAGTTTCGTCACTGCCTTTGTGACATTTTCGATGCAACACCACGAACACAACTTACGTGTATGTATTACTTACGATTACAACTTGAGTTGTGATCGTGGTGTTGCACAGAAAATGTCACAAAGGCAATGATGAAAATCAAGTTTGTGTAAAATCAAGAAATATGAGGTTAGTCAAAATATAACTCAAATTAATTAATGATAGTATATGTTTAATGAAGCTTTTAATACACTACTGAAGTGTTTAAAAATCATCCCAAACACATTCTTTCCTCTGTCATGTAAAATTAATTAGAGTTATGTTCCTCTAGTCCACCGTTTCCCCCCAGAGAAGGTTCACAAAATATTTCAAGGGGTTCACCAAAACTTTCTTATAATGGCGGATTCTGAGGTTAGGCCTATTATTCTTCCCTTCATTTCTGCAGTATTGTAATAATAATAATAATAATAATAATAATAATAATATATCATTATTATAAAATCAAATTAGTACTATAATCTCTCTTGTTACATACGTATAACATTGGGAATTTATCAAAAAATTAATACAGAAACAGACTTGGTGCTGAAAGTGATTTGAGACTTCATTTAACTTCTGTTGTTCCTGACTTCAAAGCTCTGTGCTCAATTCCAAGGAAGATGCGAGTACTTTTAAGCCGGTAACTAGAGTAACTTTAAGTTTTAACTGTGAAGAAGGGATTATCTTCATGCCCCCATGTTGTGGTAACATTTTGAAGATGGACGTGTGTCCCATAAAGGATTACTGGTCCAGGTTGGGTTTAATTTTCAGTAGAGCCAGATTCTCTTCTTAGGGTCGGAAGTTAATACACTGGAGTTGGGAAAACACTTCAAAATCATAGAGATGTTACTTGTACAAATAATTGTAAATTTAGTCACTTCTTAAGTTCCCAGCAGATTAAGTAAATGCAGGTGGTATTACTCTTCACCGTCAATTTAATTTTCTTAAATCAATTATTCTTCTTGTATTAAATATCACATTTTATCAAGAGAACTCTTATTGCTTCTATCCTTTTTGAAAGTTATATGCAGAATGAATAGTGTTATTTTTAAATTCTATTGGTTGATATTTCTTTAAATATAAGGTTTAATTTGATTTTTTAAATAAGAAAGATAATTGTTTTAATATCCAATCAGAGTTTTACTTTACTTTCATTTAAGAATATGAAGTTATGCAGGTGTTTTTTTATTATATAAAACTTTCCTCATTAGAGGATTGCCTCAAGGACAAAGTGATACAATTCATTTTCGAAATTGATGAAATGCATTTTGTAAATACATTAAAAATGTTTCAAATTGTTATTGAAATATACATACTATAAAGTAGATATTTTGTAAAGATGGTTTCTTAAAATTGAAATTGATCCTCTAATGTCAACTATGGCAATTTTAGAAAGATATACTCTGGCCAAATCTAAGAAATTCCAAAATAAGAATCCTGGTATAGTACCTCTTGCCCCGATCATCAATTCTGTGAGTTATATTATCTAATTGGTATTTATCTTTGTAATAGTCAATTGTTGGCTCATATATGGCTTTATTTTCACAGTCAACTTCCTCAGGTTGGCCACTATGAGTCTCAAATCGGATTGTGGGATCTTAATATCATAGCAATTTTAGAAGATGGTCTAAATGCAATAATATCTATTCGTCTGTTACTTCTATTAGTGGCCACACCATGAACTTTCTCATGAACTGTGTATCCACAATCTCGTAAGACTTCTACCATCATGTTTCGAATAGTCTGGTGCCAAATGTTTCTCAGTGATTCTCCAAATGAACAAGCCCCAAGGACGTGTGCAATGGTTTCGTGCTCTCTGCGACGTCTACAGAGGGTACCGTCCTTAGACCTGCACAGCAAAGAATGCATTGGCTTGCATTTTAATTGCTTCTCTCCATTCCGAACAAGACAATCCCTGATGATCACGAATACATTGATTTGCTGGTGTATATTCATTGTAGAGAACTACACCTTTTCCTTTGTGAGGAAGTTGACTCCAGAACTGCTTCTTTGTCTCTTAATTGTTTCCTGAGTTTTCTTGCATCTGGTAGAAAACTTTGAGTATTAATATTGATGTCACAAGGTTCAATATTATGGTCTTTCACATATTGTAAACTCTCCTCTTTTAGGTTTCGTAGAGTAGTTATATATGTATTATTGTCTTGGTAAAGAATATGACAAATGTTTATATGCTGTAATTTTGTTTCCCATGTTGCACAAAATAAACCAAGCCCTTTATTCTGACGTTCAGTATATAACGTGATCAGGGACATCTATCGGAAGATGTAAAATTTTTTTAAGTCCACTTCTCAAAAGTTTATCACAATGCACTAAAAATGTTTTTGATGTTTGATTAGATTGTACTGTTTGAAACTGGTAAATTAGATATTGTTTATTTTTTATTATTTCACTCACCTCATACTTCATAATTCATAGCAGACCCTGGGTTTCTTCACATAATTTGTGACATTGTCAATGCTACGTCACGTTCACAACTGACGTCCAACGGCCTTCTATCCTGCAGACTGACCTCCGCGCCATCTGGTGGCCGACCGAAGAATTTCCAAATCAGTCCTCTTTCTTTATAACCAGGTATTTCAAAATTCATAGTTGTATTTTCATTCTTGCATATGTAAATTTTTTCCCAAATTGTGAGTTCCTTCGGTTTTTCCAATTGTTTAAGTAATTTTGTTTTGGTTTCTATTCTATGTTTTTCTGACCAGGCATGTGCAGCTATTGCAGATTTTTCGGTTTCTCTTCTCCATTTTTAACATTTCTGAGGTGTTCTTTTAATCTTGTATTTAGATTCCTTTTTGTTTTTCCTATGTATATCTTTTCACAATCTTTACAATTAATTTGATAAATTCCCGATTTTTTGCAGTCTTCAATCTTTTCATTTTTGTTGGTTTTTATTAAATTACCTAAGCTGTAATCATTTTTCGGTGCTAATTTAATGTTGAATTTGTTGAAAATTTTTTGAAACTTGTCAAATACGAAAGGATGGTATGTGAACTTCTTGAATTTTTTGCCTATATTTTTATCTGTCTGAATTAAATAATCTGTAAATTAGAGTTGGAGATATGGAACAATTTAAAACTGTAAATTTCTGATCAGGTTGTAACAGCAGTGAAGCAATGAGAGTTCCAATATTATTCTGTAATTTAGTAAGGGTTTGCTTAGAATCAAAAGTTGTATGATCTGGAAAGTTGGCACCTAAATAACGAATAGTGCCAGTGATTTTATGGGCACGAAGTGCACGCTCATCAAATTGAAGATCTTTTTCCACATTTTACCTTACTTGATTGAAAGCACTACTGATTTGGAAACATTAATTTGAAGGCCTATTTCCTGAAACCTCTGCAGAACTATTCTTGTCAGTTCACTGGCAGCTGCTACATCTTTCCCTATAATCACCATGTCATCAGCAAAGCTCATAATTGTCAGATGAGGTTGATCCGGAAGTAATAGATAATCACATTGACTCGTTATAGAAGGATGGTGATAACAAGAACTTCGTAGAACTCCTCGATTGATAGTAGTTGGTTTATTATTATTTTGATAAGTTTCAATTTGAGTCATGTTTTCTTCCTGGAGATTTAATATTAATTTTGATAATTGTTTTGGCAACCTACAGTTTGTGCTTTTCTTCATGCAAATTATACAATATTTCCTCCTAATCACGCAAAGTTCAAATCAGTTTTTCTATGGGTATAAATACAAAATGTCTTTCAGCTTCTCTACTCCTATGTTCTTCCAAATATTTTACAATCTGCAATTTGCAACTTGAGGTATGAATGTTGTCTGTATTTTGTCATTAACTATTAACTACGAGAAGATACCAAATTGTATTAATTTATCGCAATGCAGAAAACTCAATAGAAAACCCTATTCTGAGCCATTTACTTGCTAGAAGTCAAGTGAAGGTCATAACATCTACTTAATTGTGCCATTAACTGTTTTCAAACATATTCTAGGGTAAAAGGGAGCACGAATAATTTTGAAAGAGGACAACAATCATTCCATTCTCCATATAACAAGCACCTCATTTCTAAGACAAATTTTTAAGGTAAGAAAGTGCGTCTCATACACCAGAAAATATGGTAAATTATAATCAACTTGACGATTTTATTATTAATTTAACACTTCTCATTGAAGGATAAATTTTTCTCTTCAAATATAATCAACTTAGCTGCCAATTCACCAAGACGTGAAGCAACAGTTTATAATGGACATGATACACATTTAAATAAAATATCTATCTACAATGGCAAATGAGATGCAAGTTATGCGCCATACAGCAGGCTACACAAAGTGGGACCATAAAAGAAATGAGGAAATTATGGAAGAGTTGGATGTGGAACCCATTTTTCACCATGTACAAAACTACCAGAATAACTGGAAAGCCCATCTTCAACGAATGCCATCTCATAGAATTCCAAAAGCCATACTTCGCTACTGCCCTCAAGGCAAAAGATCACTGGGACGTCCAAAAAAGCACTTCCTCTTTGAGACCGTAACAGGCCACACGGCCTAATACTTGCATGGATGATGATGAAGATAATGGCATAACAGTCCAACGTTAAACCTTGACCTCTTCTTTGTTAGGAGTTACTAGACTGAGTTAATTTAATTACACTTATTTGCCCATAGATGTCATGAGGAGGCATATTTGGAATCGACCCTCCGAAGGAGGACATGATAAGAGGAGGGGATGAAGATGTCATGAATGGTATATGGTCAACACACCGATACAATGAGACATCTAGCAGGCAACTAAGGTATTACTAGGATGATAGTTGGTAAACTTTGCTTAGAGGCCTTTTTTATTCAGGCTTAAGGACCTTTTACGAGCCTGAAAATCTTCAGACTCGGGACCCAGAGCTTAAAGTCCCTACTTGCATTTTTTCTAGTCCAAACAATCCATCGATCATGGCCAGGTTTGAACTTCCAACCCTCGGGACCAGGAGCAAGGAGCATAACCACTAGTCCACCATGACTGACAAGATATCTATTCACACAGCAAAATGTTATGTGAAGAGATTTCAATAATATCACAAAATGCTCTGCACTTCAAAACTTTTGGAATCAACTTTTTTAGCAAACAGCACCAGAACTAAAACACCAAGGTCATTAGACCACTACAGTTTGTCCAAGAGAACGTTGATGGGACATTAGTTACCCTAAGCCATGTGGGTCTGATGCCACAACACTACGTCATGCACACCGCAAGCACTTGGGATATATCATTAATTTCAGGCCTACTTTAGGGTAATTTATCAGAGAAAAGTCAGACCGAGTCAGTTTGAGTTTAGATCTTGCGAGTGAATAATTTTATGAATGTTCATACTACAGTATGGTTGTACACTCGCAAACATTTTAAAGAGAAAATAATTCATGTGGAAAAATCAGATGAAAACTTAGATGCAATAAATAAATAACTTTAGTCCATATTTCATATTATCTGATACTGGTAGTTTCTTGTAGGACACGTTTCAAAGCATCATCTTTGCTCCATCATCACCCTGTACCGACTGAAACATGTCCTACAAGAAACTACCAACACGAGGCAAGATGATATCTAGACTCAACTTATTTATTAAGTACATCATGCTACTTCCTATTGTATTTACATAATAATTTAAATGTAAGAGGCATTTTTCGTGTAGAAATACAATATTAAACTTGATCATATTTAAAGAGAAAAATTATACGCTCAGACCGGGACTTGAACCCGGGACCCTTGGTTTTCTAGTCCAAGTGCTCTACCATTTGAGCTACCTGAGCAAGTACCGATCTAAACGCAAATCTTTCTCTATATACGTTGTAATTCCCGCCCACCACAAATGCTTTGAAGCCTTTGCTTCTATCTTTGCAAATGGCGGCTCCTATATTAAGAAGACATATTTGGGAATTATACATTACATTATAAATGCCAGTACGGCTATTTTCGATGTTTTTATTATTAATTTCATACATCTCAATGATGGATAAATCATATTTAAAGAGAAAAATTATAACGCTCAGACCGGGACTTGAACCCGGGACCCTTGGTTTTCTAGTCCAAGTGCTCTACCATTTGAGCTACCTGAGCAAGTACCGATCTAAACGCAAATCTTTCTCTATATACGTTGTAATTCCCGCCCACCAAATGCTTTGAAGCCTTTGCTTCTATCTTTGCAAATGGCGGCTCCTATATTAAGAAGACATATTTGGGAATTATACATTACATTATAAATGCCAGTACGGCTATTTTCGATGTTTTTATTATTAATTTCATACATCTCAATGATGGATAAATCATATTTAAAGAGAAAATTATACGCTCAGACCGGGACTTGAACCCGGGACCCTTGGGTTTCTAGTCCAAGTGCTCTACCATTTGAGCTACCTGAGCAAGTACCGATCTAAACGCAAATCTTTCTCTATATACGTTGTAATTCCCCCCACCAAATGCTTTGAAGCCTTTGCTTCTATCTTTGCAAATGGCGGCTCCTATATTAAGAAGACATATTTGGGAATTATACATTACATTATCTCAATGATGGACAAATCATATTTAAAGAGAAAAATTATACGCTCAGACCGGGACTTGAACCCGGGACCCTTGGTTTTCTAGTCCAAGTGCTCTACCATTTGAGCTACCTGAGCAAGTACCGATCTAAATGCAAATCTTTCTCTATATACGTTGTAATTCCCGCCCACCAAATGCTTTGAAGCCTTTGCTTCTATCTTTGCAAATGGCGGCTCCTATATTAAGAAGACATATTTGGGAATTATACATTACATTATAAATGCCAGTACGGCTATTTTCGATGTTTTTATTATTAATTTCATACATCTCAATGATGGATAAATCATATTTAAAGAGAAAAATTATACGCTCAGACCGGGACTTGAACCCGGGACCCTTGGTTTTCTAGTCAAGTGCTCTACCATTTGAGCTACCTGAGCAAGTACTGTTCTAAAGAGAAAAAAAGTTTCTATGCAATGATATGTGTCACGAACTTTGTCCATTTCAATTAATTTCATTTCAGTACTAAGATAATTTCGAGAAAAAACGGCAAATAGGCATTTACAGGTATTGTAAGCTGAAATAGGCATTTATAGGCAAAATTAACTTCATGGAAAACAACTCTAGGGTCGTTGGTATGAACTTATATGAAGTCACTTTTACAATATCTATAATACATAACTATAATACTTGCCTACAGTTTAAATGAGAGCTTTGGCACTGGATTTTAATGTCTTGCAATTAAAAACAGCACATAATTTTTTAGACACACACTTGACATATCATGCTTCTTTGCAAAAAATTTCAAGGTGGGTTCCAGCATGCTATGGTTGACAGTTCCCTTGGGACTTATTTGGTTCCATCCTCATGTGATAAAATTTTACTTAAATAAATGATACCTCATAGCATTAATTCCTAAAAAGCCAATTCCACATGAAAGTTTCTTTCCCATGGGACCCGAATCAGCATAAGCCTCGTACCTCTCCCATCAAGGCATAATCATTAGATGGAAATTACCTTGGACAAGGATGAGCACTGGGCAAAATAATCCTCGATATAAGCAGCTGGATAAAAATGTATTTGACTAAATAGTCAACCTACAAATCTAAATTCAAGGTTTTTCTTACCTTTCTTTGGAGGTTTCTTAGCAGAACCCAGTTGTCCTGTGACGTCCTGCAAGCGCTTCTCCAGTTCCTGCTTCTTTTCAGCCATCTGTTCGTCTTTTGACTTCCCTGGAAGTTTTTTGTCTGCAACAAAAATAATCGGTCATTCCCTCTTACAACTGAACTTCTCAAATATCACCACATACTTCAGTTGTGAAGAGAGGTACAAAGCAATTTGAGATCAAAACACTGTATCTCTGATCATATTTATCTTACATTATTACAATTTTGTCCACCGCTGTGGTCTCGGGGTAGTGTGCTGTCTTGTCACGCAGTGGGCCAGGGTTCGATCCCCGGCCGGGGCAGTTTTTCCTCACCTGTAAGACAAATGTCAGGCCCAAACGGCCCCCGAAATCATATGGCCATCATTATCATCATCATCATCGGTGTGGAAAGCAACGGGAAGCTACCACACCTACAATTCCCTAGTAAAGCTGCAAGCATAGTATGAAAATGCTATGATTGCAGTGAAGGACCTGCCCTCGGGCAGAATTACTATGGATGGATTACAATTTTGTATGTTAATTAAGATTACATTTAGCTTTATCTGTGCATTTATTATCCAGTTTGCATATTATCCGGGCATCACTCTGTTTTACTATATTTTTTTAAAAAATGCTGTATTTTTTATTGTTATGAAAAAACTGTTATGTGAACTGCGCTTAGAAAGTAGAACAATAGACAATCACAATCCCCTTCCCTGACACATTTAGCGGTACCAACCAATATTCTGAGAATACTTCCATTGTGGAGTCACTGAAAGTTTGTTGTTACAGATTGAAACCAACTTTTATAACTCTAGGAAATCATCAATGGAGAGGGGCTGCACCTCTTTTTATCAAGAGGGGAATCGATATGATTATTCTAGTGTGGTTATTGGCGGTTACAAGCATAGTTGTACCAATAATATTCAGAACCAAGGGTCCCGGGTTCAAGTCCCGGTCTGAGCATATAATTTTTCTCTTCAAATATGATTTATCCATCATTGAGATGTATGAAATTAATAAGAACATTGAATATTCAGAAATTTGGAATGGTGTTCCAACTAATTTTTGAAGTTCCGAGTAGAATGTCCAGTGATCCTTGTTCATTATCGTATTTGTGTTCTTGCATATTATGCAGTGTGGAGAATGTAGTAGCTTAATTTTATGTAGATGTGCTGCCAAGCAATCATGACCAGTTTCAAGACGAAATGATGCTACTCTGCAATTGATCGAGGGCTGTTTGGTATTGTATTTGGTTCTAATAATGTCTTCCATGTCTTGGTTTCACATTGGATTTTGATTCGTTCAGTTATATGGGATTTTACTTTCATTTTGGTGAAGAGTTGTAAGATAGTTAATTGATCTTACTTTGTTGGACGAGTGTACCTTTTTTGCAAGCACATCAGCCTTCTCATTACCTTCCATGCCGCAATGTGCTGAAATCCATTGTAGAACAACATTCTTGTTTAGATTTTTTTAACATCCTGATGCAATTTTTGGCTTCTATTATTCTATGGTCTTGGATGGTCTCTGGTTATGTGTAGTGCTATCATGGCTGAGCTAGCGTATTACAGTATTTTGGAAGGAATTGATATGAAGAAACAATTTTTGAAGGGCTGTAAGTATTGCTTGTAATTGCAGTCATAATGTGCTGTATATTTACCAAGAGAGATGTAAAATGAGAAGAGTTTACACATTATTCCTGCTCCTGCTTCTCTATTCATTAGCGACCCATCTGTATAGACATGAAGTCACATTTGTTCTGGATATCTAATGCTGATTGTTTCTAGTGCTAATTTTCATTACTATTGAGCTTGTAGTTTTTTTGTTGATCTCTTCTGTCAGGTTTAATGAATAGTTGATGCTGTCAAATTCAAGAGGAGATATTGAGGTTACAAGTTTTTGTGCCATCTGTGGTATTTCATATTTCTCTTTAATCTGTAATGCTGTTCGAATAAATCCTACTTGAGTTTTTAGATGTCTATTTTAACTACTTATTTTAGGAATTCTCACTATGAGGTATATTCATTAAGGTAGAATATTTTTATCACTCACCTCATATTGTTCTTCTTATTTGATTATAAACTAGTTTCGGAACATAGTTTTTCTGTTCCATCCTCAGTATCGTCACGACCGTTGTTCTGTCGTCTTGAAGAGCTGTCCTTCTCTCCTTCTATTGGCTGACTGAAAAAACCTCGAAACCAGGTCATTCTCACCGGGAATTTCAAAGTTCATTAATTTCTTCTTTTCGCTCTTTTGAATCAGTCAGCCAATGGAAGGAGAGAAGGACAGCTCTTCAAGACGACAGAACAACGGTCGTGACGATACTGAGGATGGAACAGAAACTATGTTCTCCAAAACTAGTTTATAATCAAATAAGAAGAACAATATGAGGTGAGTGATAAAAATATTCTACCTTAATGTCTATTTTAATTTATGTAGCTATTCCAGTAGTTACGATATGGAAGTCTTCTTTCATATAACAATATTCCTTTTTCTTCAATATTGTATTGGTATATTGTTGGTTAAGATCTGCATTGCTAATATTGGTGTTTTTTTAACACCGCCAGTAATTATTCTCAAAGCTTGATTTTGGACCTTTTTCAATTTGTTCACATGATGGGGAGATATAACTAGCACTTCAGATCCATAGTGTATGAGCTAATATAAATTTACAAGATAGATTAAAATTCATCGGAGAACATATTGTTTAAACAACTCACCTCATAGGATTCATGCTTCCATGATATTGCGATTTCAAACACAGTCATGTTCATCTTCAGCCATAACTCCGACTCTTTAAAATTCATTGGAGAACATATTGTTTAAACAACTCACCTCACCTCATAGGATTCATGCTTCCATGATATTGCGATTTCAAACACAGTCGTGTTCATCTTCAGCCATAACTCCGACTGAAGATGAACACGACTATGTTTGAAATCGCGATATCATGGAAGCATGAATCCTATGAGGTGAGTTGTTTAAACAATATGTTCTCCGATGAATTTTAATGATTATACCTCATAATGTTTACTTCCCAATTCCAAATTAATTATATTTGATATAATTTATTTATTATATTTATTTAATATAATTACAAGATAGAGCTTCAGGCAAGATTAGTTATATCATTAACCAATTTGAGAAAATTAAGTTTGAACCTTTTTTCAGTTATAACTATGCAATTTTACCCTAAGTTAGGCTCTTCTTTACCGAACATTGCAATTATGTGAAAAAAATATTGAGCACATTTTTTAATACTATAGGGCATTGTAGTTGTGATGTATTTCATTTTCTAACTTTTGAAGTTATAATTTAGTTAAGACACATTCTTCCAATCAACATAGGTAACAAACAGTTAAAACTTGCCAGATATGAAAATATTGTGAACAGCTCAAGATTACTGTGCTGTGTGCTGTACTTTCACTATGCACCAATCACAAGAATTCCTGTGTGTCACAAGGAGTGGCTTTATGCACCATCTGTTAAGACTCTGTACTTTTTTAACTTAGTGACTATTCACATGCTTAGTTTAAAATATCGTAATTTAACTAAACAATTAATTTGGATGATTTATATTTGAATATAATACAATGTATAAAATAGAAGCCCTACTGGCTTTACAAAGCAGTGTTAAAATTCCCAATACATGTCTTCTTAACTAAGAAGCCGCCATTTGCAAAGATAGAAGCAAAGGTTTCAAATCATTTGGCGTGAGGGAATTACAATGTATATAAGAGAAAAATTTGCGTCTAGATCGCAACTCGCTTCGGTATCTCAGTTGGTAGTAGAGCATTTGGCCCAGCAAGCCAAAGGTACCGGGTTCAAGCCTCGGTCTAGGCAAAAATTTTTCTCTTCAAATATAATTAATTTGGAATTGAGATGTACCCAACAAGAGCAAAATAACAATGTTTAAACATTTCAAACCAGTTTTAACATATCAAGACACATCAACATATACATGACCAGAATCCAAGCTACAGAAATTAATTCAATATGCAACATGAAACAAAACAATGAAGAGATAGCATATAAAACAATGAAACTATGGAGACATTAAAGGTAGAAAAATTAACATACGGACGATAGAGAAAAATGGTTGGTCATTAAAAAAAAATGAAAAAAATTTAAAAGAATGGAAAAGAGACTACCATAGAGTGTTAAATCTAAAAAACAAAGAGAAAAAGAGAGAGAGCAACAGGATTAACTAAGTTAAAAAAACTTTTACAATAAAAGGAATAAATTATACACAGCTAAGCAAACACAATTTAAAGTAGAGAGAAAAATATCCTCATTAATATATAAAGGAAGTGACACTATGAGGTTTAATTTAAATAACAGGAGTTATTTGTAGACTATAAATTTGAGGAGAGTTGTGCAAATCTAACTTCTATTATTTTTGACACTGTGAGGTAATTAATAACAACTTAGATATAACAATCTAACCTCAAAATTGTAGATTTCTCGAAGACTTATTTTGATACCTCTGTGTACCATCATCATAGAGCTGAAGATTGTACACAGAAGTATCAAAATTAGACTTAGAGAAATATACAATTATGAGGTGACAAATTAAAAGTAATTCTATTATTAAAGAAAAATATCTGTCTGCATCTAGATGCAGATATTAGTACCCATTCATGCAGAAAAGTTAAAAGTGTAAAGGAAGATTTTTGCATGAATGGCTACAAATGATGGAATAGCTCAATGGTCGGAGCATCAGCATAGAGAGCTGAAGGCTCAGGCTTGATTCTTAATTCAAGTCGATATATTTTTTTTTGTTTATTACAAATTTACAATAAAGTTGAGCAAATGTGAAGAATTTAGAGGATGGAGATGAATGGAGCCATATTTGCAATCGACCCTCCGAAAGACACAATGAGATGAAGATAAGACTACTGTATTTTTTATCTAGCACATGTCTATATAAGTTATATGGGAGAATCTTAACATATATAATTATAATTTTAACACATTAAATAAATAAGCATTTCATTAATTAAGATTTTTGGTCTGCGTACCCCTACCTATTATGGTTGTTTTTGTGAACATATGTTTCAAGGCTTGTGAGACCCATCTTCAGTGGTTACAAACTCACTTGAAACATATGTTCAACAAAAAAAAACTATAAGAGTTAAGAATACACAGACAAAATATCTCAATTATTCAATAAACCCCTTACTTCCTATTGTAGTTATAATAAATAAAATAAAATAATTTCTTTAATATTTAATTTTAGGAAGTTATATTTTGAGGTTATTTTAATTATATTATTTTGTTTTGAAACATGTCCAAGAACAAATCAACATTAATATTGAGGTAAGATGTTCAGACCAAAAATAATAAAATCATTTCTTTGTTTAATTCTTATGCATGCACAATGCAGAATACAATGTAATTTCAGTTGTTTCAAATGGTTACTTCTCCTATACAATTTTTAAAGCATCAAAAAGGAAAACCTTTGAAAAGCAGAGATAAACAAATCCCATATTATCCACTGAGGATGTGAAAATAACAGCTGAATTTACAGGTGAGTCAGCATGGAGCATCAATACCGCTTGTAATGAAATTGCAAATAAATATATATCTAAATAAATGTCTTCTTAACTAAGAAGCCGCCATTTGCAAAGATAGAAGCTATGGTTTCAAGCATTTGGCGCGAGGGAATTACAACGTACATAAGAGAAAAATTTGCATCTAGATCGCAACTCGCCTCGGTAGCTCAGTTGGTAGAGCACTTGGCCCGGAAAGCCAAGGGTCCCGGGTTCGAGTCCCTGTCTAGGCGAAAATTTTTCTCTTCAAATATAATTTTATCCTTCAATGAGAAGTGTTAAATTAATAATAAAATCGTCAATAGAAGCCCTACTGGCTATAAAGTAGTGTTAAATTCCCAATAAATGTCTTCTTAACTAAGAAGCCGCCAGTTGCAAAGATAGAAGCTATGGTTTCAAGCATTTGGCGTGAGGGAATTACAACGTACATAAGAGAAAAATTTGCGTCTAGATTGCAACTCGCCTTGGTAGCTCAGTTGGTAGAGCACTTGGCCCGGAAAGCCAAGGGTCCCGGGTTCGAGTCCCGGTCTAGGCGAAAATTTTCTCTTCAAATATAAAATATATATCTATTGACATCATGGAAAAATCTTAATGTCTGATTAAGCAGGACCATATATAATTTTGTGTCATAAATAAATAAGAAATGGAGGAAGTTCGTAATTACTGATACCATCTTATCTTGTATCAGTCTTATTTCCCATACAATATGATGTAGTGTAGCCTAAGAAGAAGATTATGAGGTAAGGTAATAAAATTTTACTTAAATAAATAATAGTTATTAAAAAATTAATTTCATGTACCGAATTTCATTGCAAAAAATTTAAAATTGCACATCTAAAAATATGTTTTTAGATTTTTGCTAGAAGTGAACCCTCCTTCATGATGGTTTAATTTTGCTAGTTAAACTCAACCTTTAATTTTATAATCGACAGCTATATACTCAATTTGAAAAAAATAAATTAATAGTGCTCATAATAAATGAAACAGTAATGTAATTATACTGCTAAATAATAAGACTCCTACACTTCCATAGCAAGTTCCAGTTGTAAACAAACTTGCATAAGATATTACTCTGCTGACTCCATCTATTGGGGGAACCGTAGTAATACTTTTACCTGCCATATGACTGAATTGTGTATGGAACTGTCGGATAGAAATTCTGTTTTCAGGCAACATTTAATTTTATGGGAAATAAGACTGAATTACAAGGTCTTATTTATGACAAAACATTATATATGGCTACACTGGGGTTTGAACCCAGGACCTTTGACTTTCTATGTCAATGCTCTTCCATCTGAGCCACCTAGGCCTCCAATCTAAACGCGATTTTTGCAAATGGTGGCTTCTTTATTAAGAAGACTTTTTATTGGGAATTTAAAACATGCCAATTTTGGAATATATTAAACAGTACCAACTAAATTGGAAACACCATCTTGAAAGAATGAGTTCAAATCGGATCCCCAAAGCTGTTTATAATTATATACCAAGAGGACGAAGATCACTGGGCCATCCTATGAAATGCTGGAGGGAAAATTTTCTATAGGATCGTAACAGGCCTTGGCCTAATACTTGGAAGGAAGAAGAAGAAGACTTATAAAGCCAGTAGTGCTTCTTTCAATGTTAATATTATTCGTTTTTAAACACCTTAATGATGGACAAAATATATTTGAAAAAAAAAATATATATGCCTAGACTGGGGTTTGAACCCAGGACCTTTGACTTTCTATGTCAATGCTCTTCCATCTATGTGTAAGAGAAAAAATATGCATTTAGATTGGAGGTCTAGGTGGCTCAGATGGAAGAGCATTGACATAGAAAGTCAAAGGTCCTGGGTTCAAACCCCAGTCTAGGCGTATATTTTTCTTTTCAAATATAATTTGTCCATCATTAAGGTGTTGAAAACTAATAATATTAACATTATATATGGGCTTATCTAATCAGACGTTTATGCCTTTTCCATGATGTAAACATAAACTTTTTGCACAATAGTGCATTTTGTCGCACTTACAGCAATGGCGACCATGATTGAAAGTTCAACTTCCTACATTTCGGGATTGCCAACCTAAATAACTATACTGTAATAATACATTTACATCCACATGTGGGAAGTAAAACCACTGCCCTTTATGTATACTGCGACCATGATTGAAAGTTCAACTTCCTACATTTCGGGATTGCCAACCTAAATAACTATACTGTAATAATACATTTACATCCACATGTGGGAAGTAAAACCACTGCCCTTTATGTATACTACGTACTATGTATATACAAAAAATATCCAAAAGCTAGTGTTAATATACATTATACAATACAAATGACTGCCTTTAAAATGAACTAACACAAATGACTGCAATTAAAATGAACTGAACTTTATTTAAAACAATATAAAATAACACATACAATTAAGTTATGTAGATAGGAAATAACACTATGAGGTTTTTTAATATTGTTTATTTTTTATTTCACTCACCTCATACTTCATATTATTTTGAGGTTCAGTTGGTTGTAGAAGTTTTTTTCTAGGTTATCCCAAACTATTTTGCCTAAACTGTTGGTTAATTTTAAATGTAAAAAGTACAGTTCAATGTCTATTTTACTTATAGTTGTACAATGTTTGATTTTTTCCAAATTGAGAGTTTTCTTTTCTAAAATTTTTTGGTGTTGGTTATTGTTTTTAACCATTTTCCAGGCAAATTTTGGAGTGATATTCTTTTCTAAACATTTGTTAATGAATTTGATATCTGCAGCTCTTTTGTTTCTAAGTTCTTTTAATTTCAAGTATCTTTTAATTTCTATTTTAGTTTTCGAAAAATGTTCGTTGAAATTTGTATTTTTGAAGCCGCCATCTTGTCTCAGTTGTTTACGTTTATTCTTGTTTCCCTATGACTTGATAGCCAACTTTATTAAGTTATGTAGATAGGAAATAACACTATGAGGTTTTTTTAATATTGTTTATTTTTTATTTCACTCACCTCATACTTCATAAGTAGTATGAGGTGAGTGAAATAAAAAATACACAACACATACGATACTTGCAGCCATTTTATCAATAATTGTTCTCTAGGCCTCCTGTTGTTTCAACTAATAAACACTGCCCACACTGTTAACGTTAGTCAATTGTTTAAAATGAACGCAAATATTTCGAACAAAGATGTTATTAATTAAATAAAAATAAAACATAGTTTTATTTGATTTTCATATTTATTATATAATTCAGTGACAGCTGTTTTGGTACACTGTACCTTCTTCAGACATGTTAACAAATATGAAAATCAAATAAAACTAAGTTTTATTTTTATTTAATTAATAAATATGGATTTTCATCAAGTAAACTCCAACTCAATTGATTATTTAAAGATGTTATTATTTTACCATTATTTATTATTTTGAAAACACCATCATGCATAAAATAATGTACAACACAGTTTGTGAAGTGTTTTACAGAATCTCGGAAATTAAAAACCTTGCTATTGCTTGGTTTTTAAACATTTTCCCCCAATTCTGTAAAAAACACTTTCCAACCTTGCATCATAATATACCATTATTTACAATTTCATTATGAGCAAAATTTATACTCCATGTTGACTCATCTGTAAATTCTGCTGTTATTTTCACCATATCCTGAATGGTTGATGTGGGACATTTTTCAGTAAACCGTTTGAAAATATTCAAAATAATTTGTTTCTTTCCACTTTTCAAATTGCTTTGCTTTCCAATGTTTAAGAAATTCTACAAAAATTTTGCCATTTTTAAACAATTCAAATTCCAACATATTCTGCACTGCGCATACATAAAAAAAACTATGCTTATTTAATGTATTAAAATTGTAAATATATATTTTAAGATTCTCCCATTAAACTCACACAGACATGTGCTAAACAATGTATATTTTTATTACATTTCTTATATGCTTAAAGGTAAAACCATTATTTAACTAATGAAAATGCAGTCAGGTTTGTTTACATTACAACTGTAACTTATTCATAGTTAATTATGGTAAATAACATGAGGTTAATTTAATGAATTAATGAGTAACTTATCTTACCTCACAGTTTATTTTTTTTTAAACATGGGAACTGCAGTTTTTAAGAGAACATCTCTCTCATTTTCAATCGATATCATGACCACCAGATTTTTCATTGGAAACTTCATCTATAAAGTTGCCACCCGATGTTGATTTGATAAACATTTAGATTAGGTCCTGTTCATCGGGAATTTTGAAATTCATGGATGTGAATTTGTTCTTCTGAATATATATCTTTTCCCAAACAAAAATTTAAATCCACGAATTTCAAAATTCCTGATGAACAGGAAAGTTCATTAAATCAACACCATATGGCAACGTTATAGATGAAGTTTCCAATGAAAATCTGCTACTCATAATATCGGTTGAAAATGAGAGAGATGTTCTCTTGAAAACTGCAGTTCCCACATTAAAAAAAAAACAAACTATGAGGTGAGATAAGAAGTGAGTCATTCATTAATTGACCTGGAACTTAGCTTGGAAGTGATACAATTACTATTTTACAAACAGGTTTTAAGTTTTAACGGTGTAAATTATCAGTCTACACTACTTATAATTAAACTCATAGTTTTATGAAACAAGTCTCTGGAAGTTTATCAGGCAATTAACTTGTAATGGTGAAAACAAATGTTTCTTACCTCTCCTCATATAAATCACGATTTCGAGACTATAACTGTCTCATCCTCAGAACTTTCTTAGCGACTGGTGTTATGTCGATCGGAAGAAACTCTTCTTCTTCCTTCTGTTGAGGGAGTTTCTTCCGATCAACATAACACCAGTCGCCAAGAAAGTTCTGAGGATGAGACAGTTATAGTCTCGAAATCGCGATCAACTTAGAAGATTTATATGAGGAGAGGTAAGAAACATTTAATTTCACCATTAATTAAACCTCATTGTGATTAATTCCTATAAAAGTTAAATTAACCTGTAAGTTTGTTTGTGTAGCTAGGTGTGTTGGACAAGAATTTAGTGCAACTGAAGTCTGGAAGAAATTAACTTTAATGATTCTATGAAAACACAAAGGACTTGGAGAGAAGAATAAACACGTGTTTGTACAGCAAATTATTGGGAATAAAATCAAAAGAAATGGAAAGTTTTTTGTGTAAAAATGGTGAGAAGTTATTAAAGAAATTCTAACTGTCCCAACTTCACAACTTATATTCTACTAATAATTTACCTCATTTGTGTCACTTCCCATTAATTTTAACTAAATTTAATACATATACACACTGACATGCAGACCTGGAAACTTACACTCATTTCCAAAGCAATACTTGGCTGAAAACTTGTGTCTCTTCGAAGCTAGTATTTTTTTTCAATCGTTCAACACAGATATTATGGAAGTTATCAGCCTTAATTTCAACAAATTGCACAACTAAAGCTATTATGATCAAAATATGTAAATTAACATACATAGTTAGGCTATTGTAATCAATGGAAAGAGAAAAATATCCTTAGATTTTATATTTTAAATGAACATTTTCAAGAATTGGGCAGTTTTAATTAAGAAAGAAAAAAATTAATTAAATCTGAGTTGTATTTTGACTCATGTCATATTTCTTCATTTTTATGCAGACTCAAGTTTCGTCACTGAATTTGTAACTTTAATGATGCTGGACCATGATCACAACTGCCATCCTGCGGTGTTTCTCTTGTAAATTGACTTCTGCACTCTATGTTGGCTGACCGATGAACTTCCAAATCAATCCCCTCTCATTTCACCGGGTATTTCAAAATTCATAATTCTTGCAAGAATAAAAAGAAAACTATGAATTTTGAAATACCCGGTGAAGATGAGAAGGGATTGATTTGGAAATTCATCGGTCAGCCAACAGAGAGCACAGAAGTCAATTTACAAGAGAGACAACCGCAGGACAGCAGTTGCAATCATGGTGTTGCATCGATAATGTCACAAATTCAGTGACGAAACTTTGAGTCTGCATAAAAATCAAGAAATACGAGGCAAGTCAAAATACACTCAAATTTAATTAAATTAGACCCCATAGTGTTATTTCTTACTCACATAATTTAATTTTTAAAAAAATTAATGTTCGAACCATGGATCTCTCACTCTACATGTCAGTGCAATACTGATTATGCCATCTATATGAACGTCAATAATTTAAAAAGAAAAATCAATGTTCATATTGGGGTTCGGATGGCGCAATCGGTATCACACTGACACAGTCAGAGATCCGGTGTTTGAATCCTGGTCTGAACATTGCATTAAAAGAAAAATTTCTGTGTGAACTGGGAATTGAATTCCGAATCTTCAGCTGATGCTCTTACCAAACATATTCAAGCTTTCTTCCCTTCCAAGCATATAAACCCCTCTTTAACCTTTCTCTTGAACAGACTACCCAACTTATTTTCTGAACTGAGAATCAAATTGTGGATCTCTGAATCTGTACATTAGTGTTCAGTCCATTACATCATTCGAGACACATCAATTAGATGTTTATTTTTTATAAAAGCTAGTTTATAAACAAATAGAAAAACCAAAGAGTTCACGGTTATGGAAAAACTACACGTAAAAAAAAAAAAGGAAGAAAAAAATCATGAATTTTGAAATTTAATTTAAATCAGAGGTAAATGACGGTTCGCTCACGGCAGAGTTGATGAGATCTCGGGGTGTAATATTAATGTTATAATTACAAATAATTTAAACTTCTCGCTTCAGTTTTAATTGAGTTTTATAATTTATTAACACAAAACACAATCATTGTTACAAATAATGTCCAGGAATGGAGTTGATGAATTTATGAAGTCCACATACGTTTCATATCAAAGTTCCAAATTTAGAAGGCTAAATTTCTCCTAAGTTAATAAATTTTATCTTACATTTCACGGCATCGTGGATGGTTTCTGAAGAACTTGCTTATCCTAGGACGTATGAGTGAGGGCATTTTGTCACGTGTCCTTGCCTTATAAGGGCAATGATCCCTCCCATTAAGACATCTACCCCACTCCAAATGCACATGTTATTCATTATAGCTTAGAGGGGTAGGTACCATTCGTTTGGGTTTCCTACGTTGGTAATAGACTCACGTGCATCTTCCAGTTATTACTATTAATCGTAATAATTATATTTTAGTATTTAGATTGTTTATTTTTTATTATTTCACTCACCTCATACTTCATAACTTCTTCCAGACCTAGGTTTCATCACACACCATTTGTGACATTCTCAATGCTGTGTCACATTCACAACTGATGTCCAACGGCCTTCTATCCTGCAGACTGACTGACGAATTTCCTAATCAGTCCTCTCTCCTTATAACCAGGTATTTCAAAATTCATAGTTGTATTTTCATTCTTGCATATGTAATTTTTTTCCCAAATTGTGAGTTCTTTCGGTTTTTCCAATTGTTTTAAGTAATTTTGTTTTGGTTTCTATTCTATGTTTTTCTGACCAGGCATGTGCAGCTATTGCAGATTTTTCGGTTTCTCCATTTTTAACATTTCTGAGGTGTTCTTTTAATCTAGTATTTAGATTCCTTTTTGTTTTTCCTATGTATATCTTTTCACAATCTTTACAATTAATTTGAAAAAACCGAAAGAACTCACAATTTGGGAAAAAATTTACATATGCAAGAATGAAAATACAACTATGAATTTTGAAATACCCGGTTATAAGGAGAGAGGACTGATTAGGAAATCCACCAGCCAGCCATCAGATGGCGCGGAGGTCAGTCTGCAGGATAGAAGGCCGTTGTTGGACGTCAGTTGTGAACGTGACACAGCATTGAGAATGTCACAAATGGTGTGTGATGAAACCTAGGTCTGCAAGAAGTTATGAAGTATGAGTTGAGTGAAATAATAAAAAATAAATACTAAAAAACCTCATAGTGTTATTTCCTATATACATAACTTAGTATTTAGAGTCTATTAATTCCTGCTACAAGGATCATCGAACCACGAATGGAGGAGTAAGAAGGAGTTCTCCTGAATGACATAACATCGGTCAAGATATTACTGAAGATGAAAACACACGTTTTGAAACTGGCATAATTAGAAGACTGGATATGAGGTGAAGTATAAAGAATTTTAATTTAAATCTTAAATTAACCCCCATAGCGATTTTTCCTACAGAAGTATGTGTTTGGGTAGGAAGGAAGCCTGAATAGCTAAATGGTAGACCATCAGCATATAAAGTTGTAGTTCGGGATGTGATTCCCTGTTCAGGCTGAAAACTTTATTTTTTCCCATATCTTTGTAAATTTGAAACTTTTGTTGAATTTACTGTCATTATTATAAAACTTGTATGAAATTTTTGCATGGAATTACAAACAAAACAACACAAGATAGGATACGTAATGATACAATCAGGGAGAAATTAAAAATAGAAATAGTCCATCATGCAGGAATTTCTTAAAGTAAGGAAATTCTTCATCCAAGTCAAATTTTGCTGGTTTACCATACAGAATATATCTTTCTTTTGATGACTATTTAACTCATGCCCCAAATGGTAGTCAATAACCAATCACGTTTCAATGAATTTTGTTTTACAACCAATTAGTCGTGTTTCACCTCACTCTTTATCTTTCTCTTTACCAGCTTTATTTTTTTCTGAACAGCTCAGAGCATTATTTTCCTCCAACAAATACATTGCATATAGCAGATAATGAACAGATTCCTTGATTTACTGAGTTGTTTACCAAAAAAATCAATAACCTATAATGTTGATTATAATATACAGTTTGATGTGTTTCATTATTTCTCCACTAGGATGCATTCTTACAATATTGTGATCCTATTTGGCAACAAATAATACGATCAAGTTGCAATGATGAACAAATGAAACATAACCAAACATTTCTCGTTTTCAAATATCGCCATTTACATTAAATATATAAATATTTAAAAATGCCACTCTTGATTTCCATATCCACTAGATAAATTCACTTGTCACGTCATGACTCTGAATTTATAGATAATTTGGAAATCAGTCGTAGCATTACTAATGATAATTAAGCCCTGTGTATAAAGTGACAGAAACATAGTAGCTAATAAATTATAATATAAACTAAACTCTAAGACTGACAGGTCTAGAGTCCTTGGCCTACCAGTCGGCTGCTGGCCAACATCCACATGTGCTAATCACAGAGGTAGATGATGATTCAGCTAGTATAGGCATAACATGTGGTCAGCATGTCAGGTCTCCATGACAGCTGGTTTTCTCAATCTGGAGCCGCTATTTATTGCAGCTACCCAAATTCCTCATGATACTGGGTGGGCACCGGTTCTGTACTGGCCAAAATTCCAAGAGAAAATTTCTTCCCCCCATGAGGACTTGGAACCAGTGCAAATTCCATAGTTCAGCACCAAGGCATCTTGCCTTAACCACCCAGCTATGGTGTGGAACAACATTTAAAGTTCTACGGGACTTGCGCTGGTTCGAGTCTCCATGGGGGAAGAAATTTTCTCATGGTATTTCGGCCAGTATGGGACCGTTGCCCACCCAGCATCGTGAGGCAATTGGGTAGCTACAATAAGTAGCAGCTCCAGGTTGAGGAACCAGCTATAACGGCTGGGGGACTCGGCATGCTAACCACATGTCACCCCTACACTGGCTGTTGATCATCTATCTCTGTGATTGACACATGTGAATGTGAAGGGCCAGCAGCCGGCTGGTAAAAGGGCAACCGCTGAAAAGTGGAAAGACCCTCAATCGGAACTTCATAAATAGTTGATGTTTTATTTGACATGTTTCGATGTGTTGTCCATATCGTCGTCAAATTGTACACATTTAATTTTTATGTTTCGGCCGTAGATGTAGAATCCCACACCATCTTCTGGTTGACCAAAGAACTTCTGAATCAAATCGCCACCCCCAGGAATTTAAATATCCATAATTCTATTTTAATTCTTCTGGAGGTAGATCTCCCAAATTGAGCTCATTCAGTTCTCTGTGCCGTCCTATGAAACGATGGAGGGAAAATTTTCTATAGGATCGTAACAGGCCTTGGGCTAATACTTGAAAGGGAGAAGAAGAATAATTCAGTATTTACATAGATTTTATGTTTTCTACCAGAAGTGGGTAGCTACTGCTGATTTTTCTGTTTCTCCATTTTTTTACAATTTCTAATGTGTTCTTTTATTCTAATGGTCAAGTTTCTCTTTGAGCTTTTATAGAAAAAAATTAATCAGGTTTAATTTAAGAACTAAAATAAATAGGCTTTTTACCTCACCTCATATCCAGTCATCTATTATATCAGTTTCAACTTCAGCAATATCTCTTGAACTGATGTTATGTCCTTCAGGAGAACTTCTTACTCCCAACAGAAGCAGTTCTCTTGAACAATGTAACATCAGTTAACTGAAGATGAAACCACATAGGTTCTGAAACCAGTATAATTAGAAGGCCAGGTATGAGGTGAGGCATAAAGAATTTAAATTTAAATCTTAAATTCCTCCTTGTTTTACCTATGTAAATATCACAATCAGCACATTTTATTTGGTATAAAGTTATTGAGGTTGTTCTTATGAAAATGTTTTTTGAAAAATTTTTTATAGTTCATTGATCCTATCCAGTAGGAAAAAAAAAAAAAACAACACTTGGCATATAGCAATCAATTTAGCAGTAATATTTTTTTGAAGAAACTTCACCATATGCCATTGAAATAAAACGAGGATATAAGAATTAAATGAATCGTGAATTCTTCTTACCTCATACTTCTATGTTTTTTAAACACAGCACTGCAGTATCAGCGACCATCGTTGTTATCCTCAGCTGTTTTCACGAAAACAGCCAAGATCCTATTTATAACTACACTAATTAGTGGTCTCTTTATTACAATTTCGTCAAATTCTTGACTGCGGTCATGAATAGGGTTAGAAATTAATCTACTCTCATTTATCCCCCAGTTGATACTGCAGTGCCGTGTTTAAAAAACATAAAAGTATGAGGTAAGAAGAATTCACGATTCATTTAATTCTTATTAATAAAACCTCATAATGTTAAAAATTCCCAAATTTATTGTATTAAAGGAAGATATACTCCAAAAATCACCAAAATCTGACCATTAAGCGAGAGTTTACCTGAAATTAAAATATCACTCTAGCATATCCCCTTCATTGTTTGGTGTATCTCTATACCATATAGATTTAATTAACCCCTAAATTGGCGACCTATCCTTAGAGATCCGTGAAAGTGGTTTTATTAGGGAAAATTTGTTTTAAAATTTCAAGATTTCGATGTTATTGGGAATTTGGCATTGTATTCTAAAAAAATGTAAATTTGAATATTTTAACACTAGTTTAGTATATTAAATCCAGTAAGAATGATATATCCAGTAGTTTACACTGAAATACATAAAATTTTAATCGTAATCACTAATTTGTAAGCAAAATTTACCTTTTAAGAAAAAGCAACCAAGGTGAGCATCTCTGCATTCTCTGGTTTCAATCGCAACCTTCAACACCATACTAAGAAATAGATCTTTCTGAGTCCACATTTGAAGTTGGATAACAGATGGCTTCTAGCAAATCATTTTGCAAATGTCTACAAATGTCACGACTCACGAATTTCACAGATCTCTACCTATCCTACCGGTTTAATTTATTCACTATATTTAATAAAATAATGGAAAAATAAATTGGTATATATTAAAATTTATTTTTCATTAAGAGTGTATAAGAGAAAAATTTGCATTTAGATTTGTGTGCTCAGGTAGCTCAGTTGATAAAGCATTGGCATAGAAATGCCAAAGGTCCTAACCCCAGTCTGAGCACATATTTTTTCTTAATAAAAAGTTTTGTCTATTTAATTCTTACTCCATATTGTTGTTTCTGTTAGACATATGTTCCAAGGCTTGGTAGCATCATCTTCTGTAGTTACAGACCAGTTAGATGAAGCTGACAAGCATTGAAACACATTCATAGTTAAATATGGGAAATAACAACATGAGGTTCTTAATTCAATGAATGAATGAGTCATTTCTTGTCTTACCTCATGGTGTTTTTTTTTAAACACGCAAACTGCATTTCCGATTGAAAACTGCATTTCCTGTGTTTAAAAAACATAAACTATGAGGTAAGATAAGAAATTACTCATTCATTAACTTGAAACATGTGTCGTAATAGAAACAACATGAGGTATGAATTAAACAGACAAAACTTTTTATCAAGTAAAACCTCATAATGTTACCTCTATTGTATTTTCAAAGTATATTTTTCTCTTCAAACATACTTTATTTTTATATTTTATGTTATGTAAAATTATAAGACAAGATACAATATCTTATTACTAAAGGTTATGCTTGATTTGTTTTCACCGGAGGCTTAACATATTTACATAAGCTCGAATGAGAAACTGAGTTTTTCAAATTTAAGGGCTAATGAAAGATATATTCCACAAAACAGCAGTATTGGATCATAAATTTGATTTGCTGAGGAATTAGTTTAGTTTATGCAGCTCGTGCATGACAGACTTCTTTCCTTTTTACTTTTTTCATGCGATAAATATGTTCATTAATTGAAAGCCTAAAAATCCACTAAAATAGGGGGAAAAAAAAAAAGGTCAAAATTAAAAATTTGGATTGTGTAAGTTGGCAGGCATACCACCACCTGTTAGCGTTAGTAATGAAACTTACAGTATGGCTTACGTGGCTTTTTCCTAAGACAGGATGCAACGTACGACTCCAGTTCTCGTAGCGTAGATGGCTTCAGCGTCTCAAAATCTATCTCAATCTCGTCTGGGTTTGAGTCCCTGAGCGATGGTTCTCGAGACTGTATGATGTGAACGACTCTTCCCAATTTGTCACCTGTAAATATAAAATAATTATGTTAAGTGATCTGCCAGAGCAATTCATAAACATGAAAATATAATTGACAATATTATCATACAAGGTTGTATAAGCCTGATTTAACTCAGGCTCCAATATACCGTGAATTCAAAAAAAGAAAAAAAAACCCATTATAATTACAATGTTTAATTTTTATTTTGAAATAGAAATATAATATACAGAACAGAGAAACTATAAAAACCTTAAAGAAGATGATGAAGAAAACTATATTTCAAGTCCTGTTAAAGCATTTTGTTATGTGGGTCCGAAACCTAGACAGTAAGTAACCAGCTGTTAGCAGTAGAAATGCATTTTTGGAGGCAAATGACAAGAATTTCAAGACAGGATGAAGCCAGAAACAGCATAATAGAGAAATTATACAAGCCGAAAAGAACATATTAGGAATATTAGTATGGACAACTCATAAGAATGGAAGAAGAGAGAATACCAAATAAGATCCTTGATTGGAAAGCTAATGGAAGAAGTGGAAGAGGCAGACCTAGAGAACACTGGATAGATGGAGAGAGGAGAAGTATGGAAGCTAGAGATTTAAGGGAATAATATGCTTTAGACAGAAATCTCTGGCGACAAAGTCACTTTGGGTTGAAGGAGAACCACTATAGCATGGAATATTATAGATAAAAAATTGTTTTAAAAGATGAAAAATAGATTTCCTATGTGCAAAAAAACATTCAATTCATTTAAGAAGGAGAATTGTATAGTATCCTGCAGTAATTAACAACTCCTAAAAAAAATGCATTTGAATGTCTCTATATAGTCTCCAGCCTTGACATTTCCAACGAGTATTGCTGATATGGATATCCATTGGGAGGGGCCGCTTTAGGTACCATGCGGAATATGAAATCATGTCATTTTTTGCAGAACGATAACATCGCAGCAATTTCAAACCTAGCGGTGCCGACAGCAGTGATTGATTGTGCCATATGTCCAGTCCCACTTCAACTATTTTCTTATTGGCAGTAGAGGGCGAGTTTCTCCCTTTACCCCTCGTACAACCTAAACGTCAGAGCCGGAGACTTGGCGGCTGGACTTTAAATGGTACAAAGAGTAGGGTAATGTAAACAGTTTTCAAATATTTAAGTAAAATTGTATCAATAATTAATAAAAATGAATCGCATCTCACCCCATACTTCATGAAAATGCATGGAGTATGAGATGACCCATTTTTATTAATTAAAAACCATATAAAGTTATTTCCCACAATTAATTATGAATAAAATTGTATCACCTCACTTTCTTCTTCTTAACAGCGGTCACAAAAATACTGAGATTAGAACCGAATAAGGTCCCGAAACCAGTCTAAGAAGAATTAGAAGAATGAGGTGAGGTGATACAATTTTACTATAATAAATAATACCTCATAGTTTTTATTATTGATTTAACACTTCTCACTGAAGGATAAATTTTTCTCTTCAAATATAACACCCCATAGTGTTAATTCCTAAAAAGTTTTCAAATACTTTTGAAATTCACAATGGGTTAAATCAAGGAGATGCAATATCTCCTCTGCTGTTCAATTTTGTACTAGAGTGTGCAATTATATTAAATTAATGTTGGGAAGTAAACATTATGAGGTATAATTATATTCTTTTTGGTCTGGACATCTTACCTCAATATTAATGTTGATTTGTTCTTGAACATTAATATTGAGGTAAGATGTCCAGACCAAAAATAATATAATTAAAATAACCTCGAAATATAACTTCCTAAAATTAAATATTAATTATGAGGTATAATCATTAAAAATTCATCGGAGAACATATTGTTTAAAGAACTCACCTCATAGGATTCATGCTTCCATGATATTGCAATTTCAAACACAGTCATGTTCATCTTCAGCCATAACTCCGACTGACGAAATTCTTCGGCCGTCAACTATTCTATTGTCGCCATCTTCAGTGCTGCCATCTACGGTTGAATTTATGAACTTCGAAATCAATGTAATTTCATTAGGGATATCAAAATTCATTGATCTATTTTGTTTTTCTGAATGTATATTTTTGCCCAAACTGTCAATTCCAAAGGTTTCTCTACTTGTTTTAAAAGTTTATCTTCTCTTCCAATTTTATGATGTTCTAATAAACTATGTGCAGCAATTGCAGATTTTTCAATTTCACAATTTTTAATATTTCTGAAACGTTCTTTTGTCCGAATTTCCAAATTCCTTTTTGTTTTTCCTATATAATCAATGAATTTTGATATCCCTAACGAAATTACATTGATTTCGAAGTTCATAAATTCAACCATAGATGGCAGCACTGAAGATGGCAACAATAGAATAGTTGACGGCCGAAGAATTTCGTCAGTCGGAGTTATGGCTGAAGATGAACATGACTGTGTTTGAAATCGCGATATCATGGAAGCATGAATCCTATGAGGTGAGTTGTTTAAACAATATGTTCTCTGATGAATTTTAGAGTGTGCAATGTTTATAAGGATGAAGAGGGTCTACAACTCAATATATTAACAAGCTCTTGGTATATGCTGATGATGTGGTATTTATAAGGCAATAGAAGAACTAAAAAGAAGGGAAAATAAGAGATGGTAGGATGCATATTTGGAATCAACCTTCCGAAAGGACACAATAAGAGGAAGATGATGATGATGAGTAAGGAAATTCTAAAAGCCAACAAATTCTATTAAATAACACTAAAAATCTAGGGCTCGAAGTAAACATCAATAAAACTAAATATATGATCAGATGTAGAAATGTTATTAGTAGAGACTTCCATGAAGTTAATTTTGCCTATAAATGCCTATTTCAGCTTACAATGCCTATTTGCCATTTTTTCTCAAAATTAACTTAGTATTTCAATGAAATTAATTGAAATGGACAAACGTCATGACACATATCATTGCATAGAAACCTTTAAGTAACTGGTAATATTATTTTTGATGTTGGTAACACTGGATTCAGTCTGTAGTCTTTGTTCACAGATGGGTTTCAAAGACGAAGTGGTGCTACAAATGTATGAGGTTTTTTTTTTTTAATCTTTAGAACAGTTGTATCATTATGCCATAAGAACAGACAACAGTAAACAATAAGACAAACTGACCAATTTCGTGAAAGAATTTGGTGCGAAAATGTTCTCAAGTGACGGTTCAATATTGTTTTGTAAAGTGTGTAAAATTTCAGTGAACTGTGCCATGTTTCACAGCACGTACACTGCAAAACATACGTATGCTGTTTGTAAAAAAGGCAAAACAAGTTCCAAAATCATCTCTGATATCTTCGTATGCTATTGATAGCATATGTTTATATTCTTTATGTAAGGAAAAATTTATGCTGTAGTCTATTTTTAAGAGACTATTTTAATGATTTTTAATGCCTTTTTGCCTGCCTATTTTGAATTTTTTAAGTGCCTAACATCCGGACTCTAGTTATTAGTTAGGAATGGACTCTTATTCAGTAGCAAGGAAATACTAAAAGACAACACACTTCTAATAAAAAACATTAAGAAACTGGGGCTGGAAATAAACATTCACATACCATAATGCATTACAAGGAATCTTGTGAACCCAACATGATTATTATTCCAAATATAACATATGCAAGTGAATAATAGTTACTTAGTTTTGATATTATATTTTAAATTAACATGTTCCAGAATTGGATATAGAATTATTTTAGAAAGAAAAATTACGTTAGAACTGGGAGTCGAACCTCGGACCTCTGACTTTGTACATCATGCGGTAACCTTTACGCCATTCAAACTTCCGAATAGTAACATCAAATTTCTTTCTACTTATACAGTTAGGTCTGGGGTTCGAACGTAATTTTTCTTTCTAAAAAAAAAATAGTTACTTAGTTTAAGGGAGAAGAAAAGATTCCAAATATTTGAGAATGAAGGGCTTAGGATAATTTTTGAACAGCCACAAATGGAGAAGAAAACATAAGTGATTGACGTGATTCTTATATAAAACTGGATGTAATAAGACCTCAATTTTGCAGGATACGAACTTAAGGATTTTTAAAACGTTGATATATATATGACAGTCTGAACAAGCTGATGATGGCACACATGGCATGTCGAAACATGTTCAAATAGAACACAACAATTTATGAGGTAAGATGATTTCAAATTCACCTATTTATTGAGATATATGATCATTTCCTTTAATATAATGTAGATCTTGCTGGTAGCTAATCATGTTGAGAAAGAATAGAGGCAGAGAGTGATGGCCCAGCATTACCTAAGAGAGCTAACAATAGATGTCCTGCAATTATATTGACTGCGAGCCGGACAGCTAAAGTTGGTCGAATTATGTTTCTACTTGCTTCAATACATACTGTAAATAGTATTAAGACTAGGGTATCCCCCGAGAAATAGATAAGCGAATATATTATATTTGAAGAGAAAAATTTTCGCCTAGACCGGGACCCTTGGCTTTCCGGGCCAAGTGCTCTACCAACTGAGCTACCGAGGCGAGTTACAATCTAGACGCAAATTTTTCTCTTATGTACGTTGTAATTCCCTTGCGCCAAATGCTTGAAACCATAGCTTCTATCTTTGCAAATGGCGGCTTCTTAGTTAAGAAGACATTTATTGGGAATTTAACACTATTTTATAGCCAGTAGGGCTTCTATTGACGATTTTATTATTGATTTAACACTTCTCATAGAAGGATAAATTATATTTGAAGAGAAAAATTATAACTATAAAATAAGCCGCCATTTGCAAAGATAGAAGCTATGGTTTCAAGCATTTGGCGCAAGGGAATTACAACGTACATAAGAGAAAAATTTGCGTCTAGATTGTAACTCGCCTCGGTAGCTCAGTTGGTAGAGCACTTGGCCCGGAAAGCCAAGGGTCCCGGGTTCAAGTCCCGGTCTAGGCGAAAATTTTTCTCTTCAAATATAATTTATCCTTCTATGAGAAGTGTTAAATCAATAATAAAATCGTACAGACTTTATACCACAACATTGCCGTTTTGTGGCATCATAGCTTCTATCATGTGACCGCACGCAGTTTTTCCAAAATGGCAGACATCAATGTTTCGTTGACAGCGTGCTGTCATTGAATTCCTTGTTAAAGAGGAACAATCTGCTGTTGATATTCACCAGACTTCAATGTGCTTACGGAGATGCCTGCATGGGTGCCAGCAGTGTTAGGAGATGAGTGAAACATTTTAAAGATGGGAACACGAGTATCAAAGATGAGCCTCGTAGCGGTCGCTCATGCTCTGCCTCCACGGATTGCAACAAGGAAAGAGTTGATGCGCTAATTAGAGACGACAGGCGTATCACAGTGAATGAAATCGCTACAAAACTTGCAGGACACAGTGCAGTGCAAGAAATGATTCACAGCTTAGGTACCGAAAAGTTAGTGCCTGTTGGGTTCCACGTTTATTGAGTGAAGACCACAAACTTCAGAGAAGAACCATCACCCATTACCTTCTTCAGAGATTTCGAAATGAAGGTGATGATTTTTTGATGAGTATTGTGACAGGTGACGAAAGCTGGTTTCATCGCTACGAGCCTGAAACAAAACGCCGGAGTATGGAATGTCACCACTTGAATTCACCATCAAAGAAAAAACCAAAGCAGTGCAATCTGCTGGGAAAGTTATGGGCAGCGTCTTCTGGGATGCGCAAGGTTGCATTCTGGTTGAATTTCTTGGAACATGGACAAACCATAAATGCTGCCTGCTATATCCAGACACTTGTGAAGCTCCGTTGTGCATTGCACGACAAACGCCCTGGTAGGAAGATCATTCTGCAACACGACAACGCGCGTCCTCACACTGCTCGTGCCACTGTGGAGAAGATCAGGACATTTGGGTGGGAAACTCTTCCACATCCTCCCTGTAGTCCCGATTTGGCACCCTCCGACTACCATCTTTTCGGTTCTGTGAAGGAGCAGATGAGAGGCCAACGCTACGAGGCGCTGGAGGATATTCGGAAAGCAGTGTGTCAGTGTCTTTGAGCAGCTGGAACGGACTTCTATCATAAGGGAATTTTCAAGTTTGTAGAACACTGGACAAAATGTGTGGAAAGAAATGGAGACTATGTTGAAAAGTAGCACAAAGGTCTGTAGATTAACATGGTGTATTTGGTTTGTCTGAAATAAATATTATGATTGTTTAAAAAAATGTTGCTCATGACTTTCAGTATGACTCTCGTATGAAAAAAAAAAGTGAGACTATTTCCTCTCATGACCACAACAATTATTCAAAATGGCCATCATAACCAGTGACAACTACACTAAAAAACCACCGATATCCACACTTATAAAAAGCGATGACAAATAATCAGCGATACCGCACTAATAACCACTGATGACTACACAACTAACCAGCGATAAACCCACTCCACGGCATATCTGTGATTTCAATCTGTAACAACAAACTTTCAGTGTATATATTTAACTTTCACAGGGAAAGAACACTATGAGGTTTAATTTAATAATTAAATTAATGTTTTTATTACCTCACCTCATATCCTTTTTCTTCTATACTGCAGTTTCGGAGCTTATCTCCATCGTCAGTAGCCTCTGGTCGACCGGTGATATGTCGTTTCTTGGCGGTTTCCTTCTTACTTCTGTCGGTGGACCAATGAACCTCTGGATTAGGTCAAAATTTGCGGGAGTTTCAAAATTCATGAGTTTTTCTTGTTTGTTTTTTTGGATGTGGATTTTTTCCCAGACTGTGAGTTCCTTTAGTTTATCTGTTTGTTTGATTAGGCTAGCTTCTGTATCTATTAAATGTTTTTCAGACCAAGCATGGGCTGCTACTGCTGACTTGTCCACTTCACCCTTTTTTACATTTCTAAGGTGTTCCTTCAATCTAGTTTTTAAATTTCTTTTTGTTTTTCCTATATAGATTTTGTCGCAATCTTGACATTTGATCTGATATATTCCTGATTTATATTCTTGTCCAATTTTTTCATTTTTGTTGGTTTTAATTATCTTGTTTAGGCTATATTCATTCTTTGGGGCCAATCGAATGTTAAACTTATTGAAAATTTTCTGGAACTTGTGGTGTTTTACAGGATGGTAAGTGAATTTTTTGAATCTTATGTTCTCTTCTGTTTTTTTTTTTAAGTGTGCTTTCATTAATTAGTTTTTTGCCTTAAAAAACAAACAGAAGAGAACATAAGATTCAAAAATTCACTTACCATCCTGTAAAACACCACAAGTTCCAGAAAATTTTCAATAAGTTTAACATTCGATTGGCCCCAAAGAATGAATACAGCCTAAACAAGATAATTAAAACCAACAAAAATGAAAAAATTGGACAAGAATATAAATCAGGAATATATCAGATCAAATGTCAAGATTGCGACAAAATCTATATAGAAAAACAAAAAGAAATTTAAAAACTAGATTGAAGGAACACCTTAGAAATGTAAAAAAGGGTGAAGTGGACAAGTCAGCAGTAGCAGCCCATGCTTGGTCTGAAAAACATTTAATAGAAACAGAAGCTAGCCTAATCAAACAAACAGATAAACTAAAGAAACTCACAGTCTGGGAAAAAATCCACATCCAAAAAAACAAACAAGAAAAACTCATGAATTTTGAAACTCCCGCAAATTTTGACCTAATCCAGAGGTTCATTGGTCCACCGACAGAAGTAAGAAGGAAACCGCCAAGAAACGACATAACACCGGTCGACCAGAGGCTACTGACGATGGAGATAAGCTCCGAAACTGCAGTATAGAAGAAAAAGGATATGAGGTGAGGTAATAAAAACATTAATTTAATTATTTAATTATTAAACTTTCAGTGACTCACACAACGGATATTTTCAAAATTGTATTGTATTCTCAGAATGTTGGTTGGTACCATTAAATGATTCAGGGGAGGGGGTTGTGAGTGAAGGTTACTCCATTGTGCTAGTTTTTAAGCACAGTTCACAGTAGCATGTTTAAAAACAAAGAATTTTTCATAACAATATAAAATACAGTAGGACAGCACTTGTCTTCATTTTAAAAAATACAGTAAAAAGAGTAATGGCCGGATAATCTGCAAACCGGATAATCGTGAGTTTGCTGTATTAACTATTTTTGTTTTACATATTTCTTAGTGTTACTCAACAGAGTGTGCACGTTGGCCCTTAATATCTCCTCACTTTTGCCTAATATTACAACAGCAGCATAAACTAACAGTTTGTTTCTTTTATGCTTCTCAGTAAAATTAAAAGGATATTTTTTCATGAAATGAGTTAGATATGCACTACTCATCTCATTTTTATAGGTTTTTTGAAGACTCTGGGTTTCGATGCCTTAGGCATTATTGTCAATAGGGTCTTCAAAGCTACAAATATGAGGCGAGTAGTGCATATCTGATACCATCTAAAATAAACCTGAGTGTTACATTCTTGAAAAATTAAATGAATGATTTTTTTTGTTTATATTTGAAGAGAAGAATATATGCTTAGACTGGGATTTGAACCTAGGACCTTTGGCTTTGTATGCAAATGTTCTACCGTCTGCGCTATCCTAAGCACTCCAATCTAAACACGCACATTTTTTCAATTTTTTTTTGTCTAAGTGTTTATTTTTCTCTTCAAATATAATTTGTCCTACAGTGAGAAATGTTAAATTTACAATAAAAACATTGAAGGAGTTTTATTATTTTAAAATATTTTTTATACTGAAATTTAAAATTTTATATAAAAATATACATTGCAAATAATTTAAGCTAAAAAACACAATATATCACGATTTTTGATGTTTTTATTTACATTACTTTTCCAAACCTAGATAGACTCTAATTTAAGAAAGTAAAATTAATGTTCGAACTGGGATTTGAACCCTAGATCTCTCATTCTCCATACAATTGTGCTGTCCAATTATACATTTCAAACGACGATACAATAACAATTTCTTTCAACTTATACAATCGTATAGAGAATGAGAGGTCCAGAGTTCAAACATTAATTATTCTTTTTTAAATTTAGAACACTACATTTAATAAAACGATCATTCATCCTTAACATATTAAATTGCTAGATATGGTATCGATGAAGACATTAATACCAGGGCTCAATGTGACATGATATTGAGAAAGACAGTACCATACAAATATTCATTTTTTAGTGCTGATTATTTGGCATTTTCACATACTTATTTTTCCCAAACTTCTTATCAACAGCACAGCAACTCCAAAAAAATAGAATAGACAATACGTGAGGTTAGAACCATATGAGGTCCTATCTGACTTTTTTTTAAACATTTTTCATAGTGATTGTTCCTATATGTGTTGAATATGGAGTGATTTATAGTTGAGTACTGAATATAGGACAAGATGTGCATAGTAATGATTGACCTGCACAATACTCTGTGATTATGGACAAAACTAACAACCTGGTATTAAAAGATTCCGGGCTATGTGGCCGGGGTCTATAACTGGCATTTCTTCCCTCAACTGCAGAGGGCATCTTCAGTGGTGAGCGCTTCCAGCTGTTGTCTCCCTGTCGTAGACTCGACTGCGAATGAACAGCAGAAAGCTAAACGCTCTTATTTATACTAGTGCTGACGTCACGTAGTCGCAGCTGATTGGCTCGACGTCATCATACTGGCTTCTGATTGGTTCGGAACTCTCTCCTTGTTATTGGTAGGTTTTGACTGTCTATTGTCTAATGTGTGATACCAGGCTTTGGCTAGTTTTATTCCTTCATCTTTTCTATTGAAATTGTCCTTGTGTTTATAAATTTCTATGGCCTCCCTGTATAATCTTGGGAAATAATATGGTGTTGTAGCTAAAAGTTGTGTTTCATCGTAGAGAATATGATATCCATTTTCAGTAATAACGTGTTCTGCTACGGCCGATTTTTCTAGTTGTCCTAGTCTGCAGTTTCTTCTATGTTCAGTCAAACGGGTGGCTATGCTTCTTTTTGTGGTTCCTATGTCTACAGGTATAGATGTAGGTGTGATGGCGTAGTTAACCTCCTTTTGACAGAACAGACATTTCTGCTGACAGGGTGCATGATGATAAGTTTATTACAGTGTCATGTAAATCGGTAGATTGCTGGAAACGGACATCAGAATCTCTACGATGAAACACAAGTTTTAGCTACAACACCATATTATCTCCCAAGATTATACAGAGAGGCCATATAAATTTATAAACATAAGGACAATTTCGATAGAAAAGATGAAGGAATAAAACTAGCCAAAGCCTGGTATCACACATTAGACAATAGACAGTCAAAAACCTACCAATAACAAGGAGAGAGTTCCGAACCAATCAGAAGCCAGTATGACGACGTCGATCCAATCAGCTGCGACTCACGTGACGTCAGCACTAGTATAAATAAGAGCGTCCAGCTTTCTGCTGTTCATTCGCAGTCGAGTCTACGACATGGAAACAACAGCTGGAAGCGCTCGCCACTGAAGATGCCCTCCGCAGTTGAGGGAGAAACGTCTGGAGGAAACGCCAGTTATAGACCACGGCCACATAGCCCGGAATCTTTTAATACCATGATTACCGGCCGTGAAAGCCTGCATTCCACAAAACTAACAACCATTTAGTATGAAAAAAATAAAAAAATATATAAATAGAACCCTCTATTCTAACCTCACAATTTGTCAAGTTTGTTCCAATAAAGGATAAATTATACTTATATTATTTTTGGTCTGGACATCTTACCTCAATATTAATGTTGATTTGTTCTTGGACATGTTTCAAAACAATTCTCTGTTTTATCTTCAGCTTTCCCAGACTGGTTTTATTTATGTTGCATTATGTTGCACCACCTGGATGTCGATGTCAGCTCCATCCTGTGGTTGGCCAAAGAACCTCCAAACAAGGTCACCCTCCATCGGAATATCAAAATTCATAACTCTGTTTCTGTTCTTCTGAATATAAATTTTTTCCCAAATAGTCAGCTCGTTTGTATTTTCTAACTGTTTAATATGTTTAAATAATTTAGTGTCTGAATTTATATTATGTTTTTCAGACCAAACATGAGCAGCAACTGCAGATTTTTCAATTTCTCCATTTTTAATATTTCTTATGTGTTCTTTGGTTCTAATTTTTAGGTTTCTTTTTGTTTTCCCTCTTAAATTCAGACACTAAATTATTAAAACAGTTAGAAAATACAAACGAGCTGACTATTTGGGAAAAAATTTATATTCAGAAGAACAGAAACAGAGTTATGAATTTTGATATTCCGATGGAGGGTGACCTTGTTTGGAGGTTCTTTGGCCAACCACAGGATGGAGCTGACATCGACATCCAGGTGGTGCAACATAATGCAACATAAATAAAACCAGTCTGGGAAAGCTGAAGATAAAACAGAGAATTGTTTTGAAACATGTCCAAGAACAAATCAACATTAATATTGAGGTAAGATGTCCAGACCAAAAATAATATAATTAAAATAACCTCAAAATATAACTTCCTAAATTAAATATAAATTATACTGTTGGTTATAATATATTTCAGGTTTTTAGTAAAAATTTAAGTGGGAATTAACACTGAGATATTTTCAATTTATGGATGAAATCGTTTTATTATTAATTTAGCACATCTAAATGAAGGATAAATTAAATTTGAAGAGAAAAAATTTCGCTGGTTTACAGTACCAACTGAGCTACCGGGTTGAGTTCCAATTTAGACGCAAAATTTTCTTTTATATATGTTGTAAATTCCGTCAAATGCTTGAAGCTGTGGCTTAAACATATAAAAGAGAAAAATTTGCATCTAGATTGGAACTCGCCCCGGTAGCTCAGTTGGTAAGAACATTGGTAAGGTAAACCAAAGGTCCTGGGGACGGGTCCCGGCTTGGGTGAAAATTTTTCTCTTCAAATTTAATTTGGAGAAAATGGTTTCAGATCTCACCTCATATCACGACTGGAGATGAAACGTGGAACGATCTTTGAAACCAATATCTTGAAAACATGGAACTTTATGAAGTAAGATACAAAAAACATTTTCTGCAACTATTTTATAAAATGTTTCAAGTTTCCCATGTCAGATGGTAGCAACTAATAAAATAATGCAATATTATATAATCAAACAAACAAATTAAGTGCACCCCCACATGATTCTGATTTGTTTTTTACATTGCAAGGAAATATATTTTATTATTGTATTTTAATAATCACCATATAAGAGAAAAATTTGCATTTAGAATGCAACTCGCACAGATGAGGTAGAGCATTCGCCTAGAAAGCAAAAGGTCCTGGGTTCGAATCCCAGTCTAGCATATAATTTTTCTCTTCAAATATGATTTATCCACCATTGAGATGTATGAAATGAATAATAATAAAATCATCAAAGCCGTACTGGCTTTATAATGTAGTATAAAATTCCGAATAAATGCCTTCTTAATAAAAGAAAGCCGCCATTTGCAAAAACAGAAGCGAAGGTTTTATAGCATATGGTGCACGGGAATTGACAACGTATATAACAGAAAAAAACTGCATTTAGATTGGAACATGCCCAGATGGTTCAGTTGGTAGAGCATTGGTCTAGAAAGCCAAAGGTCCTGGGTTCAAGTACCAGTCTGAGTGTATAATTATTCTCTTCAAATATGAGAATTGTTGGTTGGTTGGTTGGTATCTAATGTCGAGCACTTGATAATGAAATCATTCGCTCTCTTGCACTCCAATATTTAGCAGAAAGGCTGGTCTCTTCTACAAAAGCTGGACAACGGAGGAGATGGTTTCTTTCCATATCTTCATTTAAATTGCAAAAAGGGCATTTAGGTGAATCTGTTATGCTAATTCTGTGTAGGTGTTATTCAAGCAGTCATGTCCCGTTAGCAGTCTGAATGTTGCTACTGCAGATTTTCTTTGTAATGTAGTAATGTCATAAGCTTGTAGATTTTCCCATTCCTTTCCAGATGTTTTGGTGGTGTATTCTTCTCTAAGTTTATTGATGTATTTATTTGAGATAATTCTTTTGATAGAGTGAAAGGAAACTGGAGCAGAAATTGGGTTTGAAACAATTTTGCTACCCTTCTTGGCTAGAAAATCGGCTATTTCATTGCCTGTCACTCCACAATGGGCCGGAATCCATTGAAGTACAACTTTTTTATGTAGACGGGATAAATGTTTTATCATTTTGTGACATTCGATAATTTTGATGCTTTTGGGTGTTGTGTCTCGTGTTATAGCAAGAATGGCTGCTTTGGAGTCACATAGAATTACAACTTTTGTAAATTTTTGGATGTGATATAAAAGATTTTGTAAACTTAAAAAAATTGCTAGAATTTCACCATCAAAGTTTGTTGAATTTGTGTTTAGTTTACGATAAAAGGAAAAAAGTGGACATACTGCACCAGCACCAGTGCCACCATCATTTGGTAGGCTGGAGCCATCTGTAAAAATATGTATCCATTCAGGAGCTGGGTATCTTAGATTTATCATTTCCAGTGACATTTGTTTTAAAATATATGGAGGAGTTTCAGATTTCTTGATGTCTTCTGTTAAATGAAGGTTATATTCGATTTCCAAAAATTCTAGAGGGTTGTTTTAAGTTGACAAAAATGTTAATTATATTTGAAGAGAAAAATTTTCGCCTAGACCAAGACTCGAACCCGGGACCCTTGGCTTTCCGGGCCAAGTGCTCTACCAACTGAGCTACCTAGGCGAGTTTTCTCTTATATACATTGTAATTCCCTCACGCCAAATGAATAATAAAATTGTCAAAAATGTTAATGTTTGTATTGTCATTTGAATGGTGTAATGGACAGCACACTCGTATGGAGAAGGATGAGACTAGTGGTCGCTGTGTTTAAATCCCGGTTTCAAGCATTACTTTTTCTTTCGTAAAATGTATATATAAAAAAAAACTCCTGGCGCGACAGGCCTACAAGGCCCGTAGCCTAACAGCCGGCCTCACATCCACAGAGGTAGATGATAATCAGCCAGTTTAGGGGTGACATGTGGTCAGCATGTCGAGTCCCCCAGGCGTTATAGCTGATTTCTCAACCTGGAGCCGCTACTTATTGTAGCTACCCAAATGCATCACGATGCTGGGTGGGCACTGGTCCCATACTGGCCGAAATACCATGAGAAAAGTTCTTCCCTCATGGAGACTCGAACCAGCACAAGTCCCGTAGCTCTGCGCCAAGGCTTCCTGCCTTAACCACTTGGCTATGGCGCGGGACTTAAAATGTATATACCAAGTTTATAATTTCTTTATAAATAAGGTGAATCCAGAGTCATCTTACTTCATAACTTTTTGTGTTCTAACTAGTTTTGGTATTAATGAATGAGTTGGAGAAAATGCTTTAACATTTCACTTCATAAAGTTGCATGTCTTCACAATACTGGTTTCAAAAGTATAGAATTACTTCCATCTTCAACCAAACAGTTGAAGATGGAAGTAATACTATACTTTTGAAACCAGTATCGTGAAGACGCGCAACTTTATTAGGTGAGATGTTAAAGCATTTTCTCCAACTCATTCATTAATGTCAATATCTCATAGTGTTTCCTCCCACTGTAATGTTAATTAAATTAGTTTTGGTATATCTTCATATCATTGTCAGCTCTTCCAGAGTGTTGAAATTTATTTTGTTTCCCACTCCATCTTTTGGCTGACCAAAGAACTTGAAAATAAAATCCCTTTCCCTGGAAATTTTGAAATTCGTAATCATGTTCTTTTTCTTCCGAGTGGCAGCAGACATCCAGGTGGACAACATTAATTTTAACAGTCAGGAAAAGCTGATGATTGTATAGACATACTGAAACTAGTTCAAATATAACACGAGTTGTGTGGTAAGATAATACGGTTTCACCTATTTATTAAGAACGTCATAATGTTACTTCCTAAAGGTAATTTATATATAATTTCTTGATATACTTTTACAATTTTATTATGTTACTAACAGCATAAAAAACATTTAATACCTGATATTAGAAGATTTTGGGCTATAAGGCTGTGGTTCATAACTGGTGTTTCCCTTGGCTACGGATGGCATTTTCAGTGACGAGTTCTTCTCGGTGATCCCCTGGTCGGAAGCTTGGATGTAAATGAGTGGCAGACTGCTGGAATCCAGTATTTATACAAGTGCTTGTTCCTGAATGGTTGAACAAAGTTGGAGCTTCGACTTCATGCAGCTATTCAGGAACAGGCACAAATATAAATACCAGGTTCCAGCAGTATGCTGCTCATAGACAGCCGAGCTTCCTCCGACCAGGTAACATCACCTAAAACTTGTCATTGAAGATGCCCTCTGTAGCCGAGGGAGAAACGTCTGGGAAAAACACCAGTTATAGACTTTTTTAATTTACTTTTATAGGAATTAATCACTATGAGGTTTAATTTATGGTGAAATTAAATGTTTCTTACCACTCCTCATTTATATCTTCTAAGTAGATCACGATTTTGAGACTACAACTGTCTCATCCTCAGCACTTTCTTGGTGACTGATGTTAGGTCGATCGGAAGAAACTCTTCTTCTTTCCTCTGTTGGTGGACCGATGAACCTCTGGATCAGGTCAAAATTTGCAGAAATTTCTTATGAACTTCAAAATTCCCGCAAATTTTGACCTGATCCAGAGGTTCATCGGTCCACCAACAGAGGGAAGAAGAAGAGTTTCTTCCGATCGACATAACATCAGTCGCCAAGAAAATGCTGAGGATGAGACAGTTGTAGTCTCGAAATCGTGATCTAGTTAGAAGATATAAATGAGCCGAGGTAAGAAACATTTAATTTCACCAGTTATAGACATTGGCCTTATAGCCAGAAATCTTCTAATATAATTTCTGGCCATGAAAGCCTGTATTCTAAATTGCATTCCTTTTATTAAATGGGCATACATATATGCACATACACATATAAATAAAGATTTAAAATAATAAATATAAACTGAGGCATGGTACGTACCTGGCAGTTTGTTTATGTCAAGGCTGAGCTGCCTTTTCTCGTCATATGACATCGGCTTCGCATTATCTTCATCTTCTGAATCAAATGCCACAGGTGGAGGAACCACTGCATTTTTCTCTTCTACTACCGGCCGAACGTGAGTTCGCTTTAGGCCGTTTCGGTTGCGCATTTGCACCAGCTGCCTTACCCGCACCACGCGCAGTTTTATTTTTAGTGTTCTTGGCAGTGCTGGCGGCAGGTGGCGGTACTGGCGGCGCAGGAGGACCTGCCGGAGCACCGCCCGACTGTTTCGTACTCACATTATGATGTAAGTCTGTTGGCATTTTCACATCCCCGGCCCCCGACACTACACTCGAGATACTAGCACCCACTGTGTCATTCACTCGAATCTCCTTCACACCACTCGAATGTTTTTCCGGTTTTTTCTTCTTCTTCTTCTCCTTCTCTTCTTTCTTTTTCTTGCCACGCTTCACTGTGCTCTCTTCCACTAACTTTCTCATTTGATCCTGCATGGCTTTCAGCTGCAAAAGTAAACACTTTATTAGTCTTACTGTTTTTTGAGAATAATTACTTTCATATCAAACATATATCATGCATCATGTCCCTAAAGAAAGCCACACTTTTATAAATGTATTATTTGGAAAAACTTTCATCATGTGACGCTATAAATGTAGTATCGATTTCCATTTAAAAATCTGCTTATTTAAGAGACCACCAAAAAATGATTACAGTCTGAATAGATTAATTAAAAGAACAAGAATGAAAAGATTGATAAAGGCAACAAATCAGGAATTTACCAAACTGATTGTAAAGATTGCGAAAAAGTATACATGGGTAAAACAGAAAGGAACTTGAATACAAGAATGAAAGAACACCTTAGGAATGTATGTAGCCAATACTCTGGAGTTAACATCCTTAGAAATATTAAAAATGGGGAAAAAGAAAAATCTACAATAGCTGCACATGCATCGTCAGAAACCACAGAATCCAAAACAAAGGCCAAATTAATTGAAACAGTGAGATAAATCTAAGGAACTCACAATTTGGGAGAACATTTACATCCACAAGAATAAAGACAATGTAATAAATTTTGAAATTCACGGGGGGGAAAAAAAATGACTTGGAAGTCCATCGGTCAGCCAACAGAGGGAGCAGAAATCAACCTACAAGATCGTCAAACGCTGATTCAACAGTTAGAAAGTATTGCTAATGACATCTAGAGTGCTGAAACCATGGTCTGCAATAAAACTAAAAATGAGGCAAATCAATAAATCTAACTGATAATAACCAAGATATTACTTGGATGGATGAATGTCAATTAAATTTTGCACAGAGGCCTTTTTACTCAGGCTTGTGGTTCTTTTATGAGCCTGAAAATCTTTAGATTGAAGACCAAAAGCTTGAAGTCCCTTTAGGAGGACTTGACTCTTGGATTTATTCATCCTAAAAATCCATCAACCCTCGACTCTCAGGTCTAGAGGCAAGGGACATAACCACTAGAACACCACATTCGACATAAAACACATTTTGAAGTTATAATTTCTGGAGCTAAAACATGGGTAATAACAAAGAAGGATTTTCTGATGCGGAAGTAACGGCTATTCATATTTCACTCCAACAATTACTATACAGAATAAATAAATTTCAATAATGCTGTCATACTCTCTGATTCTAAGGCAGCAATATATGCAATAAATTCACACAAAATGAAGTCAATACAAATTAAAGAGTGCTACAAAATGATTCAACAACTCCAAAAACTACAGAAAAGTATTCAATTGCAATGGATACCTGCACATTGTGGAAATGACACGGCTGATTTTCTTGCCAAAAAGGCTCCAATTTAATTCAGAATACTACTAAAAGCTTACCTTTCACATACATAAAAGAATAATTAAAAACAAATATAAAATCAAACAAAACTAAGACCTATGTAATAAAGCCAAAGACAAAAAATGGAATATTTTAGTAAAGAAGCCAGATATTATTCCAGAAATTCCACATAAAAACTACAGTAGCAAAATTTAGACTGCTTACAGAACATGACTATTTGGCCAAACATTTATATAAAATAGGAATCTACACGAATCCAAATTGTCCTCTATGCAATAAAGACGAAGAAATGAACGAAGAACACCTACAAATCTGTGAAGTATTACCTGTTGGATCCACCATAGAGAAATATTGGAGAGCAAGAACGCTAATGGCTTCGGTGCCAAGGCCCAGCATTTGAAAGCAACAACAACAACACAAAGAAGGATTTAAGTAGAATTCAAGGAACAGAGATAAACATTTTTAAGAAGCATGCTTGAGAAAAAGCATAAAATACAGAACACTAAAGTAAGAGAGCTTTTGTAGTTGGAAAAAATACAAGACGAAATGGAAGATAGTAAAATAAGATAGTGTGATCACATTAATAAAAGAATGATTACTGGAAGGATACAAAGACAAACCATGGAATTTAGATTGGGATGGGAGAGAATAAGAGATTGGTCAATATATAAATGGGAATAAGTTAAAAATAACATTAAAAAAAAGAGTAGAACAGATGGGAAAGAAGACATTGGAATGTCTGAGATAGATGGAGGCATTTGTCCAAAACTTAACCCTTGGAACAGGGATACAAGACTGGATCAATAGAAAAGTTGAAACATACACAACTTGAACAAACATTTTTTTTGTTCAATGTCTCCACGTCATTTATGACATTTTGGTACTCTCTCCTGGCATAGAGTTATTGTAACCCACTTCTAAGGTTGGGACACCTTGAAGGTGGAGTTATGCTGCACCAATGATATATGATAGGTGATGATGTGCCAGGAGAGGCCTTAATCCCAAACTTCATGAATATGTTAATGATGGGGACTGTTGGGCCACAAAAGATTCATGACATTTGTCTTACAGGTGAGAAAAAACCTCACCCAGAAAACTTGTCCCAACCGGAGATTGAACCAAGGCCCAATGCATGACAGGGCAGCACACTACTTTGAAATCAGAGCGGTGGACGAAGAACAAAATATTATTCATAGTCAAATATGGGAAATAACGTTATGAGGTTCATAATTCGTAAATTAATGAGTAATTTTTCATTTATTTTCCATATTTAACTCCAAATATGGGGTAAGATTCAATTTATGACCAAAATGTTAATTGGCTACCAGATGACAGTAATGTTCTTCAACCTTAGATTCAGCTTTTTTTTTACCCAGATTTAGTTACTTCTCAATTAAATAGTCACTCAGTTTGCAAAGATAGAAGCAAAGGCTTCATAGTATTTGGTGGGCAGGAATTACAACGTACATAGAGGAAAATTTGCATTTAGATCGGTACTTGCTCAGGTAGCTCAAATGGTAGAGCACTTGGTCTAGAGAACCAAGGGTCCCGGGTTCAAGTCCCTGTCTGAGGGTATAATTTTTCTCTTCAAATATGATTTATCCATCATTGAGATGTATGAAATCAATAATAAAAACATTGAAAAAGCCGTACTAGCATTTAAATGTAATGTATAATTCCCAAATATGTCTTTTTAATAAAGGAGCCGCCATTTGCAAAGATGAAAGCAAAGGCTTCATAGCATTTGGTGGGTGGGAATTACAACGTATATAGAGAAAAATGTGCGTTTAGATCGATACTTGCTCAGGTAGCTCAGATAGTAGAGCACTTGGTCTAGAGAACCAAGGGTCCCGGTTCAAATCCCAGTCTGAGCGTATAATTTTTCTCTTCAAAAATGAGTCACTCAGTTGTTTAACTAATAACGGAATTGTCAACCATTGCATGCCGAAATCTACCTTGAAATTTTTTTTCAGAGAAGCGCTATGATGTATCAACGGCTGTCTAAAAGATGATGTGCCTTTGTAACTCCAAGGCACCAAAATCCAGCGCTAAACCTCACAATCAAACTACAAGGAAGTAATACAACTCCTCACCTAATGGATTAGATAACCCTCACTATCTGCCACACTCTACACAACTAACTCTAGCAGGGACGTCCAATTGCTACACAGAGCAGGTTGCCATTCCTGTATTCTGACTTCAATTTCTGTGCCTTGCAGTTAAAAACGGCAGACTGTTTTATGGACATGGTCTGGTAGATCACAACACTTCTCTGGAAGAAATTTCAAGGTAGATTTCGGCATGCAATTGTTGACAGTTCCATCATGTAAGTTGTACAAAATGTGATATGAAAGATACCTGTTCTTGAAGTAATGCTAACTTTCGGACTCGCTCAGCTTCAGAATCTTCCGACTCAGAAGAAGACTCTGAACTTGATTCAGATCCTGAAGTACTTGACGATGATTTCTCGACTCCAGTTGAACCACCAAGAGGTTCATCTGGTATCTTAGCATACCTACAACACAGAATACCAATGATTAATGGCTATTTGTCTGCTGTCACCAACATGGGACAAGGGTGTTCCCTTGGAGGAGTTCCTTAACCAAGCTAATTTAGTTACCATAATCAATGGTAAAGAGAAAAATATCTGTTTTTGATGTTATATTTTAAATTAACATTTTCCAGAATTGAGTATTGTTTTATTTTAAAAAGAAAAATTTGAACCGGGAGTTGAACCCCGAATCTCTGACTCTGTACATCTGTACTGATGTACAGAGCCAGAGATCCATGGTTCGACTCCTGATTTGAATAAATTTTTCTTTCTTTCTAAAGTAGAACAATTTCTGCTTGAATCAGAATTGAACCATAAAGCTTCAGTTTTATATGCTGATGCTCTACCACCAAGTTAATTAAGGTTTCCTTCCCATCCAAGAACAAATTTCTCTCCTTATCTTTTCCATCATCCCTCACCCAATGTAATGAAAAATTATTCATAATACAAATCGGGTTGCTTCTACATAGGAAGACATGTTGATGGGATTCCGTACAGCTATGATGCTATTACTACGATCAAAAAAAGTGAATTAATGTACACATCTAAGCTATAGCAATAAATTAATGGTAAAGAGAAAAAAATTAAGTCTGAATCAGGAATCAAACTCTGAACCATCAGATTAAGATAACTCAGGTTTACTTTCCATAAATCAACAGATAAATGTATTATAAATGACATACTTTCAAAATATTTTGAAAATCATACCTCATTTCGAAGACGTCCTGCAACTTCCGGGCCATGGCCACAACGTCATGGTCAGGCGGGTTGTACTTGTAGCAGTTTGTGAATATTAATCTTACATCTGCTGCGAATTCTCCTGCCGTCTTGTACTCCCGACTGTCCATCTTTTGCTGTAAATATAATACTCTATAATACACCAGTCCAGCTACTTACTGTCCTTACTTACCACATTAAAAAAAACAAATGGCTTTATTATATTTGAAAAGAAAAATATACATCTATACTGGGGTTTGAACCCAGGACCTTTTACTTTCTATGTCAATGAGGTAGCTCACTTGGATTAGAGCATTGACACAGAAAGTCAAAAGTCCTGGGTTCAAACCCCAGTCTAGGCGTATATTTTTCTTTTCAAATATAATTTGTCCATCATTAAGATGTTTAAAAACGAATAATATGAACATTAAAATGGCTTTATATTTACACTGATGAAATCAACCAAATGGTAACGCAAGTTATTTTATAAAACCTTTAGCATTTACATAAAATACCTTGGAACTAAGGTTTAACACTTAAATTAGCAATGTATCATATAAGATATATTGATTTAATATCCTTAATAAAACAATGGAATAATGAAGAAGTAGACATTATTTAAATAAGTGTAATTAAATAATAAATGCAATAACTTACGGTTTTGTAAGATTTGTTTTCACTACAATCTGATACACTTAAATAAACTGACAAGAGAAATTGATTCATAGTTAAATATGGGAAATAACATTATGAGTTTCTTATATTGAAGATGCATTAAAATTACTCATTCCTCAGGATGAATATGTAAAATTTACTATTGAATTAGAGAAGAATAACCAAATCTCGTTTCTGGACCTGTATATAATAAGAAATGAACAACAAAGGATCAAAATCAATATTTACAGGAAAGATACGAACAGACAATTACATATTAAGTTATGTAGATAGGAAATAACACTATGAGGTTTTTTAATATTGTTTATTTTTATTATTTCACTCACCTCATACTTCATGAAGTATGAGGTGAGTGAAATAATAAAAAATAAACAATAGACAATTACATAGTCTTCAGGTTTCAATCATATTGCGGCATAAACATGCAATTTTCAATAGTTTGATATATAGATCATTAGTTATTCCACTAAACGAAGATGATTTTAAGAAAGAATACATTCACTTTAAATTTAGCTAATTTAAATGGTTTTGGAAATGAAATAATTATAATTAAATTAAAGAAATTCAGACAACAAAAAAGATTAAAAGAATATACTACCCTGCAATCTGATTCAAAGAAAGGAAAACAATTTAAGATAATTACTTATCCTGAAATACATAAATTTTTTAAAATTTTTCAAGAAATTCAATATTACATTGGCACAATAAATAAATTCAGCATTGGTAATCTATTAATAACCAATAAGAAAGTGAATACCCCAGATAGTAAAAAAAATGGAATTTATCAAATTAGTTGTAAAGACCACAATAAAGTATATATACATGAATATATATATGTTAAAAATGGTGAAATTGAAAAATCAGCTAATTCAGCATATAGTTTGCAGTAGTTGTAAAATTGAAAGAAGCTAAACTTTTGAAACATTTGGAAAAACCTTTGGAATTGACAGTTTGGGAATATATATTCACAAGAACAAATTTAGATCTGTGAATTTTGAAATACCCGATTAACAGGACCTGATCTTGAGGTTTATCCGATCAACATCACATGGCAATGTTACATATGAAGATTCTAACGAAAATCTGGTAGTCATAATGTCGGCTGAAGAAAAGAGGGACTCAAACTGCAGTTCCCATGTTTAAAAAAGCCAAATATGAGGAGAAGATAAGAAGTGACTAATTCATTCATTGAAGAGAAATTAAGTTTAGTCAATTTTAAGGGTTAATAATACAAATGTAAATCAACAATAGAATATTAACGGGCACTTGCTAAATACAAAACACCTTTCCTCACTGCTATCAAAAATAAGGAAGATAAGTAGGCCGGTGAATGGGTGTGCATTTCCTAATGCCACCTACTGCATTTTTCGTGTTTCGGATTCTGAGTTTGGTGGATAGATGACACTAATATGAATTATTTTTAAATTTATGCATCAGTCCATTAAAACATTAAACATAGATGAACTATTCGTATTTTCCTACAAAAGTGCAATATTCTTGTATTATTGAAGTAAATCTTTATCACATCAGCTCTCATTATTCTTCTTCTCAGAATGGTTATGAGACCTTACTTGGCTCCATCCTCAGTACTTTCATGACTGTTATGTGGACTTGAAGAGCAGCCTACTGCTCTCTCTTTCTCGTCAACAGAGGGAGCAATAGTTTGCTCTTCAAGATGACATAACAACGGTAGTGAAAATACCGAGGATGGATGGAACAGATAAGGTTCTGAAACTGGTCTTAGAAAAAAAAAAGAATATGAGGTAAGGTGATTAAATTTTACAGAATATATTTCTTTTGTAAAATTTGAGAAATTCAAACTTATGATACCAGCTTATTTAAAAGTGTCGGACTGCAGTGAAAACTAATTATGGATAACTGAAAGTTATCATCTATATACATGTTAATAATTTGGTCTTGTATCTTGTAAGCCCATGTTACCCTTAACAGAGATTTAGGCACTCTCCACCTACAGGAAGAATTTGAACCATACTAATTTAGTTACACTTGTTTTCGTATAGATGTCATTTGATACTAATTTAAATATGTACAATACTATTGTAACCAAATGGTAAAGAGAAAAATTTATGTTAATATTATTCATTTTTAAACACCTTAATGATGGACAAATTATATTTGAAAAGAAAAATATACGCCTAGACTGGGGTTTGAACCCAGGACCTTTGACTTTCTATGTCAATGCTTCCATCTGAGCTCAGATGGAAGAGCATTGACATAGAAAGTCAAAGGTCCTGGGTTTTAAACCCCAGTCTAGGCGTATATTTTTCTTTTCAAAGAAAAATTTATGCCTGAACCGGGAATTGAACCCCGAACCTTCAGCTTTCCTTGCTGATGCTCTTAACCATTGAGCTAATCCAGGCTTCCTTCCCTTCCAAGCATAAATCCTTCCTTTACCTTACTGTCTTGGTCCCATATTCAAATGCTATGAATCATCATTCACAAATACACAATGAATGGCTTCTACCTGAAGAAGACATGAAGGGACTCCACATAGCTATAGCATATTTATTAAATTAATATTAAGAAGCTAAAGCTGTTACTATGATTGAAATAAGTATATTAAAGTACACAACTAAATTATTGTAATCAAATGGTAAAGAGAAAAATTCCCGGTTCAGGCATAAATTTTTCTATTGTTTATTTTTTATTATTTCACTCGCCTCATACTTCATAATATGAGGTGAGTGAAATAATAAAAAATAAACAATATTAAAAAACCTCATAGTGTTATTTCCTATCTACATAACTTAATAAATTTTTCTCTTTACCATTTGATTACAATAATTTAGTTGTGTACTTTAATATACTTATTTCAATCATAGTAACAGCTTTATCTTCTTAATATTAATTTAATAAATAATGCTATAGCTACGTGGAGTCCCTTCATGTCTTCTTCAGGTAGAAGCCATTCATTGTGTATTTGTGAATGATGATTCATAGCACTTGAATGTGGGACCAAGACAGTAAGGTAAAGGAAGGATTTATGCTTGGATGTTAAGGAAGTCTGGATTAGCCCAATGGTTAAGAGCATCAGCACGGAAAGCTGAAGGTTCGGGGTTCGATTCCCGGTTCAGGCATAAATTTTTCTCTTTACCACTTGATTACAATAATTTAGTTGTGTACTTTAATATACTTATTTCAATCATAGTAACAGCTTTAGCTTCTTAATATTAATTTAATGTACAGTACTAATTTAAATATGTACAGATTCATTTTTTGATAACTATATTAAAAATATTAAATTAAATCAATTAGACCAATTCTAACATGAGATTGGATCAGACCAGCAGGTCTAATCCTTGATGATGAATTAAATCAATGTATCTTATAGAATACTTTGACAATTTAAGGGTTAATTAAATTGTCTGGTAAACATTGCGATGAAGGAAATAAGGTGGTTGCTACAGTCAATTTTTAATTTTGGATTTCAATCAAACTACCACTTCTACTGGTCGGATTTTGCTGAGTTTGGGAGAATAACTTCCTAAGTTTATTTTTAAATAATCATTTCAGGTGAACTCCTATGCTTAATGGCCACATTTTGCTAGTGACATACTTACTTTTTCAATTCATTTTTATATGCCATGTTAGATTTCAATTATAGAAATATTACGGCCACACACACACTTATATACAGAATGTGACATAAGTCAGGTAACAACTGCACATAGTTGAAAGGGGTTTGAATACTGAATAAGCAGTAATGTTTGAAGATATATTCTGAAGGTCCCACATTCAAACTCCAGTTTCAACCAATCTGATTTTCTCCCTTGTAACATGTGCAGTGGTTAACTGACTTACGCCACACCTTGTATATAAATTTTGGCCATGGTTACTTTTGTCTACTAGATGGGATTGGTGAATATATGTAAAAAATTTTCATTAGAACAACTCCAGAATTTGATAAAATGGGACATCCAAGAAGTAGAGATGGATATTAGAGCAATGGGAAAGAGAGAGGAAGTTTTCAATTGTGAATTTGTTAAGGAGACTGCACCGGCCTGCAGTGCAGCAGAGTGATTAAGACAGTAATAATTTAATACACATATTGATAGAGAAGTTGAACCAATCTATTCATTACTGCAAAATATATTTTATTGAATTTCTTATTACCTACAACCAATAGTATTCTGTGATCCATGATTAGTTATTTATGGTGTTCATACACAGTGTCATTTTAATAAAATAACAGATATTTTTAAGAAGTTAATAATGCAAGGTTTTAAATTTTAAGATAAAATTCTTTCCACCTCACTTCATACCCTGTTTCCTATTAACACCAGTTTTGTAATCTTAGTATCATTAGTACTCAAACAACCAATGTTCTAATTAATATTTAATATTAGGAAGTTATATTTTGAGGTTATTTTAATTATATTATTTTTGGTCTGGACATCTTACCTCAATATTAATGTTGATTTGTTCTTGGACATGTTTCAAAACAATTCTGTTTTGAAACATGTCCAAGAACAAATCAACATTAATATTGAGGTAAGATGTCCAGACCAAAAATAAATAATTAAACCAATGTTCTGTCCATTAAGTAGCACTGTTTCTTACTCCATTGGTGTAATTAGAAGACAGGATATGACGAGTAGAAAGAATTTTATTTTAAACTTTAAATTAAACCCCTCATATTGATATTTCCTATAATATTTGAAAATGCAAGGTTTTGTTTAACAAACATTTAATAAATCAGTTTCCACCTCATCTCATATTCTGTATAGTTTCTAAGAAAATATTGTTATATCAAGGAATTTTTCCTCATTGAAAGCATAATAATAGTCCCTTCGATAGATTGCTGGCCAAAGGAAGGCCAGTGATGGGGACTGCCATCTTATAGCCTCTGGTCAGGCTTTTCTGGAGAAAATAAAGGAAAGAAGAAATGGAAGAAAGGAAAGACTCCCTAGCCCTCGGATGCCCTAATAGCGTCAGAGTAAAAAAAAAACAAAAGTTAACCAAGAGAGGTTAGATAGTAAAGTTAAAAGAGTGCAAAACACAGTAAGTGGAAGGAATTCAAAGTTAAAATTGGGAAACACATTATGAGGTTCTTAATTAATAAATTAATGAGTCATTTTAACATCTTACCTCATATTTCATGTTTTATCAAACACGGTAACTATAGTTTTCAAATGATCTTGTCATTCATTTTCAACCGCCATTATGACTACCGGATATTCATTGGAATCTCCCTCTATAACGTTGCCATCTGGTGTTGATTTGACGAACTTCGAGATATCGTTGCCATCTGGTATTGATTTGATGAACTTCGAGATGAGGTCACGTTCATCCGGAATGTCTTTGTGTTTAGTGTTTGTTGGAAGGTCATAGAATTGAAAAAGAAGCTAAACTTCTAAAACATTTGGAAAAACCTTTGGACTTGACAGTTTAGGAGAAAATATTTATACAGAAGAACAAATTTAAATCTATGAATTTCGACATTCCGGATGAACGTGACCTCATCTCGAAGTTCATCAAATCAATACCAGATGGCAACGATATCTCAAAGTTCGTCAAATCAACACCAGATGGCAACGTTATAGAGGGAGATTCCAACGAATATCTGGTAGTCATAATGGCGGTTGAAAATGAATGACAAGATCATTTGAAAACTATAGTTACCGTGTTTGATAAAACATGAAATATGAGGTAAGATGTTAAAATGACTCATTAATTTATTAAGTGAAGGAATGTTTTGCTCAGCTTAAATTAATTATAAATTTCAAATTTTTAATCTTGGTGCCAGGAGAGGCGGTGGTGTACAATTTTTTAATCACTAGATTGTGCACCAGATCCCTGCATTAAATTGCAAACCTCTCCACGGTACATATACTGAGAAGGCACATGGTACTGATGATAGTCAAGATGATTAAGCCTCAGTTTTTTTTGTGCTTGTTGATAGGAACTGACTACATGCCAGCATCGGGTTTCACCTCCTCCCATCTCTTCGCCGTCAATGCTTCATATAACACAAACATACACTCCTCTCTGTATACAATAAAAGAATACAAAGTGGTGCATACATTGAAAAATAGACCACATTAACGCCATCTAATTGCTTAACACAGAACCCAAAGGATTAATAAAGTGCAGTGTGGGTGGCATTAGAACACAATCACACACACATTTATTTTCTCTTTGTGTTTTTAGACATAAACTTTTCACAAACTGTGAGTTCTTTAGATTTCTCTGATTTTTAATTAATTTTGCCTTTACTTCAATTCTGTGCCTTTCTGAACATCATAAGCAGCTATTGTAGATTTTTCTATTTTTCATTTTTTAAATTTCTAAAGCATTTCTTCATTCTGATTGCAAATAAAAAAAACTGCCTTAGCTGATTACGCTTGGTCAGAAAAGGACAGAATTGAAGTAGAGGCAAAATTAATGAAACAATTAGAAAAATTTACAAAACACAGTTTGGAAGAAAATCTATATCCAAAAATACAAAGACAAAATAATGAATTTTAAAGTTCCCAAGGAAGAAGGTTTAATTTGGAGGTTCACTGGTCTACCAACAAAGGTAAGAGGAGAAAATAAATACCAACTGTCATTAGTACTGAAGTCAACCGCTGTGGTCTCAGGTAGCGAGCTGCTTTGTCATGCAGCAGGCCTTGGTTTGATTCCTGGGCAAGGTTTTTCCTAACTTATAAGACAAATGTCAGGAAGCTTAGGGCCCAATGGTCCCCAAAAATCATCTGGCCATCATCACCATCATTCATCGGTATGGAAAGCAACTGGAAGCTACCACATCTATAATTTCCTAGTAAAGCAGCAAAGTATAGCATGAAAATGCTATGATTGCAGTGAAAGTCCTGCCTTTAGAATAGAAAGAATATAGTAGTCAGATGCCCAATTGAAAATGAGGAAAAAATTCCATTAAACTGGTTCTAGAAAGGATACAAACTATCAGATAAGGCAGCAGTTCCCAACCTTTTTTTGACTCGCGAACCCCTTCCACGATCTGAGTTGGGCGAACCAATGACTTTTAAATTTACATACAATAGACATGCATAAAATTTAATTCCAAGCAAAAGGTTTAATAATCTTAAATTAACTTAACCCTTAACGGTTAAAACTGAAGTTACCCCAGTTACGGTTTGAAAGTTACACAAATTGTATGCCTAGTTGCAGCAAAATCAAATGCATTCCTAACATTGTTACATAACTGTAAATCAGACATTTGTGGTAAATATTAATAATTTATTGTGGAAATAATGTGATAAATTCCCGATGTTACACATATGTAACAAGGGGTATTATAGAGTTAATTTAATTTAAAAATAATAATAATCATTATTATTAATATTACAATGATGCAGAAAATGAAGGAAACAATAGGCCTATCCTCGAAACCTGCCATTACAGAAAAGTTTTGTGAACCCCTTGAAATATTTGAACTCCCTGGGGGATCGCGAACCACAGATTGGAAAATGATGAGATAAGGCATAAAATTAATTTTTTTATTCATTATTAAATAAAACTTCCTAAAATATCAATAATTAAAACAAAAAATAAGAAATGAATTCCTTTGGAGAGAAATGAATGTCACCACATCTGTTAAGAGGATTGAAAATCAAACGCTTAAATGGTATGGCCATGTACAAAGAATGGAAAATGAAAGATGGCCAAAAAATATATACCAATGGTCACCCCCTGGAAGAAATAAACGTGGCAGACCAAGATGGAAATGGAAAACCTACATCAGAACTATAATGGATGATTGGAATTTGGAAGAGGGAGATTGGAGTGATAGAGATAAATGGAAACTGAAGATGGCAAACCTATAAGTGGGGGAAAGCCGAAGAAGAAAACAAAATATATGTGCTATACCTTTACAGTTCCTAGGTCCATGGGCTTCTTGATGATGTCATGGTAATCATGCAGCCCTAGAAGCTCAGCATCCACAGGTTTATAGAAGGGCCACGCATAACCCTGCAATAACATTCAAGTTGTTAAATACTTCTATATGCAATCCACAAACAATAAATACTCAATTAAAGCATAGATCCTTACCGAATGCTTCTTGGAAAATAATTCCTTAAGGATTTCATTGCACGCTTTAAGAGAATCATTTAGTTTGTCCTTAGGTTTCCCACCGCTTGGTTGAGGCTGAAAAAGTCATTCACAAAATTATAACATAAAACTTACGTAATCTTAAAAGAAAATTGTATAGCTCCTTATCCAAACATTCCTTGAAAGCCAATAACTAGAGACCACATTTTAAAGTAAAAACATTTTTTTTTAAATTCTTAAAAGCATTTTCATCTTCGACCAATGATTTCCTAGCCCTAAAGTGGTTTTAGGTTTCTCGTTAGATCTTCACTTGATCTTGAAAGTACCAGATGCACAATTCTGTGACCATAGGGTAAACATATACAAGTATGAAAATACATTTTCACGAGAGCTTATTAATATTCAAATAACTTATTAATAATAATCGGAGACTTGCATTACTTCTGACCAAGAGATATCTACCATAAGAAATTAGCTATCATTTAAGGCAATGAATCTGTGAAATTTGTAAAAATCTATCAAATTTTAACAATACCACCACAGTATCATAGTGATACTATATACCAAATTTTAAGCTATTTCAAAAACATTTTGAGAAATTAATTTATTTTATTAAAATTGTTACTGCTTTTTTATGTCAATAATATGTTCCTTGTACCAAACGGTTTACCATATCTGACTTATTTTTTTTATAAACTTAATAGAGTAATATAAATAAACTGATGTGCAGGTTTCTTTTAATTTGAACTAGTTTATTAGAAAAAAAAATTCTGTGTTTGTTACATAATTTCTCAATTTTATGAGGGTGACATGAATTATATTTAATTACAAATTAACCATTCAATATATATATGAAAGATTGCACATCAGTTTTTTACTATGTAATATCTAAAGCTCTCCTGAAAATTTCAAGCAGATTAGTAAAATATTGTGGTATGCAGAGCATTTTGAAAACTCAAAAATGCTGAAAAATTATAGTTGAAAAAAAAAATGAAATTTAAAATTTAACAATGGATATGAGCACAATACCTCATTCAGGTAGATTTAAAACTCCCCAGCACCATATGTGTGACCCTCTGCTGCTTTCTTTTTGGCCTCAACAGCAGTTTTTGTCAATTTGAGTCTTCTCCGGGCTGTTTTGAAGACTCGCTTTGCTGAAACTTCACTGTTTGTGAGTCGACGTTTATCCCTCATTGCAGTAAATTTTTGTCCTGAGGCACTTAATTGCACACCACGACTGCAGATTTCAGTTTTTGTGTTCTTTCACATCCCATATTGGATTCTGCAATCCCTGATGTGACGACAATTTCCAATTTCTTTTATGAGACGAACACCTCTTTTGGGCATTTAGCCCAAATAACGCTGTGCAAAGATTCATTTGGATTCTGAGTCTTCCCCACAGTACAGTGGTTCAGAATCCCATCCTTGATACACATGCATTATTTTACACACCACATATGCAGATAGTGTTGTCTTCATGGTGCTACTGTCATGCGTGGGCTTAAAGAGCCAGTGTGTGGTCACACGGGGAGACTTAAATGGCTGTGTGGGGCTTTAAATATGGCCAAATTAAAAAAAAAAAAAACAAAAGTGCAAAATAAAAGTACAGGGTTCAAACATAATAAAAAAAACTTAAAATAAAAAAAAACAATTTTTTCATCATATTTCACCGAAGCATTGCCTTAAGAACTTTACCTTTATGATAAAGTAAAAGTGATCCCACTACAGGCCTTAGGAGGCCCTTGGGGTAGTAGGAGGTTAAGGCTTCCACTTTTTTTTCTAGGCAATCGGCACTTAATGCCAGCCAGGTTGTCAGTCCTGCATGACGGCCGCCTTTAACCCAGAATAAGCATTTGGTACTCATTTCTGTTAGAGGCTGACCTCAGGGTCATAGTGCCGCCAGAAGGTTTGGGTCAGTTTAAAAATCCTGACCACACTGGACTCAAACCCTAGACCTTCTGGCTTGTAGCATAGTACCTTAACCACTACGCTAAGGCGTGCCCCATTTTATAATAATGGAGAAAAATATTGTCACATTTGAGGACAAAAATTATATGCTCTGACTGGTGCTTGAACCCAGTCATTGAGATGTATGAAATGAATAATAAAAACATTGAATAATACTGTATTTCTGACATAAGACTATGAAATAAAAATCATTAAAATTGGACTTATGTAATATTTGAGTTTGTATTTTTTAACATTCTTACCTCATATGTTTATTTTGTTGGACGATAATTTCAAAGCAATTACTCCACCTTCAGCTTCTGAGTTTGTGACAAGCTGAAGATGGAGTAATAGCTTTGAAATAAATAAATAAATGTAAGAGGTAAGAATGTTAAAAAATACAAACTCAAATATTAAACCTCATAAATGTAATATTTAATTTTAGGAAGTTATATTTTGAGTCTGAACATCTTACCTCAATATTAATGTTGATTTGTTCTTGAACATGTTTCAAAACAATTCCGTTTTATTGTCAGCTTTTCCAGACTTGTTTTATTTATGTTGCATTACGTTGCACAACCTGGATGTCGATGTCAGCTCCATCCTGTGGTTGGCCAAAGAATCTCCAAGGTCACGCTCCATCGGTATATCAAAATTCACAACTCTGTTTTTGTTCTTCTGAATATAATTTTTTCCCTAAACAGTCAGCTCTTTTGTATTTTCTAACTGTTTTAATAATTTAGTGTCTGAATTTATATTATGTTTGGTCTGAAAAAACATAATATAAATTCTGACACTAAATTATTAAAAACAGTTAGAAAATACAATAGAGCTGACTATTTGGGAAAAAATTTATATTCAGAAGAACAAAAAACAGAGTTATGAATTTTGATATACTGATGGAGTGTGACCTTGTTTGGAGATTCTTTGGCCAATCACAGGATGGAGCTGACATCGACATCCAGGTTGTGCAACATAAATAAAACCAATATTTAATTTTAGGAAGTTATATTTTGAGGTTATTTTAATTATATTATTTTTAGTCTGGACATCTTACCTCAATATTATTAATTAATATTGAGGTAAGATGACCAGACTAAAAATAATATAATAAATAAAACCAGTCTGCGAAAGCTGACGATAAAACAGAATTGTTTTGAAACATGTTTAAGAACAAATTAACATTAATATTGAGATAAGATGTTCAGACTAAAAATAATATAAAACTCATAAATGTAACTTCCTAATGATTTTAAAATTGGGCTTATGTACTTTTTTACCCTATGTCACAGAATTGTAAGTCACTTCTCGGGCTGGGGTGCAGTAATGTTGATGCTTTTGTGTGTTGTATCCCGTCTTTAATTTTGTTTCAAATGATGTTTTGTTTATTATTAATTGTATTTGTTTGATGAAGTTTTTAAACTGAGATTTTACATTAGATGAGTTGTGTACATTAATTACTTATTTCAATTATAGTAATAGCTTTAGCTTCTCAATATTAATTTAATAAAATCAAACATATTCAAATATACTATCTATTTCTGTCTTAATACGGTACAGAGATTAAGTATTCCTTTTCCTTTATTTCCATATGCCCCTTTTAGGTTTTATTAATGTTTTCCATTTTTGATAAACTTTTCTGCCTTTAAAATTTGGTCTCCCGTGATAACAAGAGAAGACAGATGTCTCTTCCACAAACCAACAAGCAAAAAAGTGAAAATAAAAAGCATTGCAAAAGACTGGCATTCATACAGAAGATGTGCACTCAACATGGAATTCTTCAAAGAAAAAGTTCAAAATACATTACAGCAATATTAAAACATTATCTTAAATTATATTTAAAGAGAAAAATTTTCGCCTAGACAGGGACTCGAACCCGGGACCCTTGGCTTTCCGGGCCAAGTGCTCTACCAACTAAGCTACCGAGGCGAGTTACGATCTAGACGCAGATTTTTCTCTTATGTACGTTGTAATTCCTCGCGCCAAATTCTTGAAACCATAGCTTTTATCTTTGCAAATGGCGGCTTCTTAGTTAAGAAGACATTTATTGGGAATTTAACACTACTTTATAAAGCCAGTAGGGCTTCTATTGACGATTTTATTATTAATTTAACACTTCTCATTGGAGGATAAATTATATTTAAAGATAAAAATTTTCGCCTAGACCGGGACTCGAACCGGGACCCTTGGCTTAAATGTTGGCCCTGGATTTTTATGCACTAGAAACAGTCGTATATTCAAATCACACTTGAATTGGGATTTGAACCCAAAAACTCTAGCTTTGTAAAAGAATAGACAAAAGTTTAGAATTATTATGATGAAAAGAAAAAATGAATGCCTGAATTGGGATTTGAATCCAAAACCTCTAGCTCTGTATGCTAACCAATACACTATTTTAGGCTTCAGATCGAACATCTTTGAAAATACAATAGGAAGTAACATTATGAGGTAAACATTCCTTGAAACGTATGTCTCACAGAAACAACAAGGAGATAAGAATTAAACAGACCAAACGTCTTATTAATTCTTCTTCCTCATATACAATTCTCTTTATTCTCAGAAGCAGATAGGGGATTCATGTATTAATTATCAAAATATTATGTGTAACTGCTAAAACAGTTATGTAATTTCTCATTTAAAAAATGTTTTCTTGAATTAGAAGCCCACAGATAGCACTGTTAGAAATAGCTACACCGCTAACACCTGTATTACACATTGGTTTCTAAAGAGAAAATTTCTTCATGTAACAGGATTTGAACCCAAGACATCCAGCTTTATGCACTAATGCTCTAAACACTCAGGCAACCGATGTCCTGACTCAAATTTTTCTCTTTTATAATACCATTACAAAGACTTTTTGACTTAAAAGCAACCAAACTGCATTGTGAATGAAGTTTCGTTGCTACTGGGAGAGCGGGACGGGATAAGAGAGAAACATTTATGTCAGAGCAGGAATTTGTCTACGTAGCTCAAGCACATAAAGATAGAAGTCTTTAAGGTAGAATTTTTTATCAATCACCTCATATTGTTCTTCTCACTTGACTATAAACTAGTTTCAGAACATAGTTTCTGTTCCATCCTCAGTATTGCCACGGCAGCAACAACGGTCGTGACGCTACTAGGAGGGAACAGAAACTATGTTCCGAAACTAGTTTATAGTCAAATGAGAAGAACAATATGAGGTGATTGATAAAAAATTCTGCCTTAATGAATATACCTCATAGTGAGAATTCCTAAAATAAGTAATAAGTCGTCGTTTCATGAAGCCTGGTTCAAGGCAGAAGTTTTTCTTTGACTTTTAGGAATTAACACTATGAGGTATTAAATGAATGAATGAGTCATCTTCCCTCATACTTTGTTTTCTTAACACGAGAACTGCAATTTTCAAGAGGAGTCATTCTGTATCTTCAGTCGACATTATGACTACTCATTCATTCATTGAATGAAGAACCTCATAATGTTATTCCCATATTTAACTATGAGGTATTATATATTTAAGTATAATTGTATTGCCACCTCTTATTCTTCTTCTTATACCGGTTTCGGGACCTTCTTTAGTTCCATCCCCAGTGTTTTCATGACCGTTGTTGTCTTCTTGAAGAGATGCCTCCTGCTCCCTCTGTTGGTAGACTGAAGAACTTCGAAATCAAATCATTTTCCCAGGAATTCCAAAGTTCATTAATTTCTCCTTTCTGTTTTTTATGTATATTTTTTCACAAACCACGAGCTATTTGGGATTTTCTATTTGTTTTTATTACGATTTAGTCTTTCTTTCTGTCATAAAGACAAAATAATAAAACAAATAGAAAACCCAAAGAGCTTATGGTTTGTGAAAAATCTACATTACAAAGAACAGAAAGAATATATTAATGAACTTTGGAATTCTTGGGGAAAATGATTTGATTTTGAGATTCTTCAGTCTACCTACATAGGGAGCAGGAAGTGGTTCTTCAAGACGACACAACAATGGTCCTGAAATACTGACAATGAAACTGAAGGAGGGTCACAAAACCAGTCTAAGAAGAAGAAGAATGAGGTGAGGTGATAAAATTTTACTTAAATATATTAAAAAAATTGTTCTCTTTAAAAGGTGCAATATATTTCTCACTCAATTTCAGTAGAAGATTAATTCCATGTTAAAGTGCAGTTATTGTTAGCATACAAGAGATTGAAAGAATAGAAACATACCTGAGTGGCGAGTCCGGAGGACATAATGGGTAGTGCTGCCTGGTGAAACGGGAGGCCGTCCTCTGTCTGCCGTTGGGGCTGTAACACCACCCAATTCTAACTACCTGGTAGTCATAATAATATATCTTGCTATCTCTCATCTTCATTCAGTTCAACTTACCTTTTTAATTTGTCTACCCGACTCTCTCCTTGTCGAGATCTTGGCTGATTTTGATTCCATCGGTGTGAAAGGCGGGTCGAAAGAATTTGCAGTCGGAGTTGTAGTGTCAGCCTTTCTTTTCACTCCTTTTTCACCTGGAAATCAAAATAAATATTCAGCTCAAGTAACCAATATACAACAAGTTTTAAAATATACTATACAAAGAGGCCGCCATATGCAAAAGAGAGAAGCAACGGTTTTTCAAAGCATTTGGTGCAAGGGAATTACAATGTATAAAGAGAAAAATTTGCATATAGATCACAACTCGCCTTGGTAGCTCAGTTGGTAGAGCATTTGGCCAAGAAAGTCAAAGTCCCGGGTTCAAATCTCGGCCTAGGCAAAAATGTTTCTCTTCAAATATAATAGTACACAAATTTTGTCAAATTGTAGAGTTATGGCATCGCTTTTATAACACTTACTATTATTTTAATATTTACTATAATTTTAACATATGTCAAAAAACTCATAGAAGAGTGATTAAAAGTAAATTTGAATAAATCACTTCATTTATCTTGTGGTGATTAAAAGAAAGATTTAGTTTTGGAAGATGGAATGGGATGTATCAAAGGATGTGAAAATGTAATTACCTGGGAATCAAAATTAACTCAAAAGTGAACGCAAGAAAATGACATAAAATACAGAATTTAAAAAGGCAGATTGGTAATAAAAATGTTGAATCGAGTTTTGTGGGATAAAACATGAGAATAGATACGAAAATGCAAATTTATAATCCATAATTAGAAGCCCGTTAACATATGGTTTAAAATTGTTTATTTTTTATTATTTCACTCACCTCATACTTCATAATACGTGATGCAGCATTGACAATGTCACAAAATATGTGAAGAAACCCAGGGTCTGCTATGAATTATGAAGTATGAGGTGAGTGAAATAATAAAAAATAAACATATTAAAAAACCTCATAGTGTTATTTCCTATCTACATAACTTAATATGGTTTAAAACTTATGTCTACTGAAGTGGATTGTTTTAGACGCTCAACTAGACATCCCAAATTGGAAAAAATCAGAAATATCATCATCAAGACAACAAATCAAAGTCCAGAATTCAACATTAGATTTTGTGAGATACACACAGCTAGAATGGTATGGTCATAAGTAAAATGCCAGAGACAAGAATACCCAGAAAAGCTTTGGAATGGATTCCATCCAGGAGAGGAAAGAGCGTTAGAATGCATCGAGAATGTCACATAAATGCAACAAAACTGTAGTCTGCAGGATATATTGAATGATTATATTAATATACAAATAATTCCTAATCAAAATAATGAAAAATAGTCAAATAATAGTATCCGAATGACATAAATACCATCATCTGCCTTTCAAGTATTAGGCCAGTGGCCCGTTACGTCTCCCCGCCATCTCCGAAAAGGTCGACCCACAGACTCTTCTGCCTCGAGGAATGTAGTGAAGAATTTGTTTTGGTATTCTGTGACGATCCATGCGTTGAATATGGGCTAGCCAATTGTTTCTATATTCTTGGAGGTATTCAGATATAGGTACGATGTTTTAACTCTCTGGCTATTGTTGAATTTCTATGGTGGTCTAGAAGGCTATAACCTGCAGTTTGTCGCAGAAATTTCATCTCTGTGGCTGTAATATGACGATCATCCTGAGTTCTGATGGTCCAAGCTTCACTGCCATAACAGATTATGGGTATAGCGAGAACTTTATAGATTTTCATTCTTGTGTGTCTCTGCACTTTTGATGGTTTAAAAACTTGGTTGACAATTTAATTATAACTATATCATATATCAAAATAGTGAGAAAAATATGATCACGAAAGTAATGATATAAAATTCCTATAATCATGAAATTATAATAAAAATATAATTTCATTAGACGTAAAATTTAAATAAATCAAAAATTCATACAAGCAAATTTATCAGAGCGATGAGATCACCAGAAAACCCACCAACAAAAGTGAGTAACAGTTTTATATGATTGAATATGTATAATGATTGCTTTCCTCCAACCATCTGTTATACCAGTTTTCCAAATCAAATTGAAGAGATTAAAAATAGCATTCAGTGCTTTTCTTTCCTAAGTGTTTTATAAATTCAGACATTTTATCAGCCCCTGGACTTTTTTTTTGCATTTTAAAACCTTAACTGCTTCTTTGAGTTCTTCTATGGAGACATTTTTACTGAAAATGTCTTCTTTATCTCTCTGTTGTAGATTTGGTAATAATGTTTATTTGATTTTTATATCCTTTTGGGTCTTCTTATTTTCCTTATAAAGTGGTTCAGCTAAGGTTTAATGCTTGGTCAAACATTCTGCAATTTCATTGTCTTCAGCAGTCTCTGTTTTTATATTTCAAAGGTTGTTTTATATTGCTTCTTTGTTATTTAAAGATGATACAAATTGGTGAGTTTTTTTACTGTCTGTTCTGTAATTAATCTGTGATAGGAATCAAAGGTATGCTTCTTTCTTTCCTCTGATAATTTCTTGTTTAAATGCAACGGTTTTTTTGTCTCCATGTAATTAAATCATCTCTTTTTTTTTATGTCTTACTCTTATTATAAATATTTAGGAGCAAAGAAATGAAGAGGCCTCAAATACTCTAATACCATCGGGTTCGAAGAAAACAAGAGTTGAGTCAAGGGAGACTGGATAGGAAAGTTGAAAGAGGGAATTGGCACAGGGAAAGGAATAAATACCAATTTAGATATAAGAAACGATAGAAGGAGCAAAATACAAGTTAAGTTGAAGTAATGATTTTGCTCTCCTAGATGGGGACCCTTGACCAAAGATCCAGCAAGAATAAATGGATATCGACCAATTGCCCTTACAAGTATCTTAGCCAAAAAATGGAAAAAAATTATATATGCAAGATTAAATTGGTTTATAGAAAAACGCAACTAATAACTCCTGTACAGGCAGGATTCAGAAAATTCCATTCTACCACACAAGTTGCAATGCTTAGTCAGGAATCAAAGATGCACTTAACAAATAAAAAACAACATTAGCAGTACTCATTATATGGGCTTGTAATCAATCTAAATAAAACAAATATTTAAGATGTATGAGAAATAAAACAAATTTGACTGAACTAACTATAAATAGTGACTGTATTGATCAAATTAACTCCTTTAAGTACCTAGGCACAATACTAAACGATAATAATACTGTTGAAGAAGAAATCAAAACAAGAATATCGCAAGGGAATAAAGCATATTTTGCTAATTTCGATATATTCAAAAGCAAATTAATATCAAAAAATGTTAAATTCAAATATATACAGCAATAATAAGACCAATCATATGTTATGGAGCTGAAACCTTAAGACTATTAACGTTTGAGAGGAAAATATTTAGAAGAGTGCTAGGTCCAGTAAAGGAAAATGGAGGTTGAGAAGGAATGACGAATTATACCTCAAGAATAATAAAGAAAATATAGTTAGTTTCATCAAATCCAAAAGATTACAATGGTTTGGACATACACTAAGAATGCCAAAGGGAAGATTGCCGAATGATATTTTGAATTGGAAGCCACAGGGAACAAGACCAAGGGGAAGACCCAAGGATCGATGGGAGGATGACGTAATTGAGGATTTGAGAGAGATGGGGATTTTTGATTTGAAATCTACTGCACAAGATAGGAAGAAGTGGCGTAAACTGGTTGAGAAGGCCAAGACATTCCACTGGAAGTCGTAGAGTCTGATGAAGAAGAAGAAGCAGTATTCATCAATTTCAAAAGTGCATATGATTCAATTTGGCGCAAAAAATTACTCCAAAAATGATGAACCTTCGCATAAAAGAGTATTTTTTATGAAATTGGCCAAGCACAGTATCTAGTCTTGGTCCAGTTGTGCTTAGAACAATCTGATTATCAATTCTGTTCGTAACACACAGTTAGGAGCTTTGTCTACATTTTATAATTTTTTTAATGCCTGTCCATCAGAATTGTTTTATACGATCAGAAAGTATGTACCAGACCATATGATGTTATGGGAGCAAACATGTACCAAGCTATATTTGATAGTTTGATGTTATTGAGAATAATAACACGCATTTCCAGAATTGAGCCTACGTTTAATTTCTTTGTGCATCTCATTCCTGTTTGTATTATTGTTCGTAGGTATTTGATTGTGTAACCTGCATTATTTATTTCGGTATATCCCCAGTCCGGATTATGTCCATTTAAGTCTCCTACAATTAATGTTTTAGGTGTAGTGTTTAGTACTTCAAGATTTGGGTTGTTGTCTGGGGGATTGTAAATGTTGTATATCTTTAGATGGTTAGATTTTTTCAAAATGTTTACTTCTACAATCTCTGCTTTATGATCAAATTGCTGCTTTATGATCAAATTGCATTTGTTTAACAATTTTAAAATTATGTGTTACTAATATGTTTATTCCAACTAATGGCAACTTGATGGGACTTGGGAAATATATGTATGTTTTAGTTTTCAAATTGGTAATATGGAAAACATTATTAGAACCAAATACAATACCAAGCAGCCCTGAATCAGTTCCATTATTTTGTCTTGAAACTGGTGATTCCTTGGCAGCACATCCACACAGAACCAACATCCACATGAAACTAAGCTACTAGACCCTTGCACAGTAGGCAAGAACACAACTATAATGAACAAGGATCACATGGTGTTCTGCTATGATCTTCTACATGGCCATTGGCTGCAATAGTACCTATTATTATATACCTTAAAAATGAAAATAATGGGGACACCATTATAAAGGTCAACAAATTGTAATAAGGGTGTGAGAGTTTTGTATGTATAAATATACCTGAGAAATAAGAATAAGAGCCCATTGTAACCATCAGCCACAGGTAGACTGATAAAGATAAAATACAAAAGGCTCTAAATACATGTCATGAATAACTAAATTCCAGGAAAGAATTTAAAATTAATTAAATATGGAGTGGGGGAAAAGGGTTGAACCCAGGGCAAAGTCCATGAACAGACCTAGATAATTGGAAATCCCAAAGAGTCCATTATAAAGGTCAACTAATTGTATTAAGTGAGTGACAGTTTTGTATGTGTAAATATACCTGATAAATAAGAATAATAAGAGTCTGGATTATGTGCATGTAAGTCTAACTCACTGGCACTATCGAACCTGTAGGTTCATGGCCACACAGACATAAGCTCTCCATATATCCCTATCTTGAGCCAATGTTTTCCAATCATCCCCTGTATAATCTACTTCCCTCAAATCATAGTTAATGTTATTCTCCCACCTCATTCTTGGTCTACCAACTGGGTGTTTTCCCTCTTGTTTTCCTACAAGAAGCTTCCATGCACGTCTTTCATTCCCCATTCGGGCCACATGTCATGCCCATCGCAGTCTACGAGACTTGACTGTTCTCATTATATCTGGCTTCCTATAAAGACCCTGTAATTCACTGTTATGCAGTCTTCTCCATTCACCTGTCTGTTCATCTCTCTTTGGTCCAAAAATTTTACAAAGAACTTTGTTCTCAAATACTCGTAATCTCCTTTCCTGCCTTTAAGTAAGAGTCCATGTTTTGCACCCATATAATATAATATAATATAATATAACTGGTAGAATAATAGTTTTATATGTTTTCAGTTTAAAGTTTTTTGCAAGGAGTTGGGAAGTCAAGAGTCTCTGCAATGCATAATAACATGCATTTCCAGAATTGAGCCTATGTTTAATTTCTTTGCGCATCTCATTCCTATTTGTGACCATTGTTCCTAGGTATTTGAATTCAGCCACTTCCTCAAAATTGCCCTAATTTGTCATTAGCTGTCTATTTCCATTATATAATGTATTTTTATGTGTGACCATATATTTAGTTTTATTGATATTTACTTTCAGTCCCAATTTCTTAGCATTACTCAGTATGTGCATTTAAGTCTCCTACAATTAATGTTTTAGATGTAGTGTTTAGCATTTCAAGATTTGGGTTGTTGTCTGGGGGATTGTAAATGTTGTATATTTTTAGATGGTTTGATTTTTTCAAAATGTTTACTTCTACAATCTCTGCTTTATCTTCAAATTGCATTTGTTTTATAATTTTAAAATTTGTGTTACTAATATATTTATTCAAACTAAGAGACCACTGGCAACTTGAAGGGACCTAGGCAAAATATTTAAGTTTTAGTTTTTAAATTGGCAATATTTAACATTTTCTTCTTTCACATTTCCTTCTTGTATACAGAATACATCTATCTATATCTTCTTTATTCATTATAACCTGAAGTTCAGCTTTTTTTTATTGGGACCATTCCACCCGCATTCCGTTGTAAGACTTTGATGTTATTTGTCTTTTCTCCCAAAACAGTCCCCTCCCGGAGATCCAAATGAGGGACTTTTTCTCTGGAATCTTTTGCTTCGGGAAGCATATTGAACATCTTTTGTAATTCATTTTGCATGACCCATAGTGCACCTGCTAGTATTACCAGCGGAGACTAACTACATTATACTTTTTTTAGAAATATTTAGGAGCAAAGAAATGAAAAGATCCCCTAGGCCTCAAATACTCTAATGCCATTGGGTTCGAAGAAAACAGGAGTTCAGTCAAGGGAGACTGGATAGGAAATTTAAAAGAGGGATTGGCATATGGAAAGGAATATATACCAATTTAGGTATAAGAAGTGTGTGGTCTCGAGGTAGCATGCTGCCTTGTCATGCAGCGAGCCCGGGTTCGATCCCCAGTTGGGGCAGTTTTTCTGGGTGAGGTTTTTCCTCACTTGTAAGACAAATGTCTGGAACACTTTAAGGTCCAATGGTCCCCGAAATCATATGGCCATCATCATCATATCCTTCACCGGTGTGTAAAGCAACAGGAAGCTACCAAACAACAATTCCGTAGTAAAGCTGCAAGCATAGCATGAAAATGCTATGATTGCAGTGAAGGACCTGCCTTCGGGCAGAATTACTATGGATGGAAGGAGATATAAGAAACAATGGGAGCAAAACACAAGTAAGTGGAAGTAATGATTTTGCTCGGCTTGGGCACCTCGTGGTCGTCATCCACATATCCCCTAGATGGGGACCCCTGAACAAAGATCCAGCAAGAATAGATAGCTACCGACCAATTGCTCTTACAAGTATCTTAACCAAAAAATGGAAAAAATGATATATGCAAAATTAAATTGGTTTATAGAAAAATAGCAACTAATAACTCCTGTACAGGCAGGATTCAGAAAATTCTATTCTACCACACAAGTTGCAATGCTTAGTCAGGAAATCAAAGATGCACTAGACAAATAAAAAACAACATTAATAGTACTCGTGTATATGAATCAATTTGGCATAAAATATTACTCCAAAAAATGATGAACCTTCGCATAAAAGAGTCTAGGCTTAGATGGTTCTAAAGCTTTCTTAACACATTCAGTACCGTAAACCAATTAAGGCGTCTAAAGAGACTATCGTGTATGCGGCCGTCGGTCAGTTAACTCGCTTTAGAGCGGGCACTAACAAACCACGTTTATATTCGGCGCCTAAATGTTGTGTTGGCTTAGTATGTCTTGGAGATCATAGATGGCATGTAAATGTACATTTTCTATTCCCGTTTGACACGTTTAACCTTGATGAATCCCCTTTTATTTTTTAAACAAACAACACATGGAATTCGTTCACCCAAATTGTCCCAAGTCTCCAATGCAGACATATTTGTTTCTCATTATCGCGCTGTTCTTTGTACGTGAGTAAAACCATGGCAAAAAAAAATGTCTCACTGAAGAAGAATTAGTGAATATTTTGTATAATTATGATTCAGGTGACGAACTGATTCGTGAATTAGAAATTCACAAAGTGAAAGCGAAGATGAACTTCCACTTCCTGAAATTGATATGTTGATACTATGTGATATCAATCACCAAGTTATCTCACCATCAAATCCTACTAGGATATCTCCTTTAGGTATGTACAAAATTTGAATTTTCTAGGACTAATATTTGTGAATAATGGTCCATTTTCTGAAGTGCCACGAAAAGGGTAGCTGGAGTATTTAAATGGCTGGCCTGTGGGTTTAAATGCCCTGCTCAGTGCCTGGTACTGAATGTGACACGATTTATAAGTACCAAATATAACGAGAATTACTCAAAATTCAAACAAATTCAAAATGGTCCCCCACAAGAATCAGTTCTAGTACAATTCTTTTCAACATTATGATGAATGATTTACCCCAAAAACTTCAACAGAATAAAAACATTAATTGTATTCTCTTTGCAGAGGACCTAGTAATATGAATCTCAGTAAAAAATAAAGACCAATCAAAATTATCAAGAGAAATGAATAAAGCATTAGAAGACCTGTCAATATGGCATGAAGAAAATTTAATGACCATAAACCCAGCAAAATCATATTTCCAGATTTTTACTTTAAAACACAAAGTTCCACAGGTTAAAGTTTCATTAAAAAACACACCCATATCAGAAATGAATGAAACTAAATATTTTGGGAATCTCCCTGGACAACAAATTAACTTGATAAACCCATACTGAAAAGGTTTCTGAATCAGCACAAAAAAGATTGAACTATAGCTGTGTGTAGTCCCTTCATTGTCTTTCTTCAGGTAGAAGCCATTCATTGTGTATTTGTGAATGATGATTCATTGCAATTGAATGTGGGACCAGTAGGAGTTAGGTAAAGGAACGATTTCTGCTTGGATGGGAAATGAAGCCTGGATTAGCTAGTGGACAGAGCATTAGCACAGAAAGCTAAAGGTTCGGGGTCCGATTCCTGGTTCAGGGAAAAATTTTTCTCTTTACCATTGATTTACAATAATGTGTGTTCATTAATTTACTTATTTCATAGTAATAGCTTTAGCTTCTAAATATTAATTTAATAAAATATCATGTTTGTGATTTGAACCAATTTTAATGACTCGCATTGTAGTGTAGTTGGTTGAGGAATCACGCTACAAGCTGGAAGGTCATGGGTTCGAGTCTCAATAGGGCCAGAGTTTTTAGCTGGTCTAAACCATCAGGCAGCATAATAGCCCTAAGGTCTACTCAGCTCTTAACGTAAATGAATGCCAGGTGCAAGTTCTGGGGGCAAACGCAGCCTTCTTGCAGGGCTGACAACCCAGTGGACATCCTATGGTGATTGTCTAGAAAGGTAGAAGTCTCAACACCTATCTACTCCAAGATCCTCCCAAGCCTGTAGTTTGGCATTTTACTTTAATAAATTAATACTGGATCATTATAAACACGATCAATTAATTTATCCAATGATATTTAATTACGACTTTAAATCATAGTAACTGAAGCAAACTCCATCGAATGTACCACTGACAAAATTTAGAGTGGTACAGTTTGGTTGATTGCTATTTATCTTGCATAAAGATATTGAACTACAGTTTACGTAAATGTAACAATAACTTTGAATTGGATGCATCAGAACACAATGGACCAATTCCAGTATGTCATATTTGGAGAAACAAGATGTTAAAATGAATTAATCCACAATTATTCTAGGGAGAATTTCAAAACTATCTTTGCAATTAGTTAGATTTCATCCTATAAACTACACGTATGAACATGGTTAAATGTTCTTAGAATTATTTTAACATTAGTTTTTTATGAAATTGGCCGAGCACAGTATCTAGTCTTGGTCTAGTTGTGCTTAGAACAATCCGATTATCAATTCTGTTCGTAACACACAGTTAGGAGCTTTGTCTAAATTTTATAATTTTTTTAATGCCTGTCCATCAGAATTATTTTATACGATCAGAGTATGTACCAAACCATATGATGTTATGGGAGCAAACATGTACTGCGCTATATTTGATAGTTTAATGTTAGTGAGAATAATATTGGCCTTACCTACAAGAGCTTTACTAATTTCATAAACTGTGGAGTAAGACCTTATTTCCCAGCACAGCTTCAAGTTTAGCAACATCAGTGTTTCCTACATTTAAATGCTGCAATCCATTCACAATGTAAGTACTGCCCTTAGGTAGCAAAGGAACTAACTGATTTTATTCTAAAATTGTTTTCTTGGATTGTAATTCGGACAAAAGCCTCCACTTGGTCATTCCATATCTCCTAATTCAACTATTTTCTTTTAACAAATCTATTTATCTTGTTCCGGAAGGGATACTGAAGAATTTTCACTTGTCTACCATATTACATTGTCAAAAAATTTCAAAACTACAGTCACTTCAAAAATGTTTTCAATCATCATCATCCAGTATCATGGCAGCTGCTGCAGTCTTCCATAAACCTTACGCCATTCCTCTCTCTGTCCATCCACTGATCTTCCTCCAATCCTCTGATATTCATAGCTGCTTGTACCCCTTCTATCCAAGTTTTCTTCAGTCTTCCTCTCTTCCTCCTTTCCATTGAGATCCATTCCATAACAATTTTAGACAATCTTTGCTCTGGCATTCTTTTGACATGGCCATACCACTTCTTTTCAACCATTTATTAGAAATTTTATTTAAAAAATCGAAAGGAAAATTAAATTTTGGCTGTTGTACACTTCAGGTCGCAAAAAATTTTCACTTTAATATCTTATTCCACTGATGCACTAAACACTTTAAACACGTTTAAAACATTTTGCAACACTTTTTAACACATCTTAAACATCTTCCAATGTTCCAAGGAGTTTTTTTCATATTATATATTTGCGTAAAACACGGTCGTGCTACATTGCTTACTTCCTACTCTTTGTCTTTTTCCCTCCACTTCCTATGTTGTTCCAGCGTTGCCACAACCAACAACACAAAATACACCAGATGTTGGACATTGGTTGAATGGTTACATTTTAAATTAAACACATAGAACATATTAAGTAAAATGAAACTTATAAAATAACTTAGAACATATAGAACATATTAACTAAAATGAAACTAAACTATACGGTAAACCACTCTAATATCTTCAATGAGTTCTTGGAAAGGATCTGCATTACGATTTTTACAGTCGAAGTGCTATAAATATTCCGCATTATTACATGAATTTCGTTTTATAACCAGGAACACACTTTACACTTCTAATTTACACCGGCAACACACTTCACACTATTCGTAAACTGGAATGGACAGGGAAGGTGGTGGTGAACAGTTGTGGCTTCATCTGGGATTATTGTGTCAATGTAGGTCATACTGATTTCTCATACAGATACCGCCAACTGCTGGAGGTTGCATTTATCTACCTGGGATAATTGGAGCACTAGCGCATGCGCACTGCGATTCTATAGAACTTGGAAAAATTTTCGTGCGACCCGAAGGATAGCATATCCTAAATTTTTACTAAAATATGAACATTTTGCCAAAATATTATGAAATATGAAAAATAATCGCAGTCTTACTTGATTCTACATATCATAAAATATCATCATCATCCATGCAAGTATTAGGCCGTGTGGCCTGTTATGATCTCAAAGAGGAGTTTTCCATCCAGTGCTTTTTTGGACATCCCAGCAAACTTCTGCCTTGGGGGCAGTAGCAAAGCATGGCTTTTGGAATTCTATGAGATGGCATTCGTTGAAGATGGGCTTTCCAGTTGTTCTGGTAGTTTTGTATATGGTGAAGAATGGGTTCTACATCCAACTCTTCCATAATTTAATTTCTTTTATGGTCCCACTTTGTGTAGTCTGCTGTACGGTGCATAAATCGCATCTCACTTGCTGTTATTCGGCTTTCATCTCTTCTTCGTATTGTCCATGCTTCACTACCATATCTTAATACTGGTCTTGTGAGAACCTTATAAAGCCGTAATCTTGTGTTCTTCTATACTAAAGATGGTTTCATTATACTGTTAAATATCCCAGTTGTTTTTGTAAAATTTGTGATTTTCTCTGATATATCAGCTTCATCTTGAAATGTTAAATTATAACCCAAATAATTAAATTTGGGCTGTTGTACACTTCAGGTCGCAAAAATTTTTCAATTTAATATCTTATTCCACTGATGCACTAAACACTTTTAAAACATTTTGCAACACTTATTTCCCAATTTTAACTTTGAATTTTGCAACACTTTTAAACACATTTTAAACTTCTTCCAATGTTGCAACAATCTTTTTTTTATATTTATATATTTACGTAAAACATGGTCGTGCTACATTGCTTACTGCTATTTTCCCTCCTCTTCCTATGTTGTTCCAGCGTTGCCACCATCAACAACCCAAAATACTCCAGATGTTGCCAACCATTTCCACGTTCCCTGGATTTCACCTACGTTAGAGTAATTGATTTAGGTTTGGTTAGCTTTTAGGTTCCTTGCTTTTTAAATGTGATCTGATACGTAAAATAAATTACTCTTCATATCTGTTATTCTATGAAAATTCAAAATATCAGACGGTTACCACGTAAAATCATATTTCCACTAGTTCATTTCGTGTTAATTATACATTTTTAGACAAGTTCTGGGAATTTTGTGTCAATGTTGGTCATACTGATTTCACATACATATACCGCCAACTGCTGGAGGTTGCATTTATCTACCTGGGATAATTGGAGCACTAGCGCATGCGCACTGCGATTCTATAGAACTTAGAAAAATTTTCGTGCACCCGAAGTGTAGCATATCCTAAATTTGTTTACTCATTCTAAAATTTCATCATCCAAAACATTTTCCTAGGTATAGGGTATTTCCCACAAAAGGCCATCACTTTAGTTTTCTTTGTATTGATTTCCATATTGTACCTTTTTGCAAATATATTAAAATTGTGTATAGGATACTGTAAATCTGTTTCAGTTGGAGCTATTATTACCAAATCATCTGCAAAAAGCAGAGAGTCTATTTTATGGTTTCTATTAATTTGGATAGAACCATGTCTCATCTGTTGTCAATCTTGGAGTATTCTATCCATGTATATGATAAAGAGCAAGGGCGAGAGGCCACATAAAGATACTTTGTCTCAGTGCTGTCTGACTAACAGTTAATCCCATATAGATGAACAAAACAAAATCCAATGTGAAACTAAGATATGGAAAACATTATTAGAACCAAATATAATACCAAACAACCCCGGAACAGTTTCCATCATTTTGTCTTGAAACTGGTGATTCTTTGGCAGCACATCCACATGAAACTAAGCTACTAGACTCTTGCACAGTGTGCAAGAACACAAATATAATGAACAAGGATCACATGGTGTTCTGCTTTGATCTTCTACATGGCCATTGGCTGCAATAATACCTATTATTATATACCTTAGAAATGAAAATAATGGGGACACCATTATAAAGGTCAACAGATTAGGAAACCCATCAACAAAAGCAACAGTTAGAAATGGAAATAATAGGAACACTATTATAACCATCAACAAATTGTAACAAATGAATAACAGTTTTATATGTTTTAGAAATGATAATAATAGGGACACCATTATAATGGTCAACCCCCTCAGGGGTCCCCATCTAGGGTATATGTGGATGGCGACCACAAGGTGCCCAAGCTGAGCAAAATCATTACTTCCACTTACTTGTGATTTGCTCCTTCTTTCGTTTCTTATATCTAAATTGGTATTTATTCCTTTCCATATACCAATTCCCTCTTTCAACTTTCCTATCCAGTCTCCCTTGACTGAACTCTTGTTTCCTTCAAACCCGTTGGTATTAAGAGTACTTGAGGCCTAGGGGATCTCTTCATTTCTTTTCTCCTAAATATTTATAAAAAAAAACGAGTGTAATGTAGTTCGCCTCCGCTGGTAATACTAGCAGGTGCACCCTGGGTCATGCAAAATGAACTACAAAAGATGTTCAATATGCTTTCCAAAGCAAATATTATTGGGAAGCCCGCAAGCGAATGATGACAAATCAAGAGCTTCAGAACATTTGAGTACTACTACTACTACTTATAATGGTCAACAAATTGTAATAAGTGAGTAACAGTTTTATGTGTTTAAATCAGGCATGGGGAGCTTGGGCTCGGAGAGCTCATAACAAACCTCCCCACTGATGCCCATTCCATTAATTTATACCTGAACTGGAGACGCAGGTACACACTGAGAATCAGTGGCGTTCAATCCAGCGTGAGCGGGGCAAATTCTAAACACCGATATCATTTTAATACGGACTGAGTAAATTATTATTTCTGCACTCAGAGTGGCACAAAAGTTATTTGTTTATTGTGTTCTACGCCGTTTCGTCATGTGAAACACTATAATATCCCACGACATTTCAGATCTTCACATGCAAATCAATATGGACAGGCACAGGCGCGATTAGAAATATATAACTATAATTTCACAGGGACATATTAATGATATATACTTTTAAAATACATTAGGTAACATGCATGGAGTTCAAACTCACAAATTAGATATAATAGACATGGGGACATTGTATGTTTTGTTTACACAGGGGATGACAGGATGAGATTTTTAAACAATCTAAAGCAGCAAACACTTCAAAACGATAGCAGACAACCACTTTCAGAGAATTTAGTATGTGCTAGTTACCAAATTTGAAAACTGATTGCTGAGAAATCATATCAAATCTAAAACCCTCTCCAGATTAAACGATGACACCCTTGCCTCAATATTACATCTCTCTACGAATACTATCAGCCTGACATAGATAAATTAATGTCAGCAGTCTACTATGCGCCCTTCAAACGTTTGCACAGATATACGTAAAGTACGTACGAATGGAAGGGATTGTGCATGTGTTTCAGGTTGTAAGGTTGCGCCGCCACTGATACTGCATGGTAAGCCAAGATGACAAAAAACAGTCAAGTTCAATGAAAGGTGGAATGAGGAAGATGTCATACTACCCCTCATTTGCCAGCTCCCCATGCCTGGTTTAAATATACCTGAGAAATAAGAATAAGAGCCCTTTGTAACCATCAGCCCCAGGTAGACTGATAGAGACAAAACACAAAAGGCTCTAAATACATGTCATGAATTAATTCCAAGAAACAGTTTAAAAATTAATATTAATTTGAATTGAGCACCACACCCTGCATGGAGGTAGGTATTGTACAGTTGGCATAACTTGGCAGAGAGATGGAGATACAAGGGTAGATGGTTGACCACTTTAGTCTAGATACAAAAGAAAGAACCCCACCCTGTTGCCAGTTTTCCTCTTCCCCCTTAGCCCCTATTTACATCTGGTAAAGAAAAACCTACTACACTGGTGCGAGTGAGAGATGTGAGCTTCAATGAGTCTTCCTTATTTCTGAACACTACCAGTTCCGTCTTATTTTCGTTTATCTTGTTGTTTCGCTCGACCCATTTGCTTAGCGGTCTAGTGCTGACTGTAGTTTGCCTAAATCTGTTGTTGCGATGGCCATGTCGTCGGGATAGATGTACATACTTGTTCCTTCTATTCCTTTTGTGACACCATGTGTGAGGATGTTAAACAGGATAGGACTGAGCGGGTCTCCTTGGAGGATGCCGTTCATCTGTGGTAGCCAGTCGGATTTACCTACTCCATCTTCTATCTGGATGTGGATTTCTGCTAGAATATCCAATATCAAGGTCGCCATACTCGTTCAACCAACTAGTTCCTCCAGTTTGTCTACTAGTATTCCTCTACTGACCAAGTCGAAAACTTTCGAGTAGTCGACGAAGACTACATATAATTTTTCCTTCGGGTTCTTCTATTGTCTGCTTTATTTGGTCTATCAGATTTTCTACTGAAATGATCGTGGATTGTCCCCTCCTGAAGCAGAACTGTTCTTCTGATAGTATTGGGTCAAACTTCTCTGCTAGCCTTTTGGCTAGGATTCCTGTTAGGAGTTTCAATGTCGCTGGCTCTAACACTATTCCTCTATAAGCATTTGGGTCCGATGTGTTTCCTTTTCCCTTGTACAGGAGTTTGATTTTTTACTTTCTCCATTTGTCTGGTATGTTTCCTAGTTTTATGCATTTATTTAGAAGGGAAGTCCAGATCGGTAGGTATTCTTGTGCTGTTTGCTTTATATGCTCGTTTCTTATTCTGTCTGGTCCTGGTGTTCTATTGTTCATTTTTTGTATTACTCTTATTATTTCTTCTGAGGTGAAGATCTCCAAATTTAAATCTAGTATTTAATGGGCTATTAACCAATAGAATTTAAAATTGCTATCATGTGATGTAATAATGTTCTTTAAAATTATAAAAGAATTACACTGGTCAGTCAGCATACAACTTTCATCAAGGATAGAAGCAATAACAGCTCTCCTGATAAAAGGTGATATTTAATACAAGAAGAATAGCTGATTCAAGAAAAGAAAATAATTTAATTTTAATTGACGGTGAAGAATAATACCTAATAAATTAATGAGTCATTTTAATGTTTCCCAATTTTAACTTTGAAGAATAATACCACCTACATTTACTTAATCTGCTGGGAACTTTACAAAGTGAATAAATGTGAAATTATTTCTACAAGAAACATTTTTTTTATGATTGTGAAGTGTTTTCCTATCCAGTGTACCAACTTCCGACCCTAAGAATAGAATTCAGCTCTACCGAAAATTAAACCCAACCTGAACCAGTAATTCTTTTTGGGACATCAATCTTTCAAAATGTTACAACAACATCGGGCATGAAGAGAGTTAGCTGCTTCAAAACATCGCCACAACATGGGAAAAGAATTACTTCAAACACAATTCTAATAATAATAATTTTTAAATTCCCAGTGAGCAAGATTTAATCTCAAAGTTCATCAAATTGACACTTAATGGCAGTTTAGAAAACAATTGTATAGGCAAAAATTGAAATATGGCTGAATATGTTCCTGAAACTGCACTCCTAAGCTGTGAAGCACACAGAGTGTATGAGGTGAGATAATTTACGACTTATAATTTTAATCACACCCTGCTTTTAATTAACGAGGTAATGGGGACAGAGTCAGGGCAGTATAAACCGTTCCATCAAATATGGAGGAAATTCCATATTTTGAATGCCTGACTAGATGCTATAAGGTAGCAGCCCTACCACTAGTCTTGCTCTGTGGATGGCTGGTAACCAACCAAGGGGACTTCCTACTACTCAAAGAAACTTAAGCAAAGACTGGAATTTTATTCATTTAAAAGCCTAATTGACGTCAATTTTGGAATATATTAAACAGTACCAACTAAATTGGAAACACCATCTTGAAAGAATGAGTTCAAATCGGATACTCAAAGCTGTTTATAATTATGTACCAAGAGGACGAAGATCTCTGGGCCATCCTATGAAACGCTGGTGGGAAAATTTTCTATAGGATCGTAACAGGCCTTGGATTAATACTTGGAAGGAAGAAGAAAGCCCAATTAAGTTAAGAAGTTTTATGAAACAATTCTAATACCTTATGATAATTACAAGTGAATACACTTGCAACAAAGATTGCACCATACTTTCGTGGAATAGGGCATCCAAATCTAGAATATCTGAGAAATATTGTAGAGCAAGAGAACTGATGGCTGCATTGCCAAATGCTCGACATTAGTAATCAAACACCCAATTTTTTTTTTAGCTCAAAAGTTATGTTACCTTTGCAGGTGTTGCAGGAGGTATGACTGGAGGTGCCACAGGTTGACTATGCACTGCGCCTGCAGGAGGCGGCTGACCATCCAGCGTCTGCGCTACGACAGCTGGTTGGGCATGGTAGCCACCTGTTGGAGGAGCCACCTGCAAACAAGAACCACACACCTATATCACCTGCTGATGATTAAGGCATGAAATAGAAATGGAAAAATAATCAAGAATAAATACTTCAAATATTCATATCATGCATTTCAATACATATTAAAGAAAAGGTATATTTCACAGCGCGTTAAAATTCAACTTCATAAGATGGATGATAAAGCCAGGGGTCATCAATTAGATTTCATGGAGATCCATTTTCAAAGTAATAAATTAAGTCGAGGTCCATAACCACAGTTCATTAAACATGTTGTAAGCCCATGTTTTTCCTTAACAGAGATTTAGGCACTCTCCCCCTACAGGGAAGAATTTGAACCATACTAATTTAGTTACACTTGTTTTCGTATAGATGTCACTTGAGTGGTTCGTGGTCAGCGTTCTGCCTCATACTGACATCTAGGAAACCAAGGTAGTACTAGGACAGGAAACTTCAGTAAATTTTGCTTAGAGGCCTTTTCATTCAGGCGTAAGGATCTATTACGAGCCTGAAAATCTTCAGACTCGGGACCCATGGCTTAAAGTCCCTCCCGGAGAACTTGCTCCTTGGATTTTTCCATCCTAAAAAATCCATCGACCCCTGCCAGGTTTGAACCTGCGACCCTCGGGACCAGAGGCAAGGAGCATAACCACTAGTCCACCGCAGCCGACTCTAAACATACGAAACTTTTATTTTTTATTTATATACAGATGTTTAATGTTTAATAAGCTTTTATTAAGCAACTAATATTATAAGGAAATTATTTAAATTATGTTACGAGTATGAATTCCACAAATTAAACAAAACAAAACACATGGTAAATACTAAAAGGATCTTCGTGTTTTTCATGATTCCAGGTTTCAAACGGAATCCCGTTCATCTTCAGTCAAATCTCCGACCATAAGCAGCACTGCCAACCGAGCCAACAAACAATACTATGAAGATATGAAATTTAGTACAACTGGTTGCATCCAATGTTTAACCGGTTTTAAAAATTTGCATTAGTTTGATATTTAACCAATCTGGAAACCAAAGTCCTAGGGTCCGGATCCGAACCACCAATTGGTGACCCCTGCCTATAGTGTTGAATGGATCTGAACCATGGAGTTTAATCAGTAAAATAGAAGGATTTCTCCAGAATTGGGAGTGGAAGATTTTAGGAAAGATAAATGGACCAACTTGCGAGGAAAGACATCTTGCCTTAACCACTCGGCTATGGTATATAATTTGATTAATTTTCACTTACCCTGTATATTGTAATTTGTGATACTAGAGAAAAATTAATAGAAAAAATTACTACAATGAGATGCTTTAAAGAATATGGATTAAAATTCAGTGACAACAGTTATGAAAGTAACAAGAGAAAAATCCACAGAAACAAAATAAAATTCAGAACACTTTCTTAAACATACTTTATTTAGGACGAAATATTAATAAAGAAGGAACAATTTAAAAAAGAAAGTGAGTAAAAGGATATAAAGTTTCGTTGAATGCTACCATTGAATAAAAAGCCTGCTATGGAATCAGGATACACTATTGAATTGGAAGAAAAAAAAATACTATATAAAACACATTTTAAATAAATATATTATAATTTATGGCGCCAGGACATGGAAGTAACAAAGGATTTTTGTAGAATTCAAGGAACAGAGATGAAGTTTTTAAGAAGCATTCTTGGAAAAATCAGGAGATAGAATACAGAGCACTAGAGTAAGAGAAATTTTGAAATTGGATAAAATATTAGATGAAATGGAGGATAGTATTGTCTCTCTGGCTTAACTTGGCAAGAAATTTGTAAAAGACAGTTGTACTCATCTCTCTCACTCCCACCAATGTTGTGTTTCTTCGCCAGATATTAATAGGGGAAGGGGAAAAATCCCAGGAATGTTTCGAAAACTAACAGGGTGGATTATTGCTTTTGTAACTGGACAAAAGCGATCAAGGATTTACCCTTATATCTTCCTCTCTCTCTCTTTGCCAAGTTAAGCCAGGTATATAATAGAATAAGATGGTAAGGCCATGTTAAAAGAATGAATACTGGAAGAGAGATAAATGGGAAGAACAAGTTAGGAAGAATGTAGGGAAAATAGGAGTTAAATGGAAAAGGTGACATGGAATGACCAAGATAGGTGAATGCTTTTATCCAAAACTCAATAGCGACATTAGAGTAGATGAATGATTATTACCTGTTGTGGGAGCGAGTTGTGCGTGCCGTGCGCGAGCACCCCTGAACCGGGCGTGGGCACCGTCGTGGTGGCGGTGCTCCCTGGAACTGTAGTAGGAGGTTGTGTACTGAGAGGCAGATGACCAGAACCAGTAGTTGTAGCAACAGGAGCAGTAGGAGATGACTGGACAACTGTACCAGGAGATGCACCCACAGCGTTGGGAACACTCGACGTCACGGCCCCCCCACCACCACCGCCGCCAGATGGACGTCCTCTCTGTCCAGTTCCCACATTCCCCACATTCGTGCGCCCTTTCTTTCCTTTTGGACCTTTAGGAGGAGGAGGGTCGAGTTCTACCTCGTCCTTGGGCATGCTTGCCACCCTCGTGAGAAACAGTTTCTCTAACGTCTGAGCCATCACAACCACATCTTCCCCTGGTTTGTTGTACACATAGCAGTTTGTGAACATCGTGTTGAAGTCTTGAATGCACTCCTTGCCGCTCCAGTAGTAGTTGTGTTCTAGACGCTTCTTTATTGTTCCGAGATCCATTGGTTGTTTTATGATCTTGTGGTAGTCCTGTGAACATAACCAACACATACATAATCCATAATCTCAATAACTTCGGTCCAGATTATTCAGTTTACTATTATGCAACGATTTTCAAACTCTCAAAGCTATTTAAAATATGTATAAGTGTCACTTAGGCTCTACACCTCCTGCTTCATGTGAACGTGACAAGTGAATCAAGGGAAGAGAGTGCCATTAAGTTTACATGGATTTACTGTACAGTGTTTCAAGTGTTTTTTTGTGATCAGTTCTTATATTGCATATAGCAGTTTACATAATTGACTTGCCCAGTGGAATAGAGGCACTGCCACAAGAAAACTATTTTACAGAAACAAGGAATTTTTTAAATATGTTTATTTGTGGAATATGTACACTATGTTTTGAAATATTTCCAGTATTAAGTGTTTTTAAGTAACATGACAGGTAATTTGTGCAAATGTAGTAGTGGCATATGCCCCAAATCAACTCTTTGCCAATAAAAAAATCGAAGTAGTTAACAGGAACAATGAAAATGAAAACTTGTAAATACAGATTTCATATTTAAGTTAATTATATTTGATAACATTGAAAGAATAATCTCATATATAACATTTTGCATAACTATAAGTCCTCATTAACGTCTTCTACTTCAATCCTCTCCACAGTGTCATCACTTCTCAGACTATTACAAAAAGAGGCATACATTGCTGGTACAAACTGCAAGAGGCACTGCAAATCCTAGAATTTTGCTCCTTTTTACACGCTTTATATTAGCTTGACCTGTATCTATCTATCTATCTATGTAACGGAATCTTTCAACGCGATTTTCACCCACTTAAAATCATCGGATCGACTTGAAACTTTGTATACTTGTAGAGGACCCGTGACAATACAATAATTTCATATTTATTTTCTAAAATCCTGGCCATAATCATCAGAAAATCAAAAAAAGTGTTTTTGTATCAATGTAACGGAATCTTTCAACGCGATTTTCACCCACTTAGAAACATTGGATTGACCTGAAACTTTGTATACGTGTAGAGGACCCGTGACAATACAATAATTTCATATTTTGTTTCTAAAATCCTGGCCAGAATCATCCGAAAATCAAAAAAATGAAAACTGGTATAATAGGTTGCGGACTTGTCGAGATTTTAGTCAATCGTTGTAAGAGCTCAGTTGGTAGAGCAGTGAACTCTTAGTGGTATATAATTTCAGTAATCCATACGTCGCTGGTTCAAATCCGGCTGGGGTTTTTTTTTATAGAAGAGTATTACTTTTAGCTCATACTACAATAGTATCGAATTTAAAGATATTTACATTTTTATCTTATTCTGTAAAATATTAAAACTAAAAAATATAAAATAAATAATAGTTTAAAAAACCTAAAAGAACACGCTTTATTAGAAAACTAAAAAATGAAAAATAATTTTAATTTCCAATACGCTTGGGATAAAATAAAGTGGCCAACAAAAAAATCATCTCCAACACATATGGAATAAAATTAGAGTTATCAACAAAAAGAAAATAATTTTACCATCAAAAGCGTGGGGTGCTCTATATCAATTAATGTATTTGATATTAAACAGATATTGGTAAAAGTAAGCTCTCTAAAAAAAAATGTGAAAATCATAAAAAGCACCCCACGCTTTTGATGGTAAAATTATTTTCTTTTTGTTGATAACTCTAATTTTATTCTATATGTGTTGGAGATGATTTTTTTTTGTTGATCCACTTTATTTTATCCCAAGCGTATTGGAAATTAAAATTATTTTTCATTTTTTAGTTTTCTAGTATAAAGCGTGTTCTTTTAGTTTTTTAAAACTATTATTTATATTGCTTGTACATTGGGATAATTAACTGGCAACATACAGTCTTTAAGAGATGAGGGACGCCACGAGACTTTGTTAAACTTAATTTCGGCAACCTGGCTGATACCAAAATCACATTGTCTAAAAAAATAATAGTTTTAAAAAACTAAAACAACACGCTTTATTAGAAAACCGAACTAAAAAAATGAAAAATAATTTTAATTTCCAACATGCTTGGGATAAAAAATTTTACCATCAAAAGCATGGGGTGCTCTTTATCAATTAATATATTTGATAATAAACAGATATTGGTAAAAGTAAAGTCTCTAAGAAGAAAATGTAAAAATCATAAAAAGCACCCCACGCTTTTGATGGTAAATTTTTTTATCCCAAGCATGTTGGAAATTAAAATTATTTTTCATTTTTTTAGTTCGGTTTTCTAATAAAGCGTGTTGTTTTAGTTTTTTAAAACTATTATTTATTTTTTAGTTTTAATATTTTACAGAATAAGATAAAAATGTAAATATCTTTAAATCCGATTCTATTGTAGTATGAGCTGAAAGTAATACTCTTCTAAAAAAAAACCTCCCAGTCGGATATGAACCAGCGACCTATGGATTACAGAAATTATATACCACTAGAGTGTACCGCTCTACCAACTGAGCTCTTACAATGATTGACTAAAAAGTCGACAAGTCCGCAACCTATTATACCAGTTTTCATTTTTTTGATTTTCTGATAATTCTGGCCAGGATTCTAGAAACCAAAATATGAAATTATTGTATTGTCACGGGTTCTTTACATAAAGTTTCAAGTCGATCCAATGTTTCTAAGTGGGTGAAAATCGTGTTCAAAAATTCCATTACATAGATGCAAAGACACTTTTTTTGATTTTCTGATGATTCTGGCCAGGATTTTAGAAAACAAATATGAAATTATTATATTGTCACGGGTCCTTTACACATATACAAAGTTTCAAGTCGATCCAATGTTTCTACGTGGGTGAAAATCATGTTAAAAAATTCTGTTACATAGATACAAAGACACTTTTTTGATTTTCTGATGATTCTGGCCATGATTTTAGAAACAAAATATGAAATCATTATATTGCCATGGGTCTTTTACAAGTATGCAAAGTTTCAAGTCGATCCAATGATTTTAAGTGGGCGAAAATCGCGTTAAAAGATTTAGTTACATAGATAGATACAGGTCAAGCTAATATAAAGCGTGTAAAAAGTGGGAACCTTAACCTCCTACCACCACAAGGATCTCCTAAGGCTGTTGTGGGATAACTTTACCTTCTATCTTTGTTCTGTCTTCCACATTTGGAGCAACTTCAGCTGGCTCCCATCACATGTTTGGAAATTCAGAATCTCTAATTTGTTATTTCTTGATTGTATCAAATTTTGAGTGCCAAAATTTTACACAATAAGTTACAATTTACTTTTATATTTGAAGGGATTTTTTTTTACTATTTACTTTGTTTAACAGTAACTATTTATAAATCCTCTCTAAAGAGCATTAATGGAAAATATTTAGTTTATATTCCTATCTACTGATGAAGAAATGTGTTCCATATGGGCTTCAATGTTTTAACAGAAATTTTAATTTAATGAGGACAACTCAGGCCAAATTTTAATAATTTAATCTCCTCCTAGCCTGTTATTCAGTAAAAGATATATCCAATATCTACATTAGAACCCGGGATTCCAAGTTCCCATGGCAGAAGAAATTTTTACATGGAATTTTGGTCAGTATGGAAGCAGTACCCACCCAATAACATGAGGAATTTGTATAGCTACATACAATAAGTAGTTATTCCAAGTCGAGGAAACCAGCTATAAAGGCTGCAGGACTAGACATGCTGACTACATGTCGCCCCATACCGATTGTCCGTTTCTGTAATTGACATGTGATATCAAGCCAACAGCCAACTGGAAGGCCATGAGCCTTTAAGACCTGTCACACCAGCAAAAGAAAATAATAATTAATACAAAAACAAAAATCATTAAAAGAGATTGAATTCGTAATTTATAAAACAAAACACACAAATATTATTAGAAATTAAATGTTGAACCCATTCTTGGAAAAATACAAAATTAAAGAAACAATTATATTATTTTCAGTCTGATCATCTTACCTCAATATTAATGTTGATTTGTTCTTGGACATGTTTCAAAACAATTCTTTGATTTATGTTGCACACCCTGGATGTCGATGTCAGCTCCATCCTGTGGTTGGCCAAAGAACCTCCAAACAAGGTCATGCTCCGTCGGTATTTCAAAATTCATAACTATGTTTTTGTTCTTCTGAATATAGATTTTTTCCCAAATAGTTGGTTCTTTTGTATTTTCTAACTGTTTTAATAATTTAGTGTCCGAATTTAAATTATGTTTTTTTCAGACCAAACATGAGCAGCAACTGCAGATTTTTCTATTTTTAATATTTATGTGTTCTTTGGTTCTAATTTTTAGGTTTCTTTTGTTTTTTCCTATATATATCTTTTCACAATCCATGCATTCAATTTGATATATTCCTGATTTTTTATTTTTATCAGTTTTTTTCATTTTTGTTGGTTTTTATTAGTTTATTTAAACTACAGTTTATCAATTTTTTCATTTTTGTTGGTTTTTATTAGTTTTAATAAAACTAATGATGTTTTTATTATTGATTTAACATTTCTCACTGAAAGATAATTTATTTGAAGAGAATATTTTTCTCTTCAAATATAATTTATCTTTCAGTGAGAAATGTTAAATCAATAATAAAAACATCACTAGAAGCCTTACTAGCTTTATAAAGTAATGTTAAATTCCCAATAAATGTCTTCTTAACTAAGAAGCTGCCATTTGCAAAGATAGAAGCTATGGTTTCAAAAGCATTTGGCGATAGGGAATTACAACGTATATAAGAGAAAAATTTGCGTCTAGATCGTAACTCGCCTCGGTAGCTCAGTTGGTAGAGCACTTGGCCCGGAAAGCCAAGGGTCCCGGGTTCGAGTCTCGGTCTAGGCGAAAATTTTTCTCTTCAAAAATAAAATTTAATAAAACTAGTTTAAATAAACTAACAAAAATAAAAAATCAGGAATATATCAAATTGAATGCAAGGATTGTGAAAAGATATATATAGGAAAAACAAAAAGAAACCTAAAAATTAGAACCAAAGAACACATAAGAAATATTAAAAATGGAGAAATAGAAAAATCTGCAGTTGCTTTTCATGTTTGGTCTGAAAAACATAATTTAAATTTGGACACTAAATAATTAAAACAGTTAGAAAATACAAAAGAACTGACTATTTGGGAAAAAAGCTATATTCAGAAGAACAAAAACAGCGTTATGAATTTTGAAATATACCGACAAAGCGTGACCTTGTTTGGAGATTCTTTGGCCAATCACAGGATGGAGCCGACATCGACATCCAGGGTGTGGAACATAATGCAACATAAATCAAACCAGTCTGGACAAGCTGACGATAAAACAGAATTGTTTTGAAACATGTCCAAGAACAAATCAACATTAATATCGAGGTAAGATGATCAGACTGAAAATAATATAATTAAAATAACCTCAAAATATCACTTCCTAAAATTAAATATTAAAGAAACAAATTGAGACACATTAGGAAGAATGGCTCAAGGAATGCCCAAATATCCCTCTGCCTCAGTTGAAAAACAAAGCCAAGGTTGACCACTCAAAAAGACTACTGGATGGAGAATGGGACCAGAACAGGCCACTAAGCCTTTATCCTCGACTCTTTATTAAGATTTGGTAATATTAGGGCATTCGATAAGTAATGGCAACACTATTTCAATGTTTTCATTTTTTAAATTTTTCTGTTGGCTGTTATTGTTGTTTTTTTATCATTTTTTAACAAATTTTGGTGTAATTTTTCACTCATAGTCTCTTGTCAAGTCAATTATGTGTTGCAAATCCTTAGAAGATTACGCACTCCATCTGTTAGCACCATTTCTGGTTATAATTCTTGATTGAAATTAAATGCCTCGTAGATATTCTTTGATCTTTGAGAATAAGTTATAGTCACAAAGACTCCTGTCTGGCGAGTTTGGTTAATGTTCGAGTATTTCCCAATTCCACCTTCTAAAGAAATTCTAACTGAACATCTTATTAGGGCAGTATTACTTACTACATGTGAGAAACAGTAAATATATTCACAAAAATTTGCTATTTCGAGACTTTCAATATTACAGATTTATACAACAAAGACTACTCAACAACATACTACAAGATTACAATGGTCACAACTAGGATCACTAATTTACAACTTTGCTGTCATTACATATCAAATGTCCTAGTATATACACCAGTTAATACTTCACACTCACATGAAACTTCCTTCGAAGGACATTTCTCACATTTTTAGCCAAAAATGGTATGTTATGCAGGTATTGTGTAAACTAAGCGAATCCCTAAGAATGTCAAATTGATTTTGGTGACTTACAGAATATATCTTTTTTTAATTAAATCTTATGGTAAACAGTTACATTGTGGCAAAGAAAACGCAGTAGCTGCTAAAGCATTTTTTAAATTTCTACTTCTAACAGTTGCCAGATTTTGCTCATTTTTTGGTGAATGCCTATTTTATATTATTGTGTGTCCACCACTGTGGTCTCGATGTAGCATGCTACCGTGTCAGACGGCGGGCCTGATTTCGATCCTCTGCAGGAAAAGTTTCCTAGGTGAGGTTTTTTCAGGATTTCTCCAAACCTGTGAGACTAATGACAGGAAGCTTTAAGGCCCAAATTGTTCCCAAACACCATCTGGCCATCATTATCATCACTATCATACTTGCCTCTCTTAGCACATCTCTCATATACAATTGGGGAAGCACAACCCCACCCTCCAGACACCCTAATCTCAGAAGTGGAGTCCACATGGGGGATGAAATTAAGAATTGTAGTCAATATGGGACTGGTGTTTACTCAGCATCATGAGAAATTTGGGCAGCTGCAAGAAGTTGTGAATCCAGGTTGAGAAATTCAACTATAACAACACCACGTCATCCCTATATCTTTAAAAATTTTTTTGAAACTTGCCAAATTTCAACATAAGGTTAGCACCCAAAAATGACTACAGCATCAGTAGACTGATTAGACCTAATAAGAATGAGAAAATTAAAGAAGAAAACAAATCAGGGATTTATCAAATTAAATGTGAAGAATGTGAGAAATTCTACATAGGAAAAACTAAAAGAAATTTGAAAACTAGAGTAAAAGAACATCTCAGGAATGTCAAGAAAGGGAAAGTAGAAAAATCTGCAGTGGCTGCCCATGCATGGTCTGAAAAACATTTTATCGAGAAAGAAGCAAAATTATTACAACAAAATAGAAAAACCAAAAGAACTTACTGTTTGGGAAAAGATCAACATTCAAAAGAGCGAAAAGAAGAAATTAATGAACTTTGAAATTCCCGGTGAGAATGACCTGGTTTCGAGGTTTTTCAGTCAGCCAATGGAAAGACAGAAGGACAGCTCTTCAAGACGACAGAACAACGGTCGTGATGATACTGAGGATGGAACAGAAACTATGTTCCGAAAATAGTTTATAATCAAATAAGAAGAACAATATGAGGTGAGTGATAAAAATATTCTACCTTAATGAATATACCTCATAGTGAGAATTCCTAAAAATAACTAATATACAGCGTTCATAAAAACTGGCCACTTGGGATGGGCTGGACATTTAATAATGATGGAGGAATCAAGGCCAACTAGTAGAATTCTCTGATCTGAACCAGGAGGATGCAGGAGGTGGGACGACGATGTGAAGGAAGATGCAAAGAAAAGGGACAATGGCGAAGACTTCTTTTGACAGTTGGGACAGGGTTGTCAAATTAAAGATGATGATGAAAAATTAATAAGTATTATATTATTTTTGGTCTGGACATCTTACCTCAATATTAATGTTGATTTGTTCTTGAACATGTTTCAAAACAATTCTGTTTTATCTTCAGCTTTCCCAGTCCAGACCAAAAATAATATAATTAAAATAACCTCAAAATATAACTTCCTAAAATTAAATATTAATAAGTATGCCTGGATAGCATAACTGGTTAGTGCATCAGTACATAAAAACTGGAGATCTTGGATCAAATCCCAGTTCAGACAAACATTTTTCTCTTCAGAAAATGATTTATCAATCAACATGTGCATATATATTTATATGATAATAGCTTTGCAGCTAATGCCTTTAAAATTCTTTATGAAACATGATTGAGATCACTGTATAAAATGTGTTTTTAATGCCACCCACTGTATTTTATGTGATTTGGGTTCTGTGCTGGAACGATAGATGGCATTAGTGCGATCTATTTACAATTTATGCACCACTTCAGCAGAAGGCATTCTTTTATTGTGTACAGAGAGAGTAGTGTATAAGTACACGTCTGTGTTTTTATTGTTAATTTAATACATCTCAATGAAGGATAAATTGGCTGTGGAAAGGCTACTGTCTTTAACAGAGAGGAGACCCTTTAATTCCTTCCATCAAAGGCTTAAAGGAACCGACCTGGACAGTAACCTAGTGTCCAATCCCTCACCTTCTCGTGGTGCAGCTGTTAGTAATCATGCTTATGCATGATGAACGAAAGGGAAGGGCTACTCACCAACAAGCACTGGTCAGCTTGGTGAGTTTTTCTTTTTTGACCGAATTGGTATTACTTCTTCTTCCCATACCAATTCCCTCTTTCAACTTTTCTATCCAGTCTCCCTTGACTGACCTCTTGTTTCTTTCGACCCTGATGGTATAAGAGTATTCGAGGCCTAGGGGTTCATTTCTCCTTCCTTCCTATACCTTTCTCTCTATGGGTGACGTAACCACCACATTTTGTAGAAGAGACCAGCCTTTCTGCTAAATATTGGAGTGCAAGAGAGCGAATGATTTCACTGTCAAGTGCTCGACATTAGATACCAACCAACCAACCAACCAACCAACCATGAAGGATAAATTATATTTGAAGAGAAAATATGTTCAGACCGAGGTTTGAATCCAGGACTTTCTTTTTCTATGCGAATGCTCTACCAGCTGAGCCATCTAAGAAACTCCAATCTAACAGTGTATATAAGAGAAAGATTTGCATTTAGATTGGAGTTCTCAGATAGCTCAATGGTAGAGCATTCACATATAGAGCAAAAGGTTCTGGGTTCAAACCCCGGTCTGAGCATATATTTTCCTCTTCAAATATAACACGTCTGTGTGTTTATGTAGTGTATAGAGTGTTGTATGAGGAACGATGAAGATAAATAAGAAGGTTAAATCTGGTGAAGGCACATAACCAATTTACATTGAAAGCATCAAGGGTGACACCAGGCTTTGTCCCAATCCGATAGAAGAATAGCTATCAAAAGTATTATGCCTTACAACTTATGTACTGCAGAGGAATTTGGAATTTAATGCAGAAGTCTGGTATACAATCTAGCAATTATAAATTGTACACCACCACTCCTCCTGGTCCCAAAATTTGAAAAATTTACAATTAAATTAGTTTAATAAATCCAAAAATTAAAATGTATTTTTAAGTTTCACAACAGTTTCCCCTTTTTAAAAAATGCATTACTTACCGGCAAGTTTAGTTTCTTGGCATCCACCGGCTGGTGAAACGGCCATGCAAACTGATGTTTTCCATACTGCTTTCAAGACATTTTTATGCAGAAATTGAATCTGATTAGTGACACGGCCAGGCCTGTCTTGTTGGGGAGTGACAGGCGGTTGTACGACCCCATTCACAGGCTCGACGTGAGGTTCTTCGCGTGGGGGTGGTTCCTTCACCTCTTGTTTTCCTCCAGCCTCCTGCACAAAACCTCACTCACAGATACTATGTCAACACCAATAGAATTACTATCATGCAGCAAATCCACAACAACAACAACCAACATGCCACCACCATCACCATAACACAGGTACCTCACCTTGTTCATTGTACACAGCCGGTTCTCCCTGTCCTTAGTTGTAGACTGCAAGAGAGAAACCTCAGTTACAGTCACATCTCTTACCAACACTACACACTATTAACTACTAATTAAGTTATGTAGATAGGAAATAACACTATGAGGTTGTTAATTTTTTCTTTCTCTCACCTCATACTTCATAACTCCTCGCACACCTGGGTTTCATCACATCATTTGTGACATTCTCAATGCTGTGTCACGTTCACAACTGACGCCCAACAATCTTCTATCCTACAGACTGACCTCAGCGCCATCTGATGGCTGACCGACGAACTTCCGAATCAGTCCCCTCTCCTTATAACCGGGTATTTCAAAATTCATAGTTTGTGTTTTCATTCTTGCAAATGTAAATTTTTTCCCAAATTGTGAGTTCCTTCGGTTTTTCCAAATGTATAAGTAGTTTTGTTTTGGTTTCTATTCTATGATTTTCTACCAGGCATGTGCAGCTATTGCAGACTTTTCCGTTTCTCCATTTTAACATTTTTGAGGTGTTCCTTTAATCTTGTATTAATATTCCTTTTTTGTTTTTCCTATGTATATCTTTTCACAATCTTTACAATTAATTTGATAAATTCCCGTTTTTTGCAGTCTTCAATCTTTTCATTTTTGTTGGTTTTTATTAAATTACCTAAGCTGTAATCATTTTTCGGTGCTAATTTAATTTAAAGGTCAAGTCTGCAGGATAGAAGACTGCTGGATGTCAGTTGTGAACGTGACACAGCATTGAGAAAAACGATGTGATGAAACCTGGGTCTGCGAAGAGTTATGAAGTATGAGGTGAGCGAAAGAAAAAAATAAACAATATTAAAAAACCTCATAGTGTTATTTCCTATCTACATAACACTATGAGGTATTTTAATACTGACCTCAGCGCCATCTGATTGCTGAGCGACGAACTTCCGAATCAATCCCCTCTCCTTATAACCAACCGGGTATTTCAAAATTCATAGTTGTTTTCATTCTTGCACATGTACATTTTTTTCCCAAATTGTGAGTTCTTTCGGTTTCTATTCTATGTTTTTCTGATCAGGCATGTGCAGCTATTGCAGAAAAACATAGAATAGAAACCAAAACAAAATTACTTAACGATTGGAAAAACCGAAAGAATTCACAATTTGGGAAAAAATTTACACATGCAAGAATGAAAACACAACTATGAATTTTGAAATACGCGGTTATAAGGAGAGGGGATTGATTCGGAAGTTCGTCGGTCAGACATCAGATGGCGCTGAGGTCAGTCTACAGGATAGAAGGTCGTTGGACATCAGTTGTGAATGTGACACAGCATTGAGAATGTCACAAATGATGTGACGAAACCCGGGTCTGCGAGGAGTTATGTTGTATGAGGTGAGTGAAAGAAAAAATAAACAACACTATTAACTACACCTTATCCACTCTTACAGTGATCCTAACGTAAACAAACACCAATTGTATCCTTCCGCCATTCACGTCACAATTATTGTCACATTGACAGGGAGCACATGAGAAGTATCTATCTAAGACATGTGATCGTTGAATAGGGTAGACTACAAGAAAGCTGGTGAGACTTTTCACCGAACTTAAGAAATACATTTAAAATAATTGTTTTTTGATCACTAGTCAAAGGTATTCCACACTTGTTTGAGGAATAGAAGAATATCACAAAATGATTATTTTAGATTGACATATTAATGTTATGAAATTAACTAATTCTTCATAACCAGAAGTAATCGCTAATTCATCCAGGGATTGCATCAGCTTTTACACCAAGACTTGGAACAGTATTTTGTTGGGGACACAGCAGCAGAAGACTAAGCCATTTTGTTGCATCAGAATCGACTGAAACATGACTCAAATGCTATCCACATGTAATAAACTATTTTCAGTTGTAATTTTCATTCACGAAAATAACAAGTATACTAAGAGGACATATTTTTAATTCAACGAAAGGAAATACTCTATAGCGTACTTATTGCTTCTACATAGTAGGTGGGTGTCCATAACCAATGAAAAGCGAGCAGGTCACATGGTTTTGTTTTGATGAGGAACACTTTAAGAGTGGACGCCTTTATATCCAAGCTAAATTCTAGTTGTACTGTAAACAAACTTGCATAAGGTATTTCTCAATCGACTCAGTCTATTGCTAATTTTACCTGCCATATGGCTGAATTGTCTATGGAAGCATCAATGATAGAAACATTTTATGGGAAATAAGACTAAATATAAGGTAAGATGGTACCAATAATCTGCCTTTTATTTTTATTTTAGATGGAAAAATTACGTTTGAACTAGGAGTCGAGCCTCGGATCTCTGATTTCTGTACATCAGGTGTGATAACCATTAAGTCATTAAACTTCCGATAGGAACGTGACATTTCTTTCCATCTATACAATTCTCCATTCATCCGAAGGCTGATAGCCATCGCTATTAACAATGCCATCTAACAACTTCTATTTGAAGTATATTTATTGAGAATTGAAACATTACATTTAAGCAGTAGAGCTTTTTTTCTAAAATAAAACTAAATCCAATTCTTTAAAGTGTTAATTTAAAATATAACATCAAAATTTCTGCCATTTATTTATTCATTACAAAAAATTATATTTGGGTCTACCTAATCAGACATTCATGCTTTTCCAAGATTTCAATAGATTATCTTTTGATGTTTTTATTATTAATTTAACACTTCACACTGAAGGATAAATTATACTTGAAGAGAAAATTTTCCACCTAGACCGAGACTCGAACCCGGGACCTTTGGCTTTCCAGGCCAAATGCTCTACCAACTGAGCTACCAAGGCGAGTTGCAATCTAGATGCAAATTTTTCTCTTTATACGTTGTAATTCCTTCATGCCTAAATGCTTTGAAACCGTTGCTTCTAGCTTTGCACATGGCGGCCTCTTAGTTAAGAAGACATTAATTGGGAATTTAACACTATTTTATAAAGCCAGGAGGGCTTCTATTGATGTTTTTATTATTAATTGAACACTTCTCACTGAGGATAAATTATATTTGAAGAGAAACATTTTTGCCCAGACTGAGACTCGAACCCGAGCCCTTTGGCTTTCTGGGCGAAATGCTCTACCAACCGAGTTACAATCTAGACGTAAATTTTTGTTTGGCGCGAAGGAATTACAATGTATAATGAAAAAATTTTGCATCTAGATCGCAACTTTCCTCGGTAGCTCAGTTGGTAGAGCATTTGGCCTGGAAAGCCAAATGCCCCAGGTTTGAGTCTTGGTCTAGGTGAAAATTTCTCTTCAAATATAGATTATCTTTTATTTGCAATTTCATTACGAGCAGAATATATGGTCCACGATGATACAGCTGTAAATTCTGCTGTTTTCACCACATCCTGGATGGCTAATGTGGGATATTTTTCACTAAACTTTTGAAAGCATTCAAAATAATTAGTCTCTCTCCGCTTTTCTTTTTGAAGCTACCAATAATTGTATAGAAGCTGCCATTTGAAACAATTGAAATTCTGATGTAGTCTGCACTGCATATGAGAAAGAATTAAACAATGAAACACTTGTAATCAAATGGTAAAGAGAAAATCTTATGTCTGAACTGGGAATCGAACCCCGAACCTTCAGCTTTCCATGCTGATGGTTAAGAGCATCAGCACGGAAAGCTGAAGGTTTGGGGTTCGATTCCCGGTTCAGGCATAAGTTTTTCTCTTTACCATTTGATTACAATAATTTAGTTGTGTACTTTAATATACTTATTTCAACCATAGTAACAGCTTTAGCTTCTTAATATTAATTTAATAAAATGAAACACTTATTTATTTAATCTATTAAACTTATAATTATATTTTTATTTAAATTAACATTTTCCAATCCTGGAAGGAATCTAATTTAAAAAAGAAAAATTAACACCTGAACTGGGATTTGAACTCTGGACCCTCATTCTCTGCACAAGTGTGCTGTCCATTACACCATTCAAATGACGGTGCAAATATTAATATATTTTAAAATTCTCCCATATAACTTATGTAGACATGTACTAGATAATACATTATTATTATATTATATATATATATTTTTTTATGTTAGAGAGGGAACTATATTTTTGTAAAAATTAAAGGTAAAACCATTATTCAATCAATGAAAATGCAGTCCATACATATGATTTGTTTACATAACAACTGGAACTTAGCTCAGAAGAGGTATAAATTAAAGGTGGATACACAGGTTACAATATTTAAAATGCAAACGCCCTAATATACTTTAAGATTATTCTGTTTACATTTTTTAAGTGTTTATGTTATTGTTTCTATTATGTGTACTTATTACAAATGTTAATAAGCTCTGTCATTTGGGTGAATGATCTGTATTTCAAGTGCCCTGAATTAAATGAATAATTTTTAAAATGTGATATTTATTATTTTATATTTCAGAAACTAGCAACTGTTTCATTTCGAGATTTTCAATTAGAAATGTTCACTAATTCCACAAATAAAGGGTATTTTAAGAATTCTTAAATTTTTTTATCATTATTCATAAACAGAGCTAGGATTTGTGTGTTATAAAAATGGCTAAATATTCACACACACACACATATGGGACAATCCTTATCAAATCGGACAGCAAAAAATTGTGCAATTTATTTTTTTAATTTTATGTGTCCCTAAATATAGTGAATACATTTATAAACGTATTAATACAGAAATTTAATTTTTATCATTTATAGGTTCGTAGTTATGATGATCTAAAATTATCGTAAATATGATAAACTAAAACGTTTACTAACTGATATTTGTGAAACAGTAAACAGCAAAAATTTGTTTCAAACATATTTATATAGGTGATATCATGTAGTTTAAGGGTGTTATTTTTATAATTAGGATATTTTTATTTTCGGTGTCAATTTTCTGTTTTATGGTGGTTTACTGCAGTACATATCAAAAAATGAAAACGGAAAAAATACAGGATACTACTCACGTAATAAGGATTAATTTCCAGCAATTACCTTCTTGGAGAGTTGAATAGTTCAGACAATATAAATGTTTTTTATTCTATTTTCGTAAAAAAACTCACGGGTCCACGGCGCAGCAAATTCATTTCACGACCAAGGTCGCGGGCGTACTTTATTGAAAGAGCTTCATCAGTGACTTTTTCAACTGTCATTAAATCGAATAGATTATTTTATGTTCTGCTTAATGGAACAGTACCGTAAATTTATAAAAGTGGCGATATTTTAATTCTTACCCAGTAGATATTTATTTATCAAATTTTTATTGCTGAAGTGAGAAGTAAAGAGCTCTGTTACTTACGTTTACTGTGAATTATTAAACAAATTATTTATAACTAACTCACTCACTGGCTCTGTGGAACCTGTAGGTTCATTGCAGCGTGGACATAAGCTCTCCATACACCCCATCTCGAGCTAACGTTATCCAATTATCCCCTGTATAATCTACTTCCCTCAAATTATGTATAATGTTATTCTCCCACCTCATTCTTAGCCTTCCAACTGGGCGTTTTCACTCCGGTTTTCCTACCAGAAATTTCCAAGCACCTCTTTCATCCTCCATACATGCCACATTTCCTGCCCACCGCAGCCTACGAGACTTAACTGTTTTTATTGTATCTGGCTTCTTATACAGATCATGTAGCTCACTATTGTGTAGTTTTCTCCATTCAGCTGTCTGTTCATCTCTTTTTGATCCAAAAATTTTCCTAAGAACTTTATTCTCAAATACTCGTAATCTTATGTCCTTTTTTAAAACAAATTATTTATTTTGTTACAATTTTTTTCATTACAGTTTAAATGTAATATTATATAATAAAAACTATTTCGTCATTAATTGAATAAACTGGTATAAATTTTTATTATGTTATAATTACTAATTTCAGTCTTAAAATAACTTTTTATTCAGTGTATTGATAACTTTGACGAAATAGTATTGTTATAAGATATCACTTCCAAAATAAAACCGAATGTTTTAATACTCATACCACTTCCTACTAAAGAATAATAATGCAATGTCAGCAAGTCTTGCTTAAACATCTGTTTTACATCAACAATTCTAAAGTTCAGATTACATACTAGACAGTTGATTTTCATCAGTGTGTTTGTTTAATGCATCTCGTCATTTTAAGTGTCACAGTCAAATTAAAAATAATATCTATTGTTTTTAACTAACAAGTTTGCAGATCTACAAAGACTGAAAGGTGAGTTAGAAGTTAAATATAATTTTAATTATGCATATATTAGTATACAATAGTTATTAACAATATTATGTGTTAATATATAATTTTACAATTTCTTAAATGTTTCTGGAATGAGAGAATAATTGTAGAGATATACATTTTGTGTTATAAAAGGAGAATAATGGGAAGTTTAGACATTAAATTAAATGCTATAATAATTTAGCTTATAATAAAAGCTAATATTATCATGCATTTTAATATCATCTTAGATATGTCATGAGTAGGGAATGCAAGATCAAGTGATACCAAGCCAATAAAATACTGTATATTTATACCTCTTAAATATTACTTGTAACAGCATGAAAATTGTTATAAATTATCGATAGCTTAACATTACTTGCAATATTCAACATCAGACATTGGTGTAGGGTACAAGTACAAAATATTACAACACATTACAAAACTACTCTCTAGAAAATATTTTTAATAGGCCTACCAGCTTGAATTCGTAGGTGCTTAGTAATTTAAATTAAATTATACATTAGCCAAAATCAGCACATAATTAACCTCCTACTGAATATATCAATAAAGATTGTTAAATTTAATGACGTTTATTATGTAGCAATTTATTTCAAGCGCGAGTTCTCCTACGTACCATAAATTTACGACACGGGACTCACGGATTTCCTTCCTTCTGGAGAAAGCTACATTCAGAATTGTTACGCCCTTAAAATGCCAATGATTCCTATCGAGTTTGAACCCGCGAACCTCGGAATCGGAGGCGTGCAGAGTAACCACTAGTCCACGATGATGATAATGTAATAATTGTAATAATGATAATAAAAATAATGTAATGATAATAACAATAAAACATATTTGTAAGAGCGCAAAGGACTATTACCAAGTAGCTCCGTCATTGTTTGTACGAGCGAGCGATCTCCACTCACGCGAAAGGTATTGCGGGCAGTCTACACATAGGGGATTTTAGGAAAAATAATTATTTTTGGTAGTTTCCTTTCAAGACTCCACTTTAATACTAATTACAAAAAATTAACTGGTGTTCAGGTAATAATGTGGCACTTTTTTGATTTTATAAAATTTTTGGTGAGGAAGGTCAATTGCATATTAATTGCATTTACGCCCTTCAGAAAAACGTAAATATTAACATACTAATTTTCAAGCGATAGAGCATAAAATCATCTATAATGTGACTGTCTTTTCAAATTGAGGGAATAGCCATACTTCGAGAAATGTATTTTATAAAAGAGACTATTTAAAACAATACGATAAATTGACAGCTCTATTACTCTTTAATTACACCAACCGAAGACTTGAAATTCGGTTCAGATATTCAGTATATCATAAAGTTTCACTGTAAAAAAATGGTAAACTTTTGAAGATGTGAGTTCAATTTTCACAATTTTTTTGCCGATTTCGTATGGAATGTCCCATATACTAAAGATTCTCAAAATATGGACTAATTATTTTTTTAATAGAAATGGTGCAAACATTTTCTAGAAGGCATTAACTAAAAATTACTTTACTATTTGTTGATAGTTCTAATTCAGAAAACCTCTTACATACAAACATAAATTACAGATGACTTAAAATCTGCTGACATTTAAACTATCTAATTTTTCTGAAGGAACAAATATACAAACCACACTGAAGATGCACTCAAAGCTCATATAATAGCATTGATATTTCTTGAACTATTGTACAGATCGAACACAGAAATATTTGATATATGGTGTTAAGCTATGTTGCTGATACTGCAGTGCTGTGTTTAAAAAAACATAGGAGTAAGAGGTAAGAAGAAATCACGATTCATTTAATTCTTATGAATTAAACCTCATTATGTTAAAAATTCCCAAATTTATTATATAAATATATTTAAAAATTGATTTTGTCAACCCATTATATTAAAAATATTTTCAATACAGATATGTCAAAGATTGTAGATCATATTGTTCATATTAGATTGAACAGATAAAAATAATCATATAAAAACATTAATATTTGTTGGGCTATCAGAAAAATTGTACATAAATACCACTGTATAAAATTACAAAATTACCTATCTGTCTGTCTACCTACCAATAGTGTAACACCTTAATGATGGGTCTTAGAATCTCGTGATTTCTTCTTACCTCATACTTCTATGTTTTTTTAAACACAGCACTGCAGTATCGGCGACCCATTGTCACGACTGTCAATTTTTTCTTTTGCCGGTAATTATCCAAACTGCCATCTGGTGTTCTTTTGAATGAATCATTTTCTAAAAGAACACCAGATGGCAGTTTGGTAATTCCTTCAAAAGAACACCAGTTTGCAGTTTGGATAATTACCGGCAAAAGAAAAAATAGAGTCGTGAAAACAGCTGACGATGGTGACAATGGGTCGCCGATACTGCAGTGCTGTGTTTAAAAAACACATAGAAGTATGAGGTAAGAAGAAATCACGATTCATTTAATTCTTATTAATTGAACCTTATAATGTTAAAAATTCCCAAATTTAATATATAAAAAGAATCTTAGAATCTCCTTTATTAGAAGTTATTAGATCAAGTTAATTTAGCTACGTTTATTAGATTATTGCCTTAAAGACATATTGAATAGTATGCGGTCAACAATGAGATATCTAGATATTATTAAGATGAAAAAGGTTGGTAAATTTTTGCTTAGAGGCCTCTTTATTCAATCTTAGGTACTTTTACAAGCCTAAAAATGTTGCCGTGGGCTTACAGTACCTCCCGGTAAGGGACACCACAGCTGACAGGTATTATTTCATTATCATCATCCTATTATCGTGTCCTTTCGGAAGGTTGATTCCAAATGTCTCCAGCCATCTCTATGTTCCCTTGCTTTGCTTCTTTTTAGTTCTTCCCAGCAGCATCCTCTCTTTTGTAGACTTTTCTTAACTTGGTTAATCCATCTTTCTCGTGGACTACCTCATAGTCTTTTCCTTGTATTTTGAGATTCAACCATCTTTCTTTTCCATTCTTTTTAAATGTCTAAACTATTTTAGTCTACTTTTTTCTATGTCTGTTAATTTTAATTTTTCTACACTTCATTGTCTCCCTGGTTTTGTCAGTCCTTATTCTATCTCTCCTTGTTTTAGGTACCATTCCACATAAGAATTTAATTTCTGTAGCTTGAATTCTGCTCAAGTCCTTTGTATATGTCCAAGTCTCAGCACCATATGTTAGAACTGGTTTCAAATAAGTTTTATACATTGTCATTTTACACTTGGTGGGTATATCTATATTCTAGATTAATTGTTTAGTTAAATTATAGACTTTTAAACTTGTCTCTATTCTTTTACTGATTTCAGTCTGTGTTTTTCCATTAGAATTTATCACCATTCCTACCTAAATATGTAATTTTTTCCACTTTTTGTAGATTTATGCCTGATAACTTAATATTCCAATCATCGTTCTGGTTTCTATATTTTCATGGCTGCTGTTTTCTCAATATTAATTTTTAAACTATATTCTTCTGAAACTGTTTTCCAAATTTTAAGTCTGTGTTCTTAACAGGTATATTTAAGTAAAATTGTATCACCTCATATTCTTCTTCTTAAACCTTCTTCGGAACCGGTTTAAGTGATAATTAAAAAAAAAGTAAGTACAGTATGTAATTAAACTTATAAATCTGGAAATACAGCAGAATTTACAGTACCTTCTTTTTTAAAGCAAGCAAAGCAACACGCGGTAAGTAGAAATAAGCATAAAGATCTACGAATGGCTCTGAACCCTGCCGAAGATCATTTATATGAAATTGCCTGCTCAGTCAACAGGATGGGTGCTAAGTTAGTTCGTAACTATCAGAACATTATGAATTTTACCATTAATTTAATTGCACTGACAAAATGAATGCCTCGGTTAACACGGAGCCTCGGTTAAGCGGGTTTCTACTGTACTATACTAATGACTCCAAACTCAGATGATACAGGCACAAACATTTGTAACAATCTTCTTTTATTAAATACAACTTTCCTCATTAGAGGATTGCCTCAAGGACAAAGTGATACAGACAATTAATTTTTGAAATTAATGAAATACATTTTGTAGGAAAATTTTTGGACCAAAGAGAGATGAACAGACAGGTGAATGGAGAAGACTTCCTAACAATGAACTACATGGTCTTTATAGGAAGCCAGATATAATAAGAACAGTTAAGTCTCATAGACTGCGATAGGCAGGACATGTTGCGCGTATAGGGAATGTAAGATGAGCCTGGAAGCTTCTTGTAGGAAAGCCAGAGGGAAAACGCCCAGTTGGTAGACCAAGAATGAGGTGGGAGAACAACATTAACTATGATTTGAGGGAAGTAGATTATACAGGGAATGATTGGAAAGCATTAGCTCAGGATAGGGAAGTATGGAGAGCTTATGTCCGCGCGGCCATGAACCTACGGGTTCAATAGTGCCAGTGAGTGAGTGAGTGAGTAAGTATATACATTAAAAAATTGCAAATTGTAATTGAAGTATACATACTATAAAGTAGAGATTTTCATTAAACTAGTAAATCTTAATTTCCTATGCGAGCTTATTTGAATTTGGACAGCAGTGAAGACAAATAATGCAAAACCACATTTTAATATTGCACATTCTTGCATAATGACATACATTTAATTATATTTGCAGAGAAAAATTATACGCTCAAACTGAGGTTTTAACCCAGGACCTTTGACTTTGTAGGCCAATGCTCTACCGCTGAACTACCTGAGAAACTCCAATCTAAATGCAAATTTTTCCTTATACACTGTAAATTCCCAATCGCCGAATGCTATAAGCATTTGCTCGATCACGCAAATGGCAGCTTCTTGATTTAAGAAGACATTTATTGGTAATTTAAAAAATTTATAAATAAAGTAAATAAATATCTTCTGAAACAAGAAGAAGCCATTTGTGTGATCGAGCAAATACTCGTAGCATTTGGCAATTGGGAATTAACAGTGTATAAGAGAAAAATTTGCATTTAGATCAAAGTTTCTCAGGTAGCTCAGTGTTAGAGCATTGGCCTAGAAATGCCAAAGGTCCTGGATTCAAACCCTAGTCTGAAAATATGATTTTTCTCTTCAAATATAATATATCCTTCAGTGAGAAGTGTTAAATTAATAATAAAAACATACATTTAATTCCGTCTGATTGATTTTTCGATTACTTGATTAGAAATATTATAAAAATTAAACCAATATATTTTATAGGATACACTGCCAATTTAAGTGTTAACCCATTGGCTTACACAGACGGTTCCCAGCCAACTGATCAAGTGAAGCCCATTCTTATACAGACGGCTGTGAGCCGGACTGAGCAGCTGTAGCTTCTTCTTAGCGTTTCTTTAGTTTTGTCAATAGATGGCATGACATGTTATATACCGTTTGAAACCTGAGAGAACGGTCTATTCAATGGTGTACAACAAGATCGATTTCTCCCGATTGATCGCAAGTTATAAGCCATTGTTTTTCAGAAAAGCTAATTTTCTTAAAATTAAATGGTAAATATGGGTGTAACAATGAGGAAAATATTAAGCCAATGGGTTAATCTGTTAAAATAACCACCATCTTACCAAACATATAAATCATGCAGGAAGAGCAATCAAGAAAACAATACAATATTTACCGTGTTATTTTGGGCAATGGGCTCAACTTGCTGCATTTCGTGTTCACTCCTGCAACAAAAGAATAATTTCATTTTAAAACCAAAATATAAATCTAATCAACATTAAATACTAATTTCAAATATGATCAGTAGTTATTACTAAAGTTGTGACTTCTTGGTATTAATAGAATATGCAAAATGTTAAAAAATTTAATATTATTGACAAATTACAAATCTGACCAGCCTCATAGGCTAGTAGTCAGCGTTTCTGGGTTCAATTCCTGGTCAAACCATACGAATTTTTCCTTAAAGGGAAATGGTAGCCCATAGTCTGGAATTTAGATTAAGAACTCTCCTGGTGCTTCATTTTCATTTATCATCCACCATATAATCGGGGTAATGTAATTCCTCTTTCCAGGCGCCCCAACTTCAAAAGTGGTTACAATTATGCCAATGCCAGGAGAAATACCAGAATAAAATTGATTACGAGATTTATCAAATTTATTCGCAAAATCCAATTTACACCGATAACATCATAATCACAAGATCAGTTCTTTCAAATCACGTTTATATGAAACATGCGAAAAAAACAAGTCAAAATACTTATTTTAATATATTTTAAACAAACCCCAGTCTGAGCATGTAATTTTTCTTTTCAAATATAATTTGTCCTTCAGTGAGAAGTGTTAAATTAATAATAAAAACATCGAAAGAAGCCCTACTGGCTTTATAAAGTAATGTTTAAATCCCCAATAAATGTCTTCTTAGATAGAAGCCGCCATTTGCATAATCGAAGCTAAGGTTCGTAGCATTCGGCGATCGGGAATTAACAGTGAATAAGAGAAAAATTTGTGTTTAGATTGGAGTGCCCAGATAGCTCGGTGGTAGAGCATTGGCCTTGAAAGTCAAAGGTCCTGGATTCAAACCCCAGTCTGAGCATATAATTTTTCTCTTCAAATAAAACAGAAAACTTCTTTATAACCAACATCTCTTATTTATACCTCTTCTGAGCTAAGCTCCAGTTGTACTGTAAACAAACTTGCATAAGATATTACTCCGTCTATTGGGGAAAACTTGGTGCAACTTTTACCTGCCATATGACTGAATTGTGTACGAAACTAAAATCGATAGAAACATTGTCCTTAGGAAACCCCATATTTTACACGTAATAAATAATAAGACTGAATATGAGGTAACATGGTACCAATAATTATGAATTTACTCCATTTCTTATTTATTTATTTATGACAAAAAATTATATATACGCCCCTAATAAGACGTTTACACTTTTTTCATGATGGCAATAGATAACCTTTACTTACAGGTACAATTTCTTTATAAGCAGAATTTATGATCAATGCTGACTCCATTATTGTCACCATATCCTCAATGGATAATGAGGCATTTTCTCACTAAACCATTTGAAAATATTCATAAGTAATGCCACGAGTGATTTCCAAATTATCGATAAATTCACGACTCACCAAGTGAGGAGTGAATTTATCTAGAGAATTTGGAAATCAAGAGTGGCATTTGTTAGGACTATTTAACGAATAAAATTAAGCTGTTTACTCACAAATTATTATTTAACTATAGTTATTTTAAAATATTTATATATTTAATGTAAACGGCGATGTTTGAAAACAAATGAGAAACGATAGGTACGCTTCTACCGCTTCTTTTGTTTATCGCTGCAACCAGATCATACTATTTATTGCCAAAGGAACGCAATATTGTAAGGAGGAGCTTTCTTTAATATGGTAATTATAACACTGATAAATATTTGGTGAAACACGACTCTGATTGGTTGTAAAACAGAAATCATTGAAACGTGATTGGTCATTGACTCCCATTTGGGGCATGAGTTAAATAGTCAAAGCAATTTGTTTCTCTCCGTTTTTCAAATGCTTTGCTTCCCAATGTTTAAGAAATTCTACAGAAATTTTGCCATTTTGAAAGAACTGAAATTCCAACGTACGCTGCACTGTACATGTGTAAGAATAAAACAATGCTTATTTAATGTATTAAAATTGCAATTATATATTTTAAGGTGCTCCCATATAACTTGTACAGACATGTGCTTAGATAATGTGTATTTTTATTTCCTTTATTTTGAGTTTTAGAGAGTGAACTACATTTTTTTACACACTTAAAGATAAAACCATTATTCGACCAACGAAAAGCAGTCATACATCTGAATTGTTTACATTACAACTGAAACTTAATTTGGAAGAGAGTATAGTTTTAATTCTGTTGGCAGGATAAATAATGTATTTTGAATAAATGATACCATGTTGTCTTAACATTTGTCGCATTCACTAGTGTTACAGGTGGAAATGTAAACTACATCCGAGGTTGGAAGGTAGAATTACATTCTCCTGAAAGATATCATGGGCAATAAATAACAAGAGTTCTTAAACTTAACCTAGAACATGGGTGAATGTAGGAATAAATCCCTTCAAGGAAAAATTAAAATGGCATGACATGCAAACAAGCAAGCCTGAGACTTCATGAACTGTAATCAGAAGTTCTGACCATAAGACCATAACTATAAGGTATACGCTATTAGAAGACATTGGGCGAAGCTATGAGTGGCTAGTGCATTTTGTCTAGCCTCATAATCGAGCGGTGTTGTACAGTTGGCACTAGGTAACTCCTAGCTGTAAATCTATGTTTGGCATTTTTCATTGCATTCGAAAAAAATATTGATCAGATCTCACTTTGAAGTGCATCACTGAATAGAGCATGAAATTACGAATCTGACTGTACAATGATCATTCTCGTGCGTCTTATACAGCTGAGTTATGAGCATTGGTTGACACAAGTGCTGAGTTCAGCTAAGCAACACATATCCATTTTTCTTTTCATTCCTAATCATCTTTACCCTGCTTTTGAGGCATACATATTAAAAATCAGTCTTCTTTATGAATTTTTTGTGATCAGACGTACTGTATGCAAGCGAGAATTTCCCTCTTAACTGTTTAAGTGGTAGTCCTGTGCGGTAATTGAAAACGTTCAGCTTTCTAGGAAACTATATATTTTTATTTTATTTTATGCTAGTGTTCAATAGTGTAAATAATGTCTCTTTCTTATCAATTACCAGTGTTGTAGGTGACAGGCCTGAAGGAAAAAATATATACTCGCAGGAACATGCTATGATTTTTAACGTGTACACTTATTTTAAAGAATTGTCGTCGGAAGAAGTGCGTGCTAAGACAGAATTTTTTATATGTCAAAAACTTACAGCTAGGGCATGTAATGAAAGTATAAGTACGGTGTCATGTATTTTAATATACAGCAAACAGTCGAATATAGAAATTGGTGTACCTATATCCAAATCCCCTGGTAAACACTCTAGAAATTACAAGAGAGCCAAATATAAGAAACCATATCTGTTCGAGAGCCGCACCAAATTTCACAGTTCTCAGTCTTGGTAACATGCAGCTTTTTTATACTTAGAATTTAAAATTTAAATGTAATGTAATGAAGGTAAAATGATTCTAAGAGCCTTAATAAATATCTTCAAGAGCTACATGCGGCCCGCGTAATGAGTACCGCTGCTCTAGGGGGAAAAAACGTATTTACATGATTTTGAGAAAGACGGCCTTCACAGTACAATCTTTGAAAAGTATGACAGAGGTGAATATCCCAAATTAAGAAACCGGTTTATATTATGTCCTTGGGACTGATATAAAAAAACCTTGGTTTTAAATATAAAAGAACTAACAATGGTAGAAAATTTCTGTTAGAAAGAAGTGACACAGTTGGTTCAAGAATAAGATTTCTGCAAACTATGCATGACCTTAGGGTATCTGGAGACAGGTATGGTTTCCCGTATTTATTTATTGAATTAATGACACGTTAAATAAATATTTTTACATATACTACATTTGTAGTTAATTAAATAATTGGCACAATATATAAACAAACGTATGAGATGAGCAGAATTAGACAGTGTAATATTTTTTATTATAACAATAACGGCAGGTCTACAAATACCTCTCACGACATATTGTCTGTCTCTTTCCCTCTTACATACCGATATCTGGCAATGGTGCATGAAGAGTAAAGCAGGATTGGCTTACCACATGTCATCTAAGAATGTGCCTGGTCAAACTAACTCACTGGCACTATTGAACCTGTAAGTTCATGGCCGCACAGACATAAGCTCTCCATACATCCCTATCCTGAGCGAAAGTTTTCCAATCATTCCCTGTATAATCTACTTCCTTCAAATCATGGTTAATGTTATTCTCCCACCTGACTCTTGGTCTACCAACTGGGTATTTCCTTCTGGTTTTCTTACAAGAAGCTTCCATGCACGTCTTTCACTCCCTGTTCATGCCACATGTCCTGTCCATCGCAGTCTATGAGACTTAACTGTTATTATATCTGGTTTCCTATAAAGACCACATAGTTCACTGTTATGTAGTCTTCTCCATTCACCTGTCTGCTCATCTCTCTTCGGTCCAAAAATTTTCCTAAGAACTTTATTCTCAAATACTCGTAATCTCCTTTCCTCCCTTAAAGTAAGAGTCCATGTTTTGCATCCATATAATATAACTGGTAGAATAACAGTTTTATATATTTTCAGTTTAACATTTTTTGAAAGGAGTTTCCATGTTTTGCATCCATATAATATAACTGGTAGAATAACAGTTTTATATATTTTCAGTTTAACATTTTTTTAAAGTAGTTGAGATGTCAAGAGACCCTGTAATGCATAATATCATGCATTTCCCGAATCGAGCCTATGTTTAACGCAGGTGTATTTTTAGAAGATCAAAAGAGAAGATATCAGAGATGAATTGTACGTAATATATATATGAGAGAATATACAGAACTAAATGTAAATGGTTTGAACATATACAAAGAATGCCAAATAATCATTCATCAAAACAGATATTTTATTAAAGATCTGAAGGCCAAAGAAATGTAGGAAGACCGAAACGACATTGGAAGTATGACCTGTAATATATTGTGCAGTGGGGAGCGGAATCAGAATGGGCCAATAGGCCCATACTTTGAAGTAGAAAATTATACATCGTATAATTTAATTTACCTATCTGCTATATACACAAAACATTACTAAGCTTCATGAAGTGTTGCTGTGTGTCAAGCATTGTACACGACCCTGACATTCTTTATTTATAATGGAACTATGCGTCATATAATTGAACTTACCTATCTGCTATATACATAATATATTGTTAAGCTTCATGAAGTGTGGATTGTTTACCAAGAGACATATACGACCATGAGTCTTTGTTTATAATGGAACTATGCGTCATATAAATTAACTTACCTACCTGCTATATATACATAAAACGTTGCTAAGCTTTATGAAGTGTTGATTATTTACCAAGCAACACACGCAACCATGAGTCTTTGTTTACAATGGAACTATCCGATGTATAAATTAACTTACCAATCTGCTATATACATAAAACGTTGCTGAGCTTTATGAAGTGTTGATTATTTACCAAGCAATATATGCGACCATAAGTCTTACAATGGAACTATCCGACGTATAAAATAACTTTCATATCTGCTATATACATAATACATTGCTAAGCTTCATGAAGTGTGGAAAGTTTACCAAGTAACACACGCGACTCTGAGTCTTTGTTTACAATGGAACTATCCGACGTATAAATTAACTTACCAAACTGCTATATACATAAAACGTTGCTAAGCTTTATGAAGTGTTGATTATTTACCAAGAAATATACGCGACCATAACAGGAACTATCCGACGTATAAATTAACTTACCTATCTGCTATATACATAAAATGTTGCTAAGCTTTATGAAGTGTTATTTACCAAGCAATATACGCGACCATAACAGTCTTACAATGAAACTATCCGTCGTATAAATTAACTTACCTATCTGCTATATACATAAAACGTTGCTAAGCTTCATGAACTGCTGGTATGTGGCCATTATTCATAAACCCCTGAGTGCAGTGATGGGAGGGGCTACACATCCTGTGTGTCGCTGTGCATCACGTAATCAAAATCTGCAAAAACAAATTAAGTCTCACTGTCATGTGCGTGCGACCCCAACATATAAGACTCTAATACGGAAATGGGAACCATTTATCTATAAGAAACAAATATGGCACAAATGGCCTACAAAACCCTTGGCCTAAACAACCGACGCCACATCCCACACGTGAACGATCATCCAAGCAGTATAGGAGTGACGTGGTTATAGCTGGTTTTCTCAACCCGCAGCTCTTACATAACAAATTCCTCATGATGCTAGTTGAGTACCGGTTCCGTAATGGCTAAAATTCTGTAAGAAAATTTCTTCCCCTAGGAATACAAACCAGTGCAAATTCCGCAGATTTGCACTAAAGCATGTTGCTCTTAACTGCTTGGCTATGACACAGGACAATTTCAATATTAAATTAAAACAATTACATTTAGACACACACATATATATAAATAAAAACAAATTACCTACCACTGCCCGCATATTTATCTCCGCGGACGATACATTTATAAATATTCCTTTGTTATAGTTAGTAAGTTTATAAATTTATTATAGACCCATAGAAGTTTCTTGTCATTAATCAACTTAGTGACCATCGAAAGATATGCATTAGACACTATTTCCAAATATAGAAGAGGGGGGACTTGCAACTTTTTGCTGAATATGCAAGAACCCTCTTTATAAGTTGGCCATTTTATTATTCACCCCTACTCACCATTCTGTAGAAGTCAAACTGGGTCTTAAATATCATTGGGACTGTCACTAATCAAAAAAGCAGTGTCAAAGAAGACTATGGATTTGACAATAGTATCAGTAATTTTACATGTAATCCCCTCTCAACCTCCCCTTGACTCCTCGGTATCATTTTCATATTATCAGTTATAGGTGTACCAAGTTTGGATAAAATTTCTCCGGCCATTCAGAGTTATGCAGAAAAATAATTATTTCACCTCGCCATGGATATCATACCCTATACAGCCAATTTTCCAGATTGCAATACATATACGTAACAAATTTGATTACAATTGCTCCATGTGTCCTAGAGTTATGGTGGCACTTACATTCATTTTTATAAACATATACACCAATAATTGCTTCAGAATTCAATATACAAATTTCAATAGAGAAAACAGAAGTCAGGCACTTTTAGGACAAAATACAATTTTGAAGTGAAATTAACTAATACACTCACTAAACGTACTAATTTAATTGGCTATAACTTGTCATATATAATCTAAAGCTAATACCCAGCGTATGCTGCTATGCCAAAATAAATTAAATGTGTTTTTTGTTTAGTTCAATAAGTAAAAACAAAAAAAATAATTATAAATTTATATTGTACTTATTTTTTGGTATCACGTGCTGATTACCAGGCATTGCATGGGAATCTATCCCAATATTCTTGGCATCAATGAAATGAAAGACTAAAATGGTTGTTGTAAGTTATCCGTAAAAGACAGATGTGCTGTCGTGGACTTTTTTGTAGAATGAGATATTCAATTAGGTATATTTGTTGTTTAGGCAGCATAAGCCATTAAGTGTCCAAAAAGTTACTTTTTAGTGCACCAATGCACCAGCCCTATAGTATGTATATGGTAATATGTTATATATATTAATTGCCTCAGAAAAATTCTCTAAATGATGAAAAAAACATTCAAATTTGTCAAATAGTTTTTGAGTCCATAAATGACATACTGACAAACAGATGCTCATTTTTATATATACGATATTAATTTAAAGAGCCAAGAATTGACAATACAAAAAAGGATTTAGGTAGAATTCAAGGAACAGAGAAGAAAGTTTTAAGAAAGCATACTTGGAGAAACCAGAAGAGAAAGAAAACAAAACACCAAAGTCAGAGAAATTTAAGTTGGACGAAATACAAAATGAAATGGAAGATACTGGAATAAGCCAATATCCATCCATAGTAATTCTGCCCGAGGGCAGGTCTTTCACTGCAAACGTAGCATTTTCATGCTATGCTTTGCAGCTTTACTAGGGAATTATAGGTGTGGTAGCTTCCCACACTGGTGAAGGATGATGATGATGGTCAGATGATTTTCGGGGACTGTTGGGCCTTAAGCTTCCTGACATGTCTTAGAGGTGAGGAAAAACCTCAACGAGGAGTCAGTCCCGACCGGGAATCAAACCCAGTCCCACTGCATGACAAAGCAACACGCTACATCGATACCACAGCGGTGCATTATGGGAAAGTCAAAAAAATTTAAGAATTGAACACTAGAAGGATACCAAGAACTGGGATTTAGATTAGCTGTGACAAGACCGTGTGTTGTTAATCTTTCTTGCACACTAAGAAGAATAATTTTGTAAGGAGCCCTTTTCTAGAGTATTCCCATTCCTTTTTTCCACAGATTTGCCTGCTAGCTTGTTGACTACACTTATTGAGATGTTGGCATGGCAAAAGTTATTCCATGTGGCCTCCATGGGATTCAATGCAAGCTTTCATATATATCAGTTCATAGATTTCTCTATTGAATACATCAGATTGTGGAAATAACTTTACAGACTACATAGATATGCTATTCAAGGGTTTGTACATCATGAACTAGTTCAGCATTCACAATACTTTTCAGATGGCCCCACAAGTAAAAAATCAAAGGACTTTAAGTCCAGTGATCAAGCTTGCCAGGCACAAGGAAGATGATTTTGAGGTGTGCATGAACATTTATGCGGATGTGGGCTGGTGCTCCCTCAAACGTCAGATGTATTTCCTGTCATATATGAGAGACATTCTCCACCAAAAGAGCTAGAGCATTCTGCAGAAATGCATGTCCATTAATTGTGTTGTATCAAAACAAATGGTCCACGTTGGTGGTTACCAATCTCTGCCCAAACATTGAAGCTGAACCTTTGTGGGGAGTGGAACACTTGCTGTATTGGTTTCTGAGGGACGGGTATTATGTCATAGTAGAAGGGCGGGGCACGCCGTAGCATAGTGGTTAAGGCAGTGAGCTACAAACCAGAAGGTTGAGAGTTCGAGTCCCGGTGGGGCCAGAATTTTTAAACTGACCCAAAACTTCTGGTGGCATCATGGCCCTGAGGTCGACTCAGCCTCTAATAGAAATGAGTACCAGATTCTGGGCTCATAACCTCGTGGACATCACGTGCCGATTGTCTAAAAAAATGGGAGCCTTAACATCCTGCTACCCCAAGGGTATAGCCTGTAGTTGGGATCACTTTACTTTACCTTTAAATAGAAGGGTGGTTTACTTTTGTAACATACCAATACTAACTGTGGATATTCTATGCCACCAGCGAATATTTGATTGGAGAACAAGTGACTTTTAGCGTCATGTGCCAATATGATATTACGTGTTCCCACTAGAGTCAATTGCTAACATGTCTGCTCACATATAAAGGGATTCTATCCCCAGAGTACACCTACATTAATGGGAAGTTAGTATTAAGTTGGGCAAGTTAGGTTGAGAAAATGGGCGAGTTTGTACAGCAATAGATTAATTTAGTAGTCACTAGTTTGTTAGCAGGTTTTTGTGATAAATTGGCTACATTGTCTGAGAAATGACTAATACACATTTACATAGCAAAACATGACGATTTTAGGTTACTTTGAACTCAACTTCTCATTTTATTTTAAGACATTTTTCACATTTTTTTGGGGAAAAAAAAATATTCTCAGATAATTACAGCAAACTTCAATTATTCGTGTGCGTATTATCCGTGCATGACTCTTTTTACTGTATTTTTTTAAATACTGTATTTTGTATTGTCCACCGCTGTGGTCTCAAGGTAGCGTGCTGCCTTGTCATGCAGCAGGCCCGGGTTCGATCCCTGGTCGGGGCAGTTTTTCTGGGCGAGGTTTTTATAGGGGTTTTTCCTCACCTGTAAGACAAATGTCAGTAAAACTTTAAGGCCCAAACGGTCCCCGAAATCATATGGTCATCATTATCATCATCATCATCCTTCACCGGTGTGGAAAGCAACGGGAAGCTACCACACCTTCATTTCCCTAGTAAAGCTGCAAGCATAGCATGAAAATGCTATGACTGCAGTGAAAGACCTGCCTTCGGGCAGAATTACTATGGATGGTATTGTTATGAAAAATTCTTCATTTTTAAGCGTGCTAATGTGAACGACGCTTACAAATTAGCACAATAGAGCAACCTTCACTCACAATCCCCTCCCCTGACACATTTAACAATACCAACCAACATTCTCAGAATACGATACAATTTCAGGAATTTCCATTGTGTGAATCACTGGAAGATTGTTGTTGCAAGTTTGAAACCACAGATATGCTGTGGCAGTGGATTTATCGCTGGTTAGTAGTGTAGTCATTGGGTGGTTACTAGTGTGGTCATCGGTGGTTACTAGTGTAGTTGTCGCTGGTTACGACTGCCATTTTGAATAAGTGTTGTAACCAGAGTCATCATGACAGGTAACAGTCCCTCTTTTTTTTCATATTTACGAGTAAAATAAAATAATGATAATTAAGACTCGCACCTAAATACATTTAATATAATATTTTATGAATAATTCTTGTATTTATGTAGTGTTAATGGGGTATATAATACATTTCTAATCAACTTACACAGCGCCGAATAACTTAATTGGATTATCTGTGTTTTTCGATTTTCCGTGCACATCTCGGTCCCAATTAACACGGATAATCGGGAGTTTGCTGTATTCACATGGTGCAACAATAAATTATCTTTTTCCATTTTTAATTTGAATTTGTGTTGGTGGCATAGAATTGACCGAAGTGCTTTCTTACAGACTCACCATCCATTTCAGGACATATGTTGATATGAACTTGTTTTTCAATCAAGAATCGCCACATGGTCCTCATACTTTTTATTCAACCCGAATAATCAGTATATATTCCATAAGAACATTAAGAAAGTCTAGAAATGCAGAACTTACTCACTGGCACTATCAAACCCATAGGTTCATGGCCATGCAGACATAAGCTCTCCATACATCCCTATCCTGAGCTAATGCTTTCCAATCATTCCCTGTATAATCTACTTCTCTCAAATCATAGTTAATGTTATTCTCCCACCTCATTCTTGGTCCACCAACTGGGCGTTTTCCCTCTGGCTTTCCTACAGAACTGCATAAACTAAATTAATTCTTCAGCAGGTTGAATGTATGGTCTGATTTATGTATCCAGTTTCATTGCGAGGAAACAGAAATTGTGACCACTGGATGAATTTTTTAATTTCCGCAATCACATACACCCTTCATATAATAAAGTTGAGGATTTTTACGTTATGAAGTTAGCAAAGCACAGCATGAAAATGCTATGATTGCAGTGAAAGACCTGCCCTCGGGCAGAATTACTATGGATGGAGGTTTTCTTAATTAACAATACCCTTGTTCAAAATGGTTCGTTTTCACTTATTAATGGAGAAAACCTTTATCACTTTATATCAATGGCATATGCTGTGTATGTAGGTCATTCCTAAATATCTGGTTCTGCTATTTAAACTCTATCTTAATTTCCTGAACAGTTATACGCCTATTTCAATTTATTTTTAATTACCCTTAAAGCACTGACACACAAGGATTAATACATTTTTTTAAAAAAGTTTTCAAAATTCTGAATTCAGTACAGTCTAGTTTTGGTAACTGGTAAAACCAAAGGCACGTGGAAGGGGGGAACATTGCAGAGTTGGGGAAGGAATTAGTAGTCATCAAAAAAACATTTTCTTAATATTAATCTAAATTTAAGGTAAATTTCAGACAGTGGGCAATCAAGAGAATAATTCTCTTAAGGAAAAAATTGTTTGGTCTGACGGGAATCAAAGTCTAGTTAGAAGTTCTGATCAGAAGACTTGTCTAATTTCGTAAAACCAGCCTATCAGATATATTACTTTTATTTATTTTAATGTTTTAATAAAAATCTGTCCACTGCTGTGGTCTCGAGGTGCGTGCTGCCTTGTCACGCAGCGGGCCCAGGTTCGATCCCGGTTGGGACAGTTTTTCTGGGTGAGGTTTTTATATCGGGGTTTTTCCTCACCTGTAAGACAAATGTCAGGAAAACTTTAAGGCCCAAACGGTCCCCGAAATCATGTGGCCATCACAATCATCATCATTCATATTCATCTTAGGTTATGCTTAGGATTAGGGACACTCCTGGCACACCATTATCATCATCACCCATCATATCATCGGGGCAATGTAACCCCGCCTTCCAGGTGCCCCAACCTCAGAAGTGGGTTACAAGTATGCCATGCCAGGAGAGAAACCAGGAATGTTGAAAGACAAACTTGGGGCATTTGAAAAAAAAATAATAATAATAAAAAACTGAGTACAATTACTTAAATTTGTGAATATACAGAAATAACATAGTTATATGATTTTGTTTTCACGTGATCAAACACATTTAAATAAGTGGCACAAGAAATTTGTATTTAACCAATTTAAAGATTCAGGGAAAAAAATTCACCCAAAAACAGGATTTTTTTAAATTTTCTTAGTGGATACTGTTCTTCATGCTGTTTCTTATGGTAATAACAGGATAAGTCAATTCTTCACTCTATTAGCTATAATAGACAATTTTTGTTTTAGACAAGTCTAAAAGGGAAGTAGTTTACTGAAAAAAATCTATAGTAATTCTGCTCGAGGACAGGTCTTTCACTGCAATCATAGCATTTTCATGCTATGCTTTGCAGCTTTACTAGAGAATTATAGGTGTGGTAGCTTCCTGTTGTTTTCCACACCGGTGAATGATAATATGGATGATGATGGCCAGATGATTTTTGGGGACTGTTGGGCCCTAAGCTTCCTGACATTTGTCTTGCAAGTGAAGAAAAATCCCAAAAAATAACCTCCCCCGGAGCCTATTCCGACAGGGAATTGAACCCGGGCCCGCTGTGTGACAAGGCAGCATGATACCTCAAAACCACAGAGGTACGTCGACCAATTTTGTTTGTGTCTCTTTTGGGACTTATCTTGTTTTTCTCAGGGATGAGCGAATTGTGTGGCCTGACTGGGAATCGAACCCAGGACCTCCTGAACTGTAATCCATTAGGCTGAGTGGTCTGATATTCTCCGCTGCTAAACCTTCCACTCCTTGTTAAATGATAAACAGGTCCTCTGCAGAGGATATACAGAGTCGAAGGTGAGTGTTTCTTCCCCCACAGGGATTGAAACTAGCAGAAGTCCAGTAACTCTGTTCCATGGCAAAACACCTTAACCACTCGCCTATGGCATGGGACATACACTACACACGGGAGTTATTCTCCTTTAAAATCGAAAACATTGCCAGCTGCCTTCATGCCTGAACTCCCAGTGAAACAGTCCACATATTTGTTGTGATGTAAAAGGCTTTGATTCACATTCTCACTATTTTTACTTACCTTGCTTATAACAGATGTTCAAAATATACTTCATTTCCAGCCACACATATTTCACATCTTCTTATGAAATTTCTACTAACACTGTAGGGTATCCAGCACCTACTGATTGATTTTCATTTCACGTATTAGCTTTAAGTTTATTCGGTGGGTTCAGGTTATTTCTGTGCATGCTATCTTTCACTAGGGGGCATGCCATAAGATAGTTGGTGTAAGACAATAATAATATTTTACATAAAATTCAAGAAATTTACATATCATCCATGTCCACTGCTGTGGTCTCGGGGTAGCATGCTGCCTTGTCATGCAGCAGGCCCGGGTTCGATCCCCGGTCGGGACAGTTTTTCTGGGTGAGGTTTTTCCTCACCTGTAAGACAAATGTCAGGAAAACTTTAAGGCCCAAACGGTCCCCGAAATCATATGGCCATCGCAATCATCATCATTCATATTCATCTTAGGTTAAGCTTAGGATTAGGGACTCTCCTGGTGCACCATTATCACCATCATCACCCATCATAATCATCGGGGCAACGTAACCCCGCCTTCCAGGCGCCCCAACCTCAGAAGTGGGTTACAAGTATGCCATGCCAGGAGAGAAGACCAGGAATGTCGAAAGACAAACCTGGGGCATTTGAAGAGAAAAAAAACATCATCACCCATTGAAGCACCATTAAGTTTCAAATTTTAAAAAAATTTCAATATAAGATTGGCACCGAAAAAGGACTTCAGCATCGTTAGATTAATTACATCCAACAACAAAAATGAGAAAATAGAAGAAGAAAACAAATCTGGGATTTATCAGATTAAATGTGAATAATGTGAGAAAGTCTACATAGGGAAAATAAAGAGAAATTTGAAAACTAGAGTGAAAGAACATCTCAGCAATGTCAAGAGAGGGGAAGTGAATAAGGGCCACATGCAAATACATTAGTCTCTACTCAAATTACTTCCAATCACCGGGGAGCTGACTTTCCGTGAGCAAGTGCAAAGATCGAATTAGCGACCCACTAACTGGTCATGCATGAAAGTTGTCATTTTCGTAATATTGGCAAGAAATTATCCAGAATTCTCAGCGATAAAACCACTTCCATCATTTTCGTTTGCTAGAGGAACGCATTTACGCTTGCATCCCATAAATTAATACTGTATACGACGTCTGCATCACGCGATATTATGCCAATTCTCCTGTTCTTCCAGTTGAATTCTTTGGTAGACTCTTATCAAATTCCTCTTCTCCGCGTATACCGAAAACATGATCGAAGTCTTCAAGATCCGACATCTTGAATAAAGCAGCAAGGTACGTGGCAAGGTTTCAAACTACATCAGTTCCCATCGGGCTGCTCACGATTCGTTCTCTGCAAAGTCACCTCGCAAGGTGGCTTAGGAATTTCGACAATTATTATCACATGAACAGATTTTTGAGTACACAAAAAATACCTTTGGATGCAACTTTCTCAGCAGAGAACGACTTTTACAGTCTAATGTGTTCATAGATACGACCCTAAGTCTGCAGTGGCAGCCCATGCTTGGTCAGAAAAACATCTTATCATAAGAAAGGCTAAATTATTAAAACAAATAGAAAAACCCTAAGAACTGACTATTTGGGAAAAAATCTACATTCAAAAAAACAAAAAGGAGATATTAATGGCAAAATTCCTGCAGAACATGACTTGATTTCAAGGTTTTTCAGCCTCCCAACAGGAGGAGCAAAAGATGGCTCTTCAGGACAACAAAACAACTATTGTGAAAGTACTGACAATGGCACTGAACAAAGGCATGTAACTAGTCTAATAAGAAAAAAAAATGACATGAGTGTTAAAAATTATACATAAATAAGGAAGTAACTCTACTTTATAAAATTTATAAAGAATTAAATTATTACTTACCAAATATTTTATGTCAGACTTTCGCAAATTCTGGCAGAATAAATCTAAATTCTGGCAGAATAAATCTATCTTTATATTTAGTAAACAATTTACTGTAGTTAAAATCTATCTTCTTATTTATATTTTGCATAAATGAAAGCATGAATCTGATGAAATTGCATTTATAGTATATTTTCTGAAATTAAATTGTTATGGAACTTAATGAAAATGTTTTAAAGCCTCTACCACCCAACATACAAGGGTCATACTGAAAGTCGTGAGCAACCCATTGTTAACATTCAAATTTCAACAATGTAACAAAAACAACTGCAGGATCGTAATCTACAGACTTTATACCACAACATTGCCGTTTTGTGGCGTCATAGCTTCTATCATGTGACCACACGCAGTGTTTCCAAAATGGCAGACATCAATATTTCGTTTTGACAGCGCGCTGTCATTGAATTCCTTGTTAAAGAGGAACAATCTGCTGTTGATATTCACCAAAGACTTCAATGTGCTTACGGAGATGCCTGCATGGGTGCCAGCAGTGTTGGAGATGGGTGAAACATTTTAAAGATGGGAACACGAGTTGATGCACTCATTAGAGACGACAGGTGTATCACAGTGAATGAAATCGCTCCAAAACTTGCAGTAGGACACAGTGCAGTGCAAGAAATGATTCACAGCTTAGGTTACCGAAAAGTTAGTGCCCATTGGGTTCCACGTTTATTGAGTGAAGACCACAAACTTCAGAGAAGAACCATCACCCATAACCTTCTTCAGAGATTTCGAAATGAAGGTGATGATTTTTTGACGAGTATTGTGACAGGTGATGAAAGCTGGTTTCATCGCTACGAGCCTGAAACAAAATGCCAGAGTATGGAATGGCACCACTTGAATTCGCCATCAAAGAAAAAAGCGAAGACAGTGCAATCTGTTGGGAAAGTTATGGGCAGCGTCTTCTGGGATGCGCAAGGTTGCATTCAGGTTGAATTTCTTGAACCTGGACAAACCATAAATGCTGCCCGCTATATCCAGACACTTGAGAAGTTCTGTCGTGCATTGCACGACAAATGCCCTGGAAGGAAGATCATTCTGCAACACGATAACACGCTTCCTCACACTGTGGAGAAGATCAGGACATTTGGATGGGAAACTCTTCCACATCCTCCCTATAGTCCCGATTTGGCACCCTCCGACTACCATCTTTTCGGTTCTGTGAAGGAGCAGATGAGAGGCCAACGCTACAAGACACTGGAGGATATTCGGGAAGCAGTGTGTCAGTGCCTTCGAGCAGCTGGAACGGACTTCTATCATAAGGGAAGTTTCAAGCTTGTAGAACGCTGGACAAAATGTGTGCAAAGAAATGGAGACTATGTTGAAAAGTAGCACAAAAGTCTGTAGAGTAACATGGTGTACTTGGTTTGTCTAAAATAAATATTATGGTTGTTTAAAAAAATGTTGCTCATGACTTTCAGTATGAACCTCGTAAAAGCTTAGAACCCCTACTAGTGGATGGTATACACCAGGTTGACTACCACTGCATTAGAATAGGGATTTGGCCGAAACCTAATTTTAAAAATCACTCTAGACATTAAAAGTTTGTTTTTTCACAATACATACAATATATTCTGTAAACCAGTAAAATTGGAACATATAATTTGATTTTCTGAGGAATTGTTTCATTTACTTACTGAGTGACATACTTTTAATTATTCAGCACAGAATTACACTACTGACCAGTATGGTGGCATTCCTCCAGGATGCATATTGTCTTCAAAATCTCATATCCCACAAACATAAAATTGAACAGTTCTGGCTATTTATCCCTACAGTTGAACTTTAATATATCAAAGTCTTGTAAGATAAACATACAGAAAATAACGGGCTTCCAATATAAACCCAGACCGGCCTCAAGGGGTTTCACCCGTCATGCAGCGCTCTCTCCTCGTCTGCATTTCACTCTGCCAGCCACTCGTCCTTGAACTAGTCAGTTTACTATCGTTCGACAAGATGAGATGTCAGCTGACATTAGAGCAGCGCATTTATGTGTGTAAATATTATAAATACGAATCAGATAGTCGCGTTCGCAAGGAATTTATTCGCAACTTCCCTGGACAATTACCTCCTAAATTTGAGACCACTGGTTTAGTACAAAATAAGAAACACACGCAAAGGCATACGGTTCTCACCGAAGAAAAATTAGACGAAATTGGCGAAAATTTGGAACGTTCACCACAAAAATCATTACCGAAATTAGCACAAGTTGGGATTTCAGTATCTTCTGCACATACAGCAACAAAATTGTTAAAACTCAAACCTAACAAGTGTACATGTGTTCATTGTCTAAACCAAGGTGATCCCATAGCACGTGTGCAGGAGGACAACATTTCCAGCATTTTCTATAAGGTAAGAAACAGTTCAAGGACGGGTGGCAGGCAGGGTGAATTGCAGGAGAAAGAGACAGCACTGCGTGCCGGGTGAAACTCCGTGAGGCCAGTCCGGTTTTATATTGGAAGCCCGTTACAAAAAAATAAAAACCTAAATTATGCTATAGAATGAATCGGAGTAAGATACATATTTCTTTGTAGTCATATATTCCATCAAGAAAGAATGCCACAAGTTTGATAGTGTATATGCACTGAGACAACGGTGTTTATGGAAAGTGGACATGGACACTTCGTTGCATATTGTTGCTGTCAGAAAACAAAACACCAGTAAGGAGTTCATTTTTCTGCAGTGAAATTAATGCAAAATTATAAAATTCTTATACTTCATTAATGTGTCATAACTTTAGAAAACCTCACAAATATGATGTAAAGAGATTCCAAGATTTTGTCGACAAGCATTTACTTTGTTCTAGTATATTAGTTTATAATATGATATTAGGCATCTTGCCCCAATGATTGAGGAAGATTACTAAATACTTTTAGGGTATGATGCCAACTTCTTACGAGATTTATATTTTCTTACTTTATTACAGATAATTTACCAACAGATGATGCTCATTTGAAAGATAACAATATAAAGAAGGGAAAATAAAAATGATTGTATTGTTTGTGGGGTAAATATGGAAGAAGTGGCTTCATGAGTCTTGCACGGCAACAGAACATGTGCAATACTTGTGTTGAAAAATACTTTAAAAAATTGAGATAAGTCTTTAGTATTAGTTTGCATTATTTATAGTTAAACACTATAAATGTATTAACTAAGCCAAGGAAATATTTATGAATTGTGCCCTCCCATAATTAACGATCAATTTTAAATAAAACAAACAGATCAGTATATGTGATAATTAATTTTGCCATCTTACCCCAACTATGGGGAAAGATGCCTAATCTGCAAGAAAAAAATTAATTCATCATTAACATAACCACAATAATTAATATTTGCAATTTGATACTAATATACCATTTCAAATACTTCATAGAATTATATTTCAGTATAAAATGTGTAAAGGCATGTACAATATCTAAAGCTCCAATCAAAATAAAATGTTAGGCATCTACCCCCGTCCACTCCAACTATACATATGTGAAATAAATACAGTAACTAAAAATAAGATTTTTCAATTCACTTTAGTAAACCACTGTACTTTATTATAGAAGTTTATATTACTTACAAAATCACATATTTAGAAAGAAGACTGTACTCTCTTTGCTTTGCTTTAGTATGTCAATTTGTGTTTCACAATCTTTCGTTTTTCCTACAACCCTTTTCTATATTCTGAACCACCTGTCATTTTTCTCTCACTCAAAAACTTGTTTCTTCTCTACAGGGTGATTCAAAATTGACTTTACAAGCTTATAGAAATTTATTTAGAAAACCTACAGAATTGGTTTTAATGTCATATGATAGCACAACATCAAGTTTTCACCGACATAGTTTTATAGTACCTAGTTATCTCACCACGTGCGCTAACGTAGTTCATATCAAAATGGCTGCTTTCACAGGTGCCGAGCGTGCTCGTTGTGTGTTTTTGTTCGAAGAAACTAAATCTGCGACAATTGTTCAGCGTAGATTTCGTACCCAGTATGGTAATGATCCTCCTAGCATATCCAGATAAATCGTACCGTTGATAGTTTTTTCTTGGAAAAAGAAGGGTCCTTTAGTTTTACTTAGGGCACAAAACACACTCACTTTCGGGCTGTCACGTACGTGTTGCAGATGGAGATGTGGAGGTTCAGAGCCCCAGATCCTGCAGTTATGGGTATTTACTTTGCCACTGACGTGGAATGTAGACTCGTCGCTGAAGATTACGTGGTTCAAATATGTTTCATCTTCCTCAATCCGACCAAGCATTTCTGCACAGAAATCACCTCGAACCATCTTATCATTATCAGTAATGTGTTGCACCATCGAAAATCGGTATGGTTTCAAGTGCAAACATCTCCGTAGTATGCGCCAAATGGTCGGTTGTGAGATGCCAGTCTCACATGACGCATGCCGCATTGATTTCCTAGGGCTCCGAGCAAAGCTATCCCTAACTTGTTCAACCACAGCTTCAGCCATACGTGGACGGCCAGTATGCTTGGAATGACTAACAGAACAGCCAGTCCTAACAAATGTTTGGCCTGCTATGAGGATCCTTACCATACTGGGTACGAAATCTACGCTGAACAATTGTCGCAGATTTAGTTTCTTCGAAAAAAAACACACAACGAGCACGCTCGGCACCTGTGAAAGCAGCCATTTTGATATGAACTATGTTAGTGCATGCGGTGAGATAACTAGGTACTATAAAACTATGTCGGTGAAAACTTGGTGAGTTGTGCTATCATATGATATTAAAACCAATTCTGTAGGTCTTCTAAATAAATTTCTATAAGCTTGTAAAGTTGTAAAGTCAATTTTGAATCACGGTGTATATAGTGTGAACTTCACTAGTCGATACTAGACTGGTCTAAACTACAACATATACTAAATTCTATCAAAAAAAAGTTGTATATTTTGTGAAGAACACAAAATTCCTAAAGGTGAAAAAATCTGTTTAGATACAACAGAGTACTGTACCAAAGTGTTGATTCATTTCTACTGCCTACCACAGATTAGTAAAGCATTGATACTTTAATTATGACTCTAAATTTGAGTTTAATATATTTTACATTTGTTGCTTGAAAGTCCTTCAAAATAGCAAAAACATTGAATAAAAAAAACTTCCTGAGTTATAGGAAAATAAAATATTACTAGTTAAAATATATACCATACCACTAGGAAATTAAAATTTCCTCGAGATATAGAGAATTCGAGTTATCCGTGTTTGACTGTAATTGGAATTGAAGTTCACGTTTAAAACAAGAAGTATATTGTGAAACAGCAGCAGCTACAAAGTAATTGGTGACCTTATCTCAATAAGATTGCATTCTCCAGTTTAATGGCTTTGCAATCACCACGTACAACCTTGTACCAACCAGATAAGACTTTTATATTCGTATTCAAAAATTAACCTGTACTAAACTTTTACATTCATATCCAAAATTAACTTGTACCTTATCGCATTTAAGAAACATTATACAACAGTCACACCAGCCGGACTAATTTTTATAAATTATATACTACTTGCCAGATAAATTTGTTAATAATTTAGCCTATTATGTCGTTTGCCCGAAGTTGATTACCCTCCTAAAAGCATACATTATAACCGTAGGCTCAAAACACAAGGTTTCCTACACTCACTCACTGGCATTATCAAACTCGTAGGTTCATGGCCACACAGACATAAGCTCTCCATACATCCCTATCCTGAGCTAATGCTTTCCAATCATTCCCTGTATAATCTACTTCCCCCAAATCATAGTGAATGTTATTCTCCGACCTCATTCTTGGTCTACCCCAACTGGGCGTTTTCCCTCTGGCTTTCCTACAAAGAACATTAATTAAAAGAAAGCAACTAGATATATCCTGGAAGGGATCTGAACTGCTCTCACTAAACAACCCCCTTGACCTATATCACGTAGATTACAACATAGACCTGATGGAAATACAAAAAAAAAGTTTGTGATGAGGTACTTCGAATTACAGCTCTGGAAACATTGCATGTTCATACCCTCTAGACAAATGGCTCTATCATATTTGAAGAGAAAAATTATACACTCAGACCAGGACTTGAACCCGGGACATCACCAAACATTAATTCTTACACGAGAGTAGCTATGAACATACGCTTCAGAGTGAGAGAAGCCTTCAGAACCTTCCTACAGCTCCAAATAAAAGATAAACCTTGGAAAGTATCCATCCAAACTATGCTCCCAGATTGGCCCAGAAGAGTAGCTGTTGCATCATTCCTTACTGCAACAGAACACGACTGCCTAGGTAAACACCTTCATCGCCTTAGTATTCTACCAACTCAACAATGTATCCTCTGCAAAACTATGGAAGATATGGATGCTGAACACATCCAAACTTGCCCATCCCTAACAACCAGCAATTTCGTGGACAGATACTGGAAGGCCAAGGTAAATATGATGAACCTTTTATAATCTTTCTTGTCATTGTTATTGTTTTTCTCCAGTCATTGTTGGCTGATGACATGTGTTAAACAACACTGCATTTAAATAATAAATGATGTCTTTATTAAAACTCCTATACACTTATCCAGAATGGCACTAAATGCGAAACTAAATTGCAAGAAGTCAGCAGATCTACATGTTGACGTACGAATGTAGAGACATTAAAAAAAAAAAAGAGGTATAAGCAAGAGATGCTAACATTACTGAATGAACGGTTGTCAAAAGGGAGACTAAGGTCAAACTAAAAATGGTCTACATTCAAGTATAGAGTAAATTGAGCAATTTCTCAGCCAAGTCAAATTTATTGTCCAACTTGTCTGGATTACTTAATATACAATTATTTTGTTAATCCTTATATTGCAGAAAGACAATTTCTTGTACCAGCTTATTTAAACGAGTCGGACTACAATGAAACATTTTTTAAATTTTCGTTTCGGCTGAACTCCTACTCCCAATGGTCTGATTTTGCTGATGAACGAACTCAACCTTACCTTTTCTTTAAATTGATTGATAAATGACGTGCTTGGTTCTGATTAAAACAAAAATTGCAGCTGCTAAAGCATTAAAATATACAAAAATAGATAGATCATCGGTTGATGTCTTATGACATTGTCCAATTCCTAATAGCCAATTTTGTCGCTCCACAAAATATATAATATATATAAATTTTGGTATTGATAATTTTTGGTGTCTACTTTATATGATCGAAGAAAATATGAATTTTTTCCCCCCCCCCAAATATCTTTTGGCAAACCACTGACAAGTCCCAGTCCTGCCCTCTGATAAATTTACCAACACTGTTTATACAATTATATGCTCAACTTTACAGTAATGTTACAGTTTTTTAACATCATTGTCAATACTCTTTTTGCTAAAGTGATTTTTTCAGCTTTCTTATTGGCTATCATGTTATATTCAATTTCTGTTGCATATCATCCTTCCATTGTTGCATCTACATTTTTCTAGGCAACTATATACTATGCAGCATAAAAACATTAACCTCACTACCTAACAGCTAAGTAGCCTACTATGCAACATGAAACACTGATTTCAACCAGACTTATTTCCTATACCTATTCCAAGCTAAGTTCCAGATGTACTGTAAAAAAACTTGCATAAGGTGTTATTTCGTCAACAACATCTATTGGAGGAAGAGTGGTGCTTTTACCTGCCACATTACTGGATTGTGTATGGAACTGCCAATGATAGAGATTGTTCTTAGGCAATATTGTATTTTACAGAAAATAAGACTGACAAGATAAGATGATACCAACAATTAGGAACTTCCATTTTTTATTTATGACAAAAATTATATATGGGCCTACCTAATCAAACGTTTACGCTTCTTCCATGTCAATAGATAGCCTTTATTTACAATTTCAATATGAGCAAAATTCCTCCTCCATTCTGACTCACCTGTAAAATCTACTGTTATTTTCATCACATCCTCAATGACTAATGCAAGATATTTTTCATTAAACTGATTGAAAACATTCAAAATAATTTGTTTCTCTCCACTTTTCAAATACTTTCCTTTCCAATTTTTTTCATTCTACAGAAAACAGCCATTTTGAAACAACTGAAATTTCAATATATTCTGCATTGCACATGTGTAAGAATAAAACAATGCCTATTTAATATATTAAAATTGTAATTATATATTTTAAGATTCTCCCATATAACCTATATAAACATATGCTAGATAATACATGTTTTTATCATTTTTATTTTTTCTATTTCAAGTGTTAAGAGAGGAAACTACATTTTGTTACACGTTCAAAAGTAAAATAGTTATTTAACCAATGAAAATGCAGTCATACATCTGCTTTGTTTACATTACAATTGTAACTTAGCTTGGAAGAGGTATAGTCTGCAAATTTAAGACAAGTCATGATTTTTTTATTTCAGATTTTAGAAAAAAGGGTTGTCTTACATTTGGATAAATACAGCAGGCAGCATATGAGAGCCAGTCTCAAGTCAACCCTTAAGAAAGACAGGTGAAGTCTCTGGCGAGGCACAGCGAATTCCTAGCCTTGTGACCACAGCCAATTACCCCAGAAGATTATATTATAATCTAACAATGATACAAACTGCGGTCAGAAAAGCAGAAGTCAATTCAATGATAAAAGTGTTTAAAATGGGTAAGAGGATTAAGTTATGAAATAAGAGAAAAAAAAAGTTTAATTATATCAGTTTTTATTTAGCCTCTTTTATTTTCATTATAATAGTAAACTTTTTTGGAAATACAATGCAAAATTCGAGCAAGATTTTCAGTCATAAAATATCATTAAAAGTTATTCTGCTCTAAAATCAATAAATTTTTATCTGAATACATTTGTTTTAATATAAATTTTAAAATACGCATTTCTACAATATCTGGTTTACAGTTCTGCAGTTGAAAGAACACAGAATAATATAACAGCATATCATAGTATCATTAGAGACAGTAATTAATTTGGCACTATTGAGCCCAGTTATTCATGACCATGCTGGACATAAACTCTCCATACATCCATATCCTGATCTGTTATCCAATGTTTCCATGTATAATTCATCTCACTTAAATCATTCTCACACATCTCACTCTATTGGGTGCTTTCGCTCTGATTTTCCTGCAAGTTTCTATGCTCCTATTCCATTCCCATCAGCCCAACGCAGTGTTTCAAAATGAACATGATTAACAAATGAAATGTGTGAAATAAATAATTTTAAAATTGTATTAGTTTTATTTAACCTTTTATTTTCATTTTAAAAATAGGCTTCTTTGGAAATACAATATAAAATTTTATTTTAATGTTTCCTTTCACGATATATTAATCTATCTACAATGACATAACCCAATATTGAGCCACAGCCTCTCCTTTGATAAGTTACTAGAACAAGTCAATTTAGTTATTCGTAAATTAATGAGTCATTTTTTAACATTTTACCTCATATTTTATGTTTCTTCAAACACGGGAAATAGTTTTCGAGAGAAGGATCTCTCTCATTTTCAACCGACATTATGACTACTGGATTTTCGTTGGAATCTCCATCAATAACATTGCCATCTGGTGTTAATTTGATGAACTTTGAGATGAGGTCATGTTCATCAGGAATCTCGAAATTCATGGATCTAAATTTGTTCTTCTGAATAACCTTTAGAATTGACAATGTGGGAGAAGATATATATTCAGAAGAACAAATTTAGATCCACGAATTTCGAGATTCCTGATGAACGTGACCTCATCTCATTTTCTCATGCAATTTCGGCCAGTATGGGACCAGTGCCCACCCAGCATCATGAGGCATTTAGGTAGCTACAATAAGTAGCAACTCCAGGTTAAGAAGACCAGCTATAATGGCTGGGGGACCCAACATGCTGACCACATGTCACCCCTACACTGGTTATATGATCATCTACCTCTGTGATTAACACACATGAATGTAAGGCCAACAGCCAAGGGCCTTCTTGGCCTGTTGCACTTGGGAGTTTTAGTACTCAAAGTGACACATTGTGCAACAGAACACCTCTCAAGTTTACAACTATATCATGGGGAGGGGCACAGGAATGTCAGCAATTTTCAACTGGAAAGGAAGCACTGCATCACACAACTCTAGCACAAGCACTGAATGACTTCATTGTATTTTCTATCAAGCTATAGTGCTCCAAGAGTCTGTAGAGAGGTTACAACACCTTTTTTATACTATATCGGCTCTTAAAGTGATCCTAACATAAACAAAGGTCAATTTGTATCCTACTGCCATTCGCACCACAATTACTGTCACATTGACGGGTACACGTGTGAAGTATATACATGTGGTCGTCAAATGGGGTAGATTAAAAGAAATCTGGTGAGATTTTTCACTGAACTTGTGAAATACATTAAAAATAACTGTTTTTTTTACCACTAGTTAAAAAGATTTGCCAGACTTGTGTTTTAAAGTTTAGATGGCGACACTGCAGTAGAAGACTCAAACACCTTCCGCCATTTTGTTGCATCAGAATCGACTGAAGCATGACTCAAATACATGATACATATATAATAAACTTATTGTAAGTTTTAATTATTGATTAGGTATAGTTTAAAATATTTTCTTTGTTTTGAATATAATTTTCATTCACGAAGAATAAGAAGTATATTCAGAGAACATATTTTTAAATTAATGAAGGGAACTACTTTTGCGTACTTATCGCTTCTACGCCGTATGTTGGTGTCCATAACCGATGAAAAGCTAGCAGGTCACATGGTTTTGTTTTGACGAGGATCACTTTAAGAACAGATAGCTTTTACCTCTATAATATCACGCTGCACACTTACACCACAAAACTGTTATTTCTCAATAGACATTTCATCACAAAGTGGTCATTCTCAGGAAATATATTTTTAAACATGCAAGTTTGCAATTGTTATATAAAAATGCAGAGAAATAAGAAACTGTTTAATTTGCATATGTCTGAAAAATGAAATAGATTTTCATCAAAGTTTGAGGAAATGTCATGCATTAAATTGCTTATGCAACACAAGCATTTTGTATTTATGAGCTTTTTTTTTTCTATATTTCTCATGGTCTTGTGGTCAAGGCTTCTGATTAGAGTTCATGAGGTTCCAAGTTCGATTTCCACTCAAGACCACAAAAATCATTCCTGTAGTTGCCCATGGTCTGGAATGTAAAATAAGGGCTCTCTTGGTGTTCCATTATGTAGTATACATCACATCACTTTCCTGGTGCCACAATTTCAGAAGTGAGTTACAATCCACCAATGCCAGGAGAGAATCCCAAAAGATATGTGGCATTGGAGAGAAAAAAAAAGTTTCCAGAGATGAAATATGATGACAGCTATGTTGGCACAGAAGTGTTTAAAGACTTGCCCACCATGTCTGGGACTTGAGTTTTGCATCTTGGTCGCTCCAAGTAAGGTTTGTGATGAAAGTATCAGAGCCAGGAAAGGTTTTTTCCCCCATTTTCTCCTGCAAGAAAAATCTTGTTCCACCACTTCTCCACACCCATGCCATCCATTTTATTTCATCTTCCCCAGTGATGGTGCGACTGGGCTGTCATCCATGTATATCACAGACCATCTCATCCCTCGACTTGGCAATATGATAAAAATTTGTTCATAATAAAGTATATTTTTAGCATCCTATTAACTACAAGCATGCATTTAGGTTGTGTGTTGTTTAAAAGGGCAAATTCTGACATAAAAACAAAAACTTACGAATGTCATTCAAAATGGAACTCGTTTGTAAGTTCAGAATCTCTCATCCTGCAATAACATAAAAATTTGATTCTTTAAAAGCAACTCTATCAAATTTAGGGTTTATTAACGCTGATATGTACAGCTGTCAAAAATATAAATATATGTGGTCTAAGATTCAAATGAAGAGATGGTGATTTAGAAACATGCTTGGAAAAACCAGAAAAGATAGAATATACAACACCAAAGTGAGAGAAATTTTGAAGTTGGATAAAATACTTAAGATGATATAGAATAAATGTAAGATTGTATGACCATGTTAAAAGAATAAATACTGGAAGATACCAAGAGATACAGATGGGAGGAACAAACTGGTGAGAAAAGATAAGTTGAGTTGATGGAAATGATGGAAAAGGAGGCTTGGAATGACAGATAGGTGGAGGCTTTTGTCCAAAACTTGTCTCCTGGAATAGGGGCATAAGACTAGATTCAAATTAACCCAAGGTGGTATATTAGAAGATCCCACACCATAGCCAAGTGGTTTTAACTAGCTTACTTCGGTGCAGAGCTGCAGGACTAAAGCTGATTCAAGTTTATTCATATTTTTCATGTTTTGACTATAGTCTATTGCCAAACATATTTATTTGGATTGATTAGGTTAGATTAAGTATGTTCAATTGGATTAGGTTAGTACTGATCTACGCATACAATGACGTAACAGCCCAATGATGAGCTTAGCTTCTTCTTTATTAGGTATTACTAAACCAATTAATTTATTAGCTTATTTCCCAAAGATGTCATGAGTGGTATGCAGTCAACATACCAACCAATGAGACGGAGGATGAAGGTCCTTACATTTTGCTTAGAGGACTCTTTATTCAGGCATAAGGATATTTTACGAGCCTGAAAATCTTCAGACTCAGGTGCCACAACTTAAAGTCCCTCCCAGAGGACTTGTTCAATGGATTTTTTCATCCTAAAAATCCATTGACCCTGGCCAGGTTTGAACCAGTGACCCTCGGGACCAGAGGCAAGGAACATAATCAATAGTACACCGCGGCCAACAGGTTGGTACTCACAAACCTTTCTCGTTGGCATATATCTCATAAAATAGCTACTCCATTTACGCAACAACTAATAGGTAAAGTAAAGTGATCCCACTACAAGCCTCAGGAGGCCCTTGGGGTAGTAGGAGGTTAAGGCTCCCACTTTTTTCTGGAAAATCGGCTCTTGATGTCAGCCCTGCGTGATGGCTGCCTTTACCCCGGAACAAATGCCTGGCACTCATTTCTGTTAGATGCTGAGTCGACCCCAGGGTCATAGTGCCACCAGAGGGTTTGGGTTAGTTTAAAAATCCTGACCCCACCGGGACTCAAACTCTCGACCTTCTGGCTTGTAGCGCAGTGCCTTAACCACTACGCTACGGCATGTCCCTAACAACTAATAGATATCCACATTTACATATTGTTCATATGGCACATTTTGGGTTATTTTTACATTAATTTCTCATTCAATTTTAAGCCATTTTTGCACTTTTTGGAAAAGGAAATAAAAACATCCACAGGGAATTATTAACATAGTGTAACAATAATTTCTCCATATTTGTTTTTTCCATCTGAATTTACAGAGACTGGTAAGTTATATAGAATCCCCAATGTTTTCACCATGTTTTCTCGTGGTTGCTATTTTAGAAATCCCTGGTTTATGCTATGTGAGATTACCATTCTATAAAGCTTGCATCGGACCACTAACAATATACATCATCTCCTCCTCTCTCCCATCAGGAGCATAGGGCATCCACAAAGCATTGCCAATGGATCCTATTCTAAGCCAACTTCTTCACTTCCCTCCAAGTTTTCCCCTCCTCTGCAATTTCTTCAAGGATGGTTCTCTTCCAAGTCTGTTTTGGTCTGCCTCTTCCCCTGTGGTCCTTGGGGGTTTCATTCCAATGGAATTCTTTCAAAAGAATCATGGTCTTTTCTAAATGTATGTCATATCCAGTACCATTTTCGACTTTTCATATCTATTTTAATTTCCTTCTGGTCAGTTTTTCCCCATAATTCTTTATTTCATATTGATTCTGGCCATTTTGTTCTTAATATTTCTGAGTTTTGTTGTGAAAAATAAATTGCAACCATTACAGCAATTTTTAAATTTTTGCTTCAGGTAAACACTGACTTTTAATGAACCGATTTAGCTGGTTAAATTTGAATTTATTTTTTTTAAATAATTGCTATATAACAAGTATGGTTCTGAAAAAATCACGGCCACTAGTGTTGACACACAAAATGCATATATAGTGTCATCACTTTTGGTGTCTAATAAATAAAAAAAGTTACACCACAGGAATTTTTCCTTAAAGTTTGTTTCCTGTAGTTGTCCATGGTCTCGAATTTTGGTTAAGTTTAGATTAAAGACTCTCCTGGCACTTCATTATCATTTATCATCCATTATATCACCAGGATAACATTAACTCTGCCTTCCCAGTACTCCAATCTAAGAAATGGGTTATAATTCCACCAAAGCCAGGGAGGGGGAGAAAGCCAGAAATGTCATAAAAAACAACCTGGTGGCATTGGACAAAAAAGAATCCACAACAGTTGTCTATTTTTAGCATTTTTTTTATTATGGCTGTTTAGTAGTGGATCTAACAATCCCCATATAAAAAGAAAGAGCATTAGTGGTATAAGAATTTTGTAATGAATAGCATATATATAATGAAATATAATGGAAGCAGAAGAAAGCATATTTGAAAGAATTGAGGAGAAGGAATTAAAGTAGTTAGGACATGTTTTAAGAATGGAAGATGAGCGATGGCCAAAGCAACTATATCAATGGCATCCAACAAGGAGGAAGAGAGGGAGGCCGAAGTTAACATGGAAGGAAAACATGAAGACATTAATGCAAGCAAGAGGGCTAAGCATTGAAGATGCCCAAGATCGTAGGCTTTGGCATGGGAAGACGGCAGAAGCTGTAAAAACCCGAAGATAGATAGATAGAATAGCATAAGTAGCATTTTGAAAAATTTAATCCTTTTTTTCTTTCTGGGAAATTACACAATTATAAACTAAATAGGAACGTTTGCCAATCATCAATTCCATGAAATTTCAGACGAAATATATTGATGTTCATGCTTAACTGTGAAAATAAAAATTAGTAAACCTTTGATGTAATGGACTATTGTTTGCATACAATTGAAAGCCCGTTAAATCACAAATTTAGATTTTTTAACATATATTTAAACCAAAATAGGTCAGCAGCACTCAAATTTTATTTATACAATAAATGTTTCAAGTACACATGTTTATTTATGCTAGAGAAAAGCATAAAAGAGAATTTTTGTCCACAGAAATTATTATTAACACATAATGAATCTTGTGTTCCACCCTTGCTATTGTGTCCGATGACAAGAATTCTCGAGTTTCACATGGAGTGGCTTTACATGCCACCTGTTAAGATAATCCTGTACTTTTTGAACTGGCAACTATTCATATCTGTAGCTATCTTTATTCTTCCTGACACAATCTAATGCCAGCTGCTACAATTCCAGATTCTGACATCCCCTCACCCAATATGGAAATGGCTGGTTGTAGAGGAACTTATATTTTTAGTGATATTGAGAACAACAGTGACTTTACAGTGTTTCAAATAAGATGAATCACTAAAAAATATAAAATACCGATAAAACTACAATAATGAAAATATCAGTTTCTTTTTCACTCCCAAAACTGCAGATTTTTATTTGTTTATCAGTATACGGCATTGTATAGTATTACTAGGATTCTTATGAATCATCCCTGCAATTTAATAAAACTTCATCAATAGTGAGTGTATACAGGGTGTAACATAGCTGAACGGCAAAATTTCATGAATGAGTTCCTCATATGGAGAGAATAAAAAATAGTGTATTACAATATGGGCCCGGAAATTGATAATTACAGAGTTATTAGTACTTTTCATGAATGTTAGGTTATTAAGGTTTACAGTAGTTATTGAAAGTCTGTTTTCTGTTGATTGTAGGCTGCTGTGATGTACACAAATGAAGAATATGCCTGTATTGAGGCACAAGGAGGCCACTTTGAACATTTCATCTGACAGAACGGAGCGCTCCAGCAAGTCCCTTGCATTTTTGTCGCCATGTATTAACATTCATAAAAGTTCGAATAACTCTGTAATTATCAATTTCCGGACCCATGTTGTAATACATTTTTATTCTCTCCATACGAGGAGCCCATTCCTGAAATTTTGCCATTACGTTATGTTACACCATGTATATATGACAGTCCAGCAAATTACAAATATGAAATTCCCAACTATTTCCCAGTTTTTTCACGGTATTATAGAATAATTCCCATACAAGTAATAAAACACATTTGTTTTTATGATAAGGTCTTAAATGAGAAGAGCAAAATAATTTATTACTTTTTTATTATTTGAATCTTAACTATGTTACAATAAAACATTGCAAACAACCCCACGTTAAAATTTCTTTATTCATATCTTATTTTTTTATTGTTTTATTTTTTCGTCAATGGAAGAAATTTTGTTGCCTGCTTCATTTTATAAAGCTTTTTTTTTTCTATTCTTCTAGTTCTTTTATTAAAATAATTGTATATGAAAAACAAAAGACACTTGCCAAGAGTTTGCAATAAAAATGTGCGTGTTTAACAAGTTGACCATGAGCTTATTGCATAGTCCGAGTTGGAACTACAGGTGACCAAGTATTGTTTTGTAACATGATATGTTGACAAGGGCCATGGGCAGCTTGACTCCACAAAATGTATGCTATTAATTTCATAGCAAGAAATATTCTAATATCTTTACACATTTTTAGAATGTGGTTTAATGAATGTGATTCTTCTGATTTAAATAGATGCACGTCGTTTTACGAATATCAATCTATTTTCTGGTTGCTTTCAAATTCCTGACTTATTCCTGGTTTTCAAGACTTTCCCAAATGCTGGACATGTTTTTTATTTTAAATTTTTCATGCATTCTAGTAGTTTAGGTTTAAAAACAGTCAGGAAAACAGGGCATTCAAAATGATACTCAATGTGATAAAAGTGTTTACAATGATCATAGTAAGCTTACACTTCAGGATCTGAAGACTACCCCATGTACACAATAATTTTATTCATACTAATTAATAATTGGATTATAATTTAACACCTCACAATTGTATATTTCTCAAAGACATTTCAATACTTTTGCATATTATCTTCAGCTCCATATAACTGTTGAACTGGTGGTTGGCGATTTTGTAGGTTGTTGCCTACTCCCTGTGGTTGCTGGCTGATGAACTTCCAAATTAAATCCCTTTCCCAGGGAATTTTAAAAATCATGATTTTTCTTTTATTTTTTCTGGGTGTGAAGAAGATAAAAAGAAATAGAAAATAAAAGATTCGTGAATTTTCAAATTCCCAAGGAAGAGGTTTAATTTGAAAGTTCATCAGCCAGTAACAAGAGGGAGTAGGAAGCAACCTATAGGATCGGTAACCAACAACTCGACAGTTATATGGAGGTGAAGATAATATGCAGAAGTATTGAAACAAGTCTTCGAGAAATCTACAATTATGAGGTGAGGTGTTAAATTCTAACTCAATTATATCACATCTGTTCCTATGGTTAGAACCGCCAAATTTAAATCGCAACCATGGACTTCAAAAACTTTATCATGACTTTTTGTCTAGAAAATGATTCAATTTTTGCATTTTCTCACACAATTCTGTCTGTTAAATCAAGAGTTTATTGTATTACATAATTACATTAACAAAAAACTTACAGGATATAGTAGAACCTCATTTATATTAGCAATTCCACCCCTCCAAACACAAATTGCTCAGAAAAATCTTAAGAGTATTCTATGTAATGTACGAGTCTACAAATCTTGCATTAGTCACTAACTACGGTGAGCAGCACAGGAAACACTACCAATCATTTTGTTATGTCACCGAGCAGGGATTGGTCATTCGCAATGACTAGAAGAGTGGTAGCATGACAATAGACTTAGATGCCTAAAGAAAATATCAAGAATAAAATGGCCAGAAACGATATCAGATAAAGAATTATGAGAAAAAACTGACAAGAAGGAAATTAAAATAGATATGAAAAATCGAAAATGGAACTGGATAGGACATACATTAAGAAAATACCATGATTTGATTGAAAGAACTGCATTGGATTAAAACCACCAAGGACACAGGGGGCAGACCGAAACAGACATGGAAGAGAACCATCCTTGAAGAAATTGCAAAGGTGGAGAAAACTTGGAGGAAAGCGAAGAAGTTTGCTTTGGCTAAGAATAGGATCCGTTGACGATGTTTTGTAGATGCTCTTAGCTCCTGGTAGGAGATTTAGAAATGATAATTGATGCTAGACTGCATAAAATTTGTTTCAAGGACTTCCTCCCGCAATCTATACCATATGTTATTACAGTGGGTGAGATGGTCACATGCTGAATGTTTAGTAGTGTTTTCTACGTTGCTCGCTGTATATTAGTACTTATTGGATAATAATGTTACAATTCATGCTACCAATATGTTTATTCAGGTCCTTGACAACCAACAATTTTTTGTGCGTTTCTCATAAATTAGCTATTATGTCCGAGCAATGACTATTAACACATTGGTGACGGGCCACGGAGACCTCCGTGTTTAAATGGCCAGCGCTAGACGACCGGCCACAGAGATTTCCGTTTTTACATTTTTTATGGCTTCCCTGCCTCTTTGCTTTTGAATGAGGCATTCAATTTTGTTTCTTCTCATTGTGAAATAAATTTTAGTTGTATTTGTACCCCTCTCTTCTACTTTATGAAATTGCCAACTTTACACAATTGTTTACAATTTTATGACAGACGGCTGGTGAAATATGGAATTTTAGTGCGGGTAGTTAGGCGTTTACGGGATACGTATGTAACCTGTAAATATATTTTGCAGAGCAGAAAAATTAAAAGAAACTCTACTTTGCGTTCTGGAGCCGAATTTATATCTGTGGCATCATGTCCACCAGGATAATTATTATAATAGTGTGGCTATAGCTGAAAATTTGCTCGAAAGAAAGACGAGAGCTTCTGAAGCAATAAAGATTAACAGAGGGCTTCCAAAATCATTTGTGGAGGCAGGAAATAAACTCAAACCAGGAGAAAGTGTTTTTGTAGTAAGGGGGACCTTTTGCTACAAACATCGAAAGATAAAAGAGACGTAAGAATGGTTAGCACATTGCATCAGGCAACACGAGAGTGGGAGGAGTAAAGTTGTAAAAATGCCCTATTGAATACTTCAATATAACAAGTATGTAAGGGTGTAGACAGGGCTGACCAATACCTATCATATTACTCCATCCTTAGAAAAATAGTGAAATGGTGCTAGAAAGTTGTATTGTGGCTTCTGAATTGTACACTCTTTAATGCATTCAGGGTCTATAAATTTCAAAATCCTAACAGCAAAATGTCAAACAGAAGTTTTTTGCTTGAAACAGCCTCTTGTTTGGCAGTCGTGAAATTAGGAACAGATGACGGAGAAGACCAGGAAAGACAGAGAGAAAAGAAACCACTTCTAGGGGACCACCTCACGACCCACCAGGGAGGCTAAGACATTAAGAAAAATAAATTAACACCAACTGTGATTGGAAAGAAAAAAATACCCTCAAAACTTTTCCGCGATTTTAGTGAACACAAGAAAAGAAACTCGCTACGTATGCTCTTTTGCACTTTGCCTTTACATAAAGGTAAATGTTTCCAATGCTATCAAACCCTCAATTTCTACTAGAAAGTCTGGTGAGAACACTAATAAAGATTTACTTATGCATTATTGTTATTGATTGTAAATATATTGATGTAAAAGCCACACTGTGCTAGCGCGGTTTAAATACTGACAGAAATGTCCAGTCAAACAGCGGTGAGTGCAACGCAGAGCTGTCGGTCACCAATGTGTTAAGTATCTTCCACATTTACATGTTATTAATATCCATCCATAGTAATTCTGCCCGAGGGCAGGTCTTTCATTGCAATCGTAGCATTTTCACACTATGCTTTGTAGCTTTACTAGGGAATTATATGTGTGGTAGCTTCCCATTGCTTTCCACACTGCTGAAGGATGGTGATAATGATGAGGATGATGATGGTCAGATGATTTTCGGGGACCATTTGGGCCCTAAGCTTCCTAACATTTGTCTTACGGGTGAGGAAAAACCCCGAAAAAACCTCACCCAGCAGCCTGTCCCAACTGGGAATTGAACCCGGGCCTGCTGTGTTACAAGGCAGCACGCTATCGAGACCACAGTGCTGCTCTTGCTGCTGACCTCACATCCACACATGTTAATTAGAGGTGGACGTGGCCATTATACCTCGTCTTCTCAACCTCAAGCTGCTACTTATTGTAGGTACCCACATTCCTCAAGATGCTGGATGGGCACTGGTCCAAACTGGCCATATTTATACCCCAGTCTAAGGGCCACATGCAAATACATTAGTCTCTGGTGAGCTGAGTTTTCTGTTAGAATGTGCAAAGTTCAAATTAGCTAGTCGCTGACTGGTCATGCATGAAAGTAGTTTTTTATAACACTGGCAAGAAATTGCCCAGAATTCTCAGCGATAAAACTACTTCCGTTGTTTTTGTCTGCTAGAGGAATGCATTTACGCTTGCATCCTGCAAATAAAACCGTATACGTCTACATCACGCGATATTATGCAGATTCTCCTGTTCTTCCAGTTGAATTCTTTGGTAGACTCTATCAAATTCCTCTTCTCCGTGTATACCGAAAACATGATTGAAGTCTTCAAGGTCCAACATCTTGGATAAAGCAGCAAGGTTTCAAAGTACATTGGTTCCCATTGGGTTGCTCACGATTCGTTCTCTGCAAAGTCACCTCGCCAGGTACCTTAGGAATTTCGACAATTATTATCGCATGAACAGATTTTTGAGTACGCAAAAACGTCTTTGGATGCAACTTTCTCAGCAGAGTACAAGCTGAGAACGACTTTTACGGTCTAATGCATTCATAGATACGACCCTAAGTTCCCTAGCTTTGCAACAAGGCATAATCCATTAAACCACTTGTTTACAGCACGAGAAATGACATTTTAGGTTATGGCTAATATATGTGAAACGCCCATATATGAATCTTTCAAAGGACCACTAGTTATGAACTATATCGTAAGTTACCCAACATGATTATTAAAGTTTCCAATGAAGACAATTGCCAACATAATTATTTAGGTTATGTAGGTAAGTTAGAATAGATAGGTTAGAGTACGTATTAGCGACCTTTTCTTGACATGTTTTCATAAGTTTTATCAATGATTACAGACATGTTGCTACAATAATATGGCATATTTTAGGTTATTTTTATGTCAACTTCTGATTCAATTTTCGGGAATTTTACAAATTAGATAGCAACAGCAAACTTCAGGATGTTATATACCCTAGATTGATGCAGTTTGAAAACACGTTTCGTACTATTTTAAACATTTTGGGACCATTTTATAAATATTTCTTATGATTATTAAATATTTATAAATTACGCAAAATGTGTGCATCGGGTTCTAGAGACGCAGAAATGCTTCATGTAACATACACTAGGTAGCTCTCAAATCAGAGTTACCAAATTTAAAAATAATTTCAAACCATATTTAGTGTTAGTGTACGTAAAATTAGTTTTTACTTTATTAAATAATACGCATGTAAATGGTTTTGTTATGTTAGGAAATGGGAAGGTTACATCCATTTTTTTTTAGCATTTGGGAATAAATAATATGCACGTAAATTGTTTTCTTTGGTTAGGAAATGGCAAGTTTATATCTTTTTTTAGCATTTGGGAAGTTATTCCCAAAGTTGGTAACACCGACTGCAGAGCCATCTACTGGAGGCTACATTAACCTTTACAGCAACTCCCGCAAGCGCACAGCGATTCTGTGAAACTTAGAAGAATTTGTGTCTGCCAAATAACAGACTTTTTCCTGGACGTCTGCTACAACCAATCACTGCTCTTGGCACCGCTAGTGAGGTTTGAAATTGCTGCGATGTCAGCTGTATTTCTATTAACCGCATGGTACATAAAGTGGCACCTCCACTGAATATCCATATCGGCAACACTGTCATGAAAATGTCTGGGCTGGAGACTGAGCGGCTGGACTGTAGTTTACATTCATTAAATAATATGCATGTAATTTATTTTATGTTAGGAAGAGAAAACTTAATGTACATCCAATTCTTATAAACATGTTTCGGAGTTTATTGTGAAGGTTTTTTACATTGTTTTCACATATGTCTGCAATCTAGAAGAAGTTTCTTTAAACATTCGTGCATGCGCTCTACGATTCTGTAGAACTTTGAAAAATTCATTGGTCAAGGTAATCTATAACTTTTTCCCAATAACACGCGGCTTGAGGTGGACAATCTGACACACAATTTTCCATCTAACATTCATATGCCACTGATGCACTAAACACGTTTCACCCATTTACAATAACGTTTCGTACTATTTTAAACATTTTATAAACTTTTTATGATTCTTAAATATTTATAAAAATGTGAATATTGTGAATCGAGTTCTATAGACGCAATAATGCTATGTAACATCCATTAGGTGGCTCTCAAATCTGTGTTACCAACATTTGTAAATAATTCCAAACCATATTTCAAGATATTCACTTTGTTTTGTTAGATTCCGATGGGACAAGTTAGTGTACGTAAAATTAGTTTATAGTTTATTAAAATAATATGCATGTAATTTGTTTTGTTAGGTTAGGAAATGGGAAGTTAGTTTATGTCCATTTTTTTGGCATTTGGGAATTTATTCCAAAAGTTGGTAATGCCGACTTCAGAGCCATCTACCGGAAACTACATTAACCATTACAAAAAAACTCCCACAACTCGCACATGCTCACTGCGATTCTGTAGAACTTAAAAAGAATTCATGTGTGACGGATTGTCCACCTTATCCAAACACGCTAATAAATAAGTGAACGCTAAACAAATCTGGTGTATACTAATTTTCCTATTTTCTCACCCTAATTTGCCCATTAATATGGGTTAGAATCCCCGGAAAAAGTCCAGTATTTGGCAGACACAAATTCTTCTAAGTTCCACAGAATTGCAGTGTGCATGCGCGAGTTACTGTAATGGTTAATGTAGCCTCCAGTAGATGGCTCTGCAGTCGGTGTTACCAACTTTGGGAATAATTTCCCAAATGCTAAAAAATGGACTTTAATTTGCCATTTCCTAACCAAAGAAAACAATTTACATGCATATTATTTATTCCCAAATGCTAAAAAAAATGGACGTAAACCAACTTTCCATTTCCTAACCTAACAAAACAATTTACATGCGTATTATTTAATAAACTATAAACTAATTTTACATACACTAACACTAAATATGGTTTGAAATTATTTTCAAATGTTGGTTACTCCGATTTGAGAGCCACCCAGCGGATGTTACATGAAGCATTTCCGCGTCTCTAGAACCCGATGCACAAATTTTGCATAATTTATAAATATTTAAAAATCGTAAGAAATGTTTATAAAATGGTTCCAAAATGATTAAAATAGTACAAAACGTATTTACATGTGTTTAGTGCATCAGTGGCATAAGAATGTAAGTGTAGAATTGTGTCCGCCAAATCCCCTTTTATGTAAGTAGCATGTTGGCAATTGACTGTGTTATCACATTGGCCAAAATGACTCTAGCAGTCACATGTTCTCGGAAAAATTTTAGTATTCGACTTTCACTTATTCAATGATTTCTAAGTACTACAAAATCGCAGTGCGCATGCATGAATGCCTAATGTAACTTCCACCAGGTGGCAGGATACATGTGAAATTAGTATGACCCGCCTTCACAATAAATTTCCAAAAATTTTATGGAAATGGATGTATACCAACTTCCCCCTTCCCAACATAACAAAAATAATTACAGGCATTTTTTTAATAAACTATGAACTAACCTGGTATGCACTAACTTGCCCCATTAGAACCTAATAAAATTAAGTGAATTTCTTAAAATGTTTTGGAATTAATTGCGAATGTTGGTCACACCGATTTCAGCTATGGACAAATATAAGGTTATGGTGAGTTATTTTGAGTAGCTTTTGTTTAAGACCGAAGTTGTTTATTCTATGTCTTCAGCATAAGATTACCCATAATTCATAGTCATCTTGCAATATTACAAATTATAATATGCTTTGGTCGTGTGGGAAAAAATTTAGGATGTGGTAGGTTTTATGTCTCTCACAATTCTACACTTATGCCACTGATGCACTGAACACTTGTAAACACTTTTGTACTGTTTTAAACATTTTCAATGATCAAGCTTTCTTTACAATATTTTATATTTATATATTTACGTAAAACATGATCGTGGATAAATTACTTACTTGCTACTAAATTGCTTTGTTACGTTAGGAAATGGGAAGTTGGTTTACGTCCATTTTTTTAAGCATTTGGGAATAAATAATATACATGTAAATTGTTTTCTTTAGTTAGAAAATGGCAAGTTAGTTAACGTCCATTTTTTTTGCATTTGGAAATTTATTCCCAAAGTTGGTGACACCAACTGCAGAGCCATCTACCGGAGGCTATATTAACCATTACGGCAATTCCTGCAACTCGCGCATGTGCACTGCGATTCTGTGGAACTTGGAAAAATTCGTCTGAGACATATAACCGACTTTTTCCAAAATTTATTTACCCACTTTCACACTACTTAAATGCATTAAATATTCATAAATTGTTATATTTAATATTTTTATGTGTGAGCGGTAATTATCATTCACTTATTATTAAATGAAAATGCGCACGAGTTGTGAATATAAAAATACACAAATCATTGTTGAAGTATGAGAATTACGGCCTGAGGTATATATAATATGGGTTTATTTTTCTGAAGAAAGTACAGAAAATATTTGAACATTGAATGAGAAGTTATTTTAGAGATAACCTAAAAAAGCATAGGTTGGATGGTACAAGACCAGAAATGTACTTATGCGACTTATGCCATTTTTAATGCAACTTATATCATTACGAAGTGATGTTGATGTGATTAATTACCATCGTGATATGAAATGTATGAGCGGAAATATGTTTTTACGTTGTAACCACCAGCCATGTTGAATTTAAATAGAATAACTGTGATGAAGAGGTATTTTTTTACGTATTAAATCACATTTAAAATGCAAGGAACCTAAAAGCTAATCTAACCTAATTCAATTACTCTAACCTAAATCAATCATTCATTTATTTTACCCCTAAATATTAAAAAAAGAAAGTGGGACTATTTCCTGTCATGACCACTGTGGTTACAAGAGAACCACCGATTACCCCCAATTACCACACGTACAACCATCGATACCCATACTACCAAACACCGATACCCATACTAATAACCAGCGATAAACCCACTGCCACAGCATATCTGTGGTTTCAACAAATTATGTCCAAATTTAACTATTACTTATTTTCACCGTGTAAAATAATAAAAAGGGTGTTCCATGGGATTCGCCTAGGTTAGAGTAATTGAATTAGGTTAGGTTAGCTTTTAGGTTCCTTGCATTTTAAATGTTATTTAAAAAAATTAACTCATCAGTTACTCTATTTAAATTCAACATGGCTGATGGTTACAACGTAAAAACATACTTCTGCTCATACATTTCACATCACGTTAAGATACTATCACAGTGGTAATTACTTGGTAATCACTTCGTAATGATATAAATTGCATTAAAAATGGCATAAGTAAATTTCTGGTCTTGTACCATCCAACCTATGCTTTTTTAGGTTATCTCTAACACAACTTCGCACTCAATTTTCAAATATTTTCTTTACTTTCTTCAGACAAATAAACCCATATTATATATACCTCAGGTCGTAATTCACATACTTCCAACAATAATTTGTGTATTTTTATATTTTTCTTGAAATGTCTTAAAACTGTTATTTGCACTAGAATCCCCCACTTTCTATTAGATTGATATGCCTAATGTAAAAATAAATCATTGATATATATAACCAGCATGCAAGATGATAAATATAACCATTAATATCCATGATGAATTAACATAACTATATTTAATGTTACAAACAAAAGAATCAATTCAAATTATAAATTCCAGTATTTAAGCCATGTGCAATATCAAGCAAAGACAATAGCACAAATTCTCCATTCAAGGCTAAATACTAAAAACTCGCCTGTAACACAATTACTGTAAAAACAAATCCGCAAGTTATTATATTTTCAACAAATAGAGTAATTTAACACACTTATATTATACCGATATTCACACACGCCATTACATAAAAAAATTAACTACAAAGCTTGACAGTATTCAGGGCTGTTAATGATGCTTGCACCTTGAAATAGCTACTATTCATTAACGGGATCAGTAAGCCTAGTTCACGCCGGAAAGATGCAAAACAACTTCCCTGATACCAAATATTGATATTAACACATCATTTAAGTCCAAATTTTACATACGTTATTATATATGACTTTGTTCTGTTTCTCTGTGTTTTAGTTCTAAGCTTTTCAACATGGCGGGTTCGCCTTTCAGGGAAGAAAGCCGAGAGGCCTAGTAATTTCTTCAGAACATTTATCTACTACTCCTCCCATGCAATGCTACTTTTACTTCAATTTAGTCCAATGAAACCGATATAATCATAGAAGCACCTACCTGTATGCTGGAGATGGATTTCAATTGTAAATTTTGCAAAACACTACACTACGCCTCTCCCGAAGCTTTTCCTTGATGTTATTATGGCCGTCTTCCCTGGGACTGGGAACCCACTCACGGAAAAAAACTCAGAACTTCACATTACATGTACATAAATGACAAAAATTATGTTAATACCCTGCACTGATGACTAAAGACGATTTCTTGGTGCCTTGCAGACCTGGATGCTTTTCGATACCCATGATGATTTCAGATCTAAAAACTAACGATCGTTCTCTCACACAAACAGTAATGGCTACGCAGCTACTCCAACGGGTTTGAGTGGAGAAAAATCCTTTGAAATTTCGAAGTCTGTGATTGGTCCATTCATGTCACATGACCTTATAGGACTTCAGTTTCATGCGATTTTACACGAAATTGGTGCATACTTTGGGATCATATATTCAAAATCAAACATATTGTACAATCACTTTTCTGGTGAAAATAAATTTTAAACGAAATGTTATGAAAATTCTGGAATAAATCGCATATTCCAAGGCAGCGTCCCTACTCGGCCTCCAACAAGCCGTCTACATCACGTGATCACTCAGCATTGCATGCTGGGTAAGCAATGTAAGCTGTTGTGGAAGGAAGTTACTTCATTATTCTCTCGATATGTTATTTGTTATGAATATATTTCCGAATTTTTCATGTAAAAAGAAGTTGGTTATGTGACTTTCTTACCTAAATATTATTTATAAACAACATTCCGTTTATTTAAGAACTAAGGTGACAGGTTGAAAACTACGGTTTATAAACTAAAATTTTGTCATAAACATTCACGCGTTCAGGAAGTTGAAAGTAGACATTCTGAGATGGCAATATGTAGAAAAAGTATGTAAAGTTTGTGGGTTATATTTATAAGAGCTTGATTTTTAGTGGAGGCCATTTTATATTTTCCATAATTTCTTCACTCAAGTGTTATTTCATTACTGCGTGTGAAAAAACTTGCAGATTGAACAATGGTACCTTTAGGTTCAGCTCCAACTCATCCTCAACCCGGTACAAATAACAACCCTTCAGCTCCAAGCGCCTTGAATTCGTCAGGTGGTGGCTCAACAAAATCAAATTCTAGTGTGGTATGTATAACTTTTATTATTTGGACTACTCAAATTACCAGCATGCAATACACAATATTTACTTGCATTGGTAAGGGAAAAAAATAGACATGAGTTTGGAGGTTGTGTGCTTCTATTTACTTATCATTTTGGGCTGTTGTACCCTTCAGGTCGCAAATTTTTTTCAATTTAATATCTGGAAAAAGTCGGTTTTATGTCTCTCAGGAATTCTTCTAAGTTCCACAGAATCGCAGCGCGCGTGCGCGAGTTGCTGTAATGGTTAATATAGACTCCGGTAGTCGGCGTTACCAACTTTGGGAATAAATTTCCAAATGCAAAAAAAAAAAAATGGACGTTAACTAACTTGCCGTTTTCAAACTTTTTAGCCAGAGTTGTTATTTTATATACTTGATATCCTATGTTATCCTGTGCAAACTAAAATATACTTCGGTCTTATAAAAAGTAACTTCGGAAAAAGTCGGTTTTATGTCTCTCAGGAATTCTTGTAAGTTCCACAGAATCGCAGCGCACGTGCGCGAGTTGCTGTAATGGTTAATATAGACTCCAGTAGTCGGCGTTACCAACTTTGGGAATAAATTTCCAAATGCAAAAAAAAAAAAAATGACGTTAACTAACTTGCCGTTTTCTAACTAAAGAAAACAATTTACATACATATTATTTCTTCCCAAATGCTTAAAAATGGACGTAAACCAACTTCCCATTTCCTAACGTAACAAAGCAATTTACATGTGTACTATTTAATGAACTATAAACTAATTTTACGTACACTAACACCAAATATAGTTTTAAATTATTTTCAAATGGTGGCAACGTTGGAACAACATGGGAAAGCAGCAAGGAAGTAATGTATCCACGATCATGTTTTACGTAAATATATAAATATAAAATATTGTGAAGAAAGCTTGAAGATCATTGCAAAATGTTTAAAACAGTACAAAACGTGTTTACAAGTGTTTAGTACATCAGTGGCATAAGAATGTAAGTGTAGAAATGTGAGAGACATAAAACCGACCACATCCTAATATCTTATTCCACTGATGCACTAAACACGTTTAAAACATTTTGCAACACTTTTAAACATCTTCCAATGTTGCAACGATCTTTTTTTTATATTTATATATTTACGTAAAACATGGGGCTGTGCTTTCCTTTAGGTCCGAAAAATTTTTCAATTTTATATCTTATTCCACTGATGCACTAAACACTTTCAAAACATTTTGCAACACTTTTTAACACATTTTAAACATCTTCCAATGTTGCAACGAGTTTTTTTTTCATATTTATATATTTGCGTAAAACACGGTCGTGCTACATTGCTTACTTTCTTCTCTTTGTTATTTTCCCTCCACTTCCTATGTTGTTCCAGCGTTGCCACCATCAACAACCCGAACTTGCTTTTTAAATGTGATTCCACGTTCCCTGGATTTCACCTACATTAGAGTAATTGATTTAGGTTTGGTTAGCTTTTAGGTTCCTTGCTTTTTAAAAGTGATTTGATACGTAAAATAAATTAAACATTTTTAGACAAGTTCTGGGAATTTTGTGTCAATGTTGGTCATACTGATTTCACATATATATACCGCCAACTGCTGGAGGTTGTTTTTATCTACCTGGGATAATTGGAGCACTAGCGCATGCGCACTGCGATTCTATAGAACTTAGAAAAATTTTCTACCGACCTAAAGGAAAGCATATCCAAACATGGTCCTGCTACATTGCTTACTTGCTACTCTCTGCTATTTTCCCTCCTCTTCCTATGTTGTTCCAGCGTTGCCACCATCAACAATCCAAAATATTCCAGATGTTGCCAACCATTTCCACGTTCCCTGGATTTCACCTACGTTAAAATAATTGATTTGTGTTACAGTAATTGATTTAGGTTTGGTTAGCTTTTAGGTTCCTTGCTTTTTAAATGTGATTCCACGTTCCCTGAATTTCACCTACGTTAGAATAATTGATTTGTGTTACAGTAATTGATTTAGGTTTGGTTAGCTTTTAGGTTCCTTGCTTTTTAAATGTGATTTGATACGTAAAATAAATTACCTCTTCATTTCTGTTATTCTATGAAAAATTCAAAATATCGGACGGTTACCACGTAAAATCATATTTCCCCTAGTTCATTTCGTGTTAATTATACATTTTTAGACAAGTTCTGGGAATTTTGTGTCAATGTTGTTCATACTGATTTCTCATACATATACCACAAACTGCTGGAGGTTGCATTTATCTACCTGGGATAATTGGAGCACTAGCGCATGCGCACTGCGATTCTATAGAACTTAGAAGAATTTTCTTGCGACCCAAAGTGTAGCATATCCTAATTCATTACTGAAATTTTATATAGTATCGTTCACAAACCAACCCCAGTTCAACACTTGTGATCATACAACATTCTTATGACACTGTTGCACTACATACTTTTTCCATTTTAATAACATTTAGTAGTACTTTAAATATTTTGCAACAATTCTTAAAACATATTTTACAATTATTAAACCATTTCCCCTGTTGTCCAGCTTTTGTGGAAGAGACCAGCCTCCCTGCTAAATATTTGACAGAATCACAGTATGCATGTGCGAACACTTAATTTAATTTTCACCAGATGACAGGACATAACTGTGAAATCGGTGGACTCAAGTCTAGTATTTGTCGCTCAAGATTTTCCATACAACATTCTTATGTCACTGTTGCACTACACACTTTGGAAAAAGCCCAGTAATTGGCGCACACAAATTCTTCTAAGTTCCACAGAATCGCAGTGTGCATGTGCAAGTTGCTGGAATTGATGTAATAGTTAATGTAGCTTCCAGTAGATGGCTCTGCAGTCGGCATCACCAACTTTGGGAATAAATTCCCAAATGCAAAAAAAAAATGGACGTAAACTAACTTGCCATTTTCTAACCAAAGAAAACAATTTAATGCATATTAGTTATTCCCAAATGCTAGAAAAAATGGACATAAACCAACTTTCCATTTCCTAACCTAACAAAACAATTTACGTGTGTATTATTCAATAAACTATAAACTAATTTTACATACACTAACAGTAAATATGGTTTGAAACTATGGCTGTTGTAGCGTTCAGGTCGCAAAAAATTTTCAATTTAATATCTTATTCCACTGATGCACTAAACACTTTTAAACACGTTTAAAACATTTTGCAACACATTTTAAACATCTTCCAATGTTGCAACGATCTTTTTTTTTATATTTATATATTTACGTAAAACATGGTCATGCTACATTGCTTACTTGCTACTCTCTGCTATTTTCCCTCCTCTTCCTATGTTGTTCCAGCGTTGCCATCATCAACAACCCAAAATACTCCAGATGTTGCCACCATTTCAACGTTCCCTGGATTTCACCTACGTTAGAGTAATTGATTTGTGTTACAGTAATTGATTTAGGTTTGGTTAGCTTTTAGGTTCCTTTTTAAATGTGATTTGATACGTAAAATAAATTACCTCTTCATATCTGTTATTCTATGAAAATTCAAAATATCAGACGGTTACCACGTAAAATCATATTTCCACTAGTTCATTTCGTGTTAATTATACATTTTTAGACGAGTTCTGGGAATTTTGTGTCAATGTTGGTCATACTGATTTCACATACATATACCGCCAACTGCTGGAGGTTGCATTTATCTACCTGGGATAATTGGAGCACTAGCGCATGTGCAGTGCGATTCTATAGAACTAAGAAGAATTTTCTTGCGACCCAAAGTGTAGCATATCCGAAACTATTTTCAAATGTTGGTAACTCCAATTTGAGAGCCACCTAGTGGATGTTACATGAAGCATTTCTGTGTGTCTTGAACTCGATGCACAATTTTCTTGTAATTTATAAATATTTAAAAAATCGTAAGAAATGTTTATAAAATGGTTCCAAAATGTTTAAAATAGTACGAAACATTATTATAAATGGTTGAAAAGTGTTTAGTGCATCAGTGGCATAAGAATGTAAGTGTAAAATTGTGTGCGCCAATTAATGGACCTCAGCCCACACTTTTACCATTTGTAACAATGTTTCATACTATTTAAAATATTTTGCAACTTTAAACATTTCTTACGATTTTTAAATATTTATATAATTATGTAAGTGTGAATGAAGTTCTACAGATTCACAGTGTGCATTTGTGCTAGATGCGGGAAGTTGGTGTACATCTTTTTATTATAAACATTTGGGAATTTATTGCAAAAGTTCGTCATGCTGATTTCAGAGCCATCTAGTAGAAGTTACATTAAGCATCTCGTGCATGCACACTGTGATTCTGTAAAGCTTGGAAAAATTCATTAACTATCTAATCGGTATGTCCAGCATTTGTGATTAATTCCAAAATATATTATGGAAAAACTTTAGTCCCAAGTTTAGATTATCTTCACCTTGATATAACTTTTTTTATAATTAATTCGGCCGCGATGGACTAGTGGTTATGCTCCTTGCCTCTGGTCCCGAGGGTCGCGGGTTCAAACCCGGCCGGAGTCGATGGATTTTTTAGGGCGGAAAAATCCAAGGAGTAAGTCCTCCGGGAGGGACTTTAAGCGATGGGTCCCGAGGCTGAAGATTTTCAGGCTCATACAAAATCCTTAAGCCTGAATGAAAAGGCCTCTAAGCAAAATTTACCTAATTTTCCCGTCCTAGTACTACCTTGGTTTCCTAGATGTCAGTATGAGGCAGAACGCTGACCACGGACCACTCAAAATGACATCTATACGAAAACAAGTGTAACTAAATTAGCATGGTTCAAATTCTTCCCTGTAGGGGGAGAGCGCCTAAATCTCTGTAAAGGGAAAACATGGGCTAACAATACAATTAAATATTTATCTATGTATGCAACGATTTCTTCAAAATTCTACAGAACTACAGTGCTCATGCACAAATGCTTAATGTATCTTCCTCAAGATATCAGTGAAATCAGTGTTACCAACATTTGCAATTAATTCCACGTCATATTTCAAGAAGTTAGCTTCATTTTGTTAGGTTCTGACAGGACAAGTTAGTGTATATCAGATTACTGTCCACTCCATTAAATAATATGCATGTAATTTATATTGTTAGGGGATGTTGGTGTAGATCTATTTGTAATAAACATTTACGTTTGGTCATATCGATTTCATAGCTACATGGTTCCATCTAGTGACATCTCTATAAACTTTTTGTAGGACTTTACAGGTATTGGTTCCACCTAGTGTCAACTCTATAAACGTTTGCACATATGAAATGTTATTCTGTAGAACTTAGAAAATTTGTAGTGGAAAACAAAATTTTTTGCATAACATTTTTTTTTACAATTATTAGATATTTATTTACATTACACAATAATTTCTTCAATGTTCTGTAAAATTGCTGTGCTCATGCATGAACACTTTAAGAAACTTCTGTAGATGGCGGAGATATCTGTGAAATCGGAATGACCAACATTCGAAAATGTGTTTTAAGAAATGGATATTCACTCGCTTCATTTTGTTATGTTCCAATGGGACAAATTAGTGAACATTAGGTTAAATTATATTTGAAGAGAAAAATATACGCTCAGACTGCAGTTTAAACCCAGGCCCTTTCCCTTTCTATGCAAATGCTTTACTAACTGAGCTACCTGAGCAAACCAATCTAAATGCAAATTTTTCTCTTATATACTGTTAATTCCCAAGCGCCAAATCCAACTACTATTGCTCAATCATGTAAATGGCAGCCTCTTTATTAAGAAGACCTTTATTGGGAATACATTACATTATGAAGCCAGTATGGCCTCTTTCAATGTTTTTATTAACAGTGTATAAAAGAAAAATTTGCATTTAGATTGGAATGCTCAGATAGCTCAGTTGGTAAAGCATTTGCATAGAAAGTGAAAGGTCCTGGGTTCAAACCCTAGACTGAGTGTATATTTTTCTCTTCAAAATTTAATTTATCCTTCATTGAGATGCATTAAATGAATAATAAATACATCAGATTGGTTTATATTTAATTAAATAATAGTCATGTGATTAATTTTGTTAGGTCAGGAAGGGGGGAGTTGGTGTAATCCATTTCTAATAAACGTTTGGGAATTTATTGGGCTGATATTTCCATTAAGCGCAGTGAGAAATTTTTCTAAGTCCGAGGCAGACACCACGCGCATGCACCAACAGGGTTTTAGTTTCAAATTATCTCACCATTTACAACACATTTTACATTTCTTCTAATGATTATTTGAACATATTTTTCTATGATATTTAACTGTATGTGTAACATGAAGACGTGGCAGCCATATTGATTTTAAAAAATATTCTATACAACAACAGTGCAGCCAACATAGGTTATGTACTTCAGAATTTGAGAACTTACTATTTATTTTTGGGCGTTGCATTCTTTCACAGATTAGAGTGCTTAAATTGCATTAGGTTGGTCTTTCACAGGTTAGAGTACTTAAATTGTGTTAGGTTTGTTAATAGCGTGTATAATGTTGGCTGCATTGTGATATTCCATAGAGTAGCTGCTTTGCATTTGTTGGCGCATGTGCATGGTATCTGCCTGGGACTTTCTTACTGCACTTAATGTAAAAATTATCAATTTATTATGAAGTTGTAACATAGGTAGACCTGCCATCTATTGACAAAACCTTGTGCAAGTGCACTACAATTCTGTAGAACTTGAAGAAATCATTGAGAAACAAAAATTTAAGAATTGTCACAATATGTTACAATAGTAGGAAATGTTAGTAGAAATGAAAAAAAGTAAGTAGTGCAACAGTGTCATATGAATGTGGTAGCATAGTAAGGCATAAACTGTAGCCTTATTTTTTAAGGAACCTTCTTTCTTTTTTTTACAGAAACCGAACTACACTCTTAAATTCACACTTGCAGGACATACAAAGGCTGTTTCATCTGTAAAATTTAGTCCTAATGGAGAATGGCTTGCAAGTTCATGTAAGTTCTGTTGTTATATCTCCTGGAAACGCATGTTACTCTTGTTGTTCAATAATGATGTGCAGAGAGTTAGGAAAATCACAGAAAATGAGGTTGGGAATCAGTAGTAGTATAGAGAGATGCAAAAAAAAAAGTGCTAGGAAATATTCAGCTAACTCGGCAAAAAAATCTCTTTTTATTACTATCAACATTATCTGGTATGTTAAGGCATTATGTCATGTTAGGATTTTGGCATCGAGATGCCATAACTTTGCAGATAATGTTATAGTAAAGAAAATAAAGGGGGCACGCCATAGCGTAGTGGTTAAGGCACTGAGCTACAAGTCGGAGGGTCGAGGGTTCAAGTCCCGTTGGGGTCAGGATTTTTAAACTGACCCAAACCCTCTGGCAGCACTATGGCCCTGGGGTTGACTCAGCCTCTAACGTAAATGAGTACCAGACGCTTGTTCTGGGGTAAAGGCGGCCATCACGCAGGGTTGACTCAGCCTCTAACGTAAATGAGTACCAGACGCTTGTTCTGGGGTAAAGGCGGCCGTCACGCAGGGCTGACAACCCGGCTGACATAAAGTGCCGATTGTCTAGAAAAAGTGGGAGCCTTAACCTCCTACTACCCCAAGGACCTCCAGGCCTGTTGCGGGATCACTTTACTTTGTCCCACGCCATAGCCAAGTGGTTAAGGCAGGAAGCCTTGGCGCAGAGCTACGGGACTTGCGCTGGTTCGAGTCTCCATGGGGGAAGAAATTTTCTCATGGTATTTCGGCCAGTATGGGACCGGTGCCCACCCAGCATCGTGAGGCATTTGGGTAGCTACAATAAGTAGCGGCTCCAGGTTGAGAAAACCAGCTATAATGGCTGGGGGGCTCGACATACTGACCACGTGTCACCCCAACACTGGCTGATGATCATCTACCTCTGTGATTGACACATGTGGATATTAGGCCAGCAGCCGGCTGGTAGGCTAAGGGCCATCTAGGCCTGTCGCGCCAGAAAAAGAAAATAAAGTGTTTTTTTTTTCTCCTGAAAACCTGGCAAAATAGCAGAGCAGAGAGTATGTTTAACAGTTTTATTACATCTGGTTTCCTCAAAAGATCAGCATTTTGTATACCATAAATATTCATCTAGGAAGCTTTTCTTGCTTTATTTTATTCCAAGTTTTGTTAACGTTGGCTAATATTAGATCACATGTCCATATTGTCCACCGCTGTGGTCTCGAGGTAGCATGCTGCTTTGTCACACCGCAGGCCCGGGTTCGATTCCTGGTCTGGACAGGCTCCTGGGTGAGTTTTTTCGGGGTTTTTCCTCGCCTGTAAGACAAATGTCAAAAAGCTTTAGGGCCCAATGGTCCCTGAAAATCATCCAGCCATCATCGTCATCATTATCATAATCATCCTTCAGCGATGTGGAAAGCAACGGGAAGCTACCACACCTGTAATTCCCTAGTAAAGCTGCAAAGCATAGCATGAAAATCCTATGATTGCAGTGAAAGACGTGCCCTTGGGCAGAAGTACTATGGATGGATCACCCATCATATCATTGGGGCAGCGTAACCCTGCCTTTCAGGTGCCCCAACCTCAGAAGTTGGTTACAATTATGCCAATGCCAGGAGAGAACACTAGAAATGTTGAAATGACAACCTGAGGCATTGAATAAAAAAATATTTGCTAGTTGAGTGGAAGAGAAGACCTTATGGCCTTAACTCTGCCATCTTAAATAAAGCATTATTATTATTATTATGTCAGCTCTTAGGCATAAGAAGTTAGATGCTCGCCTCTTACCGCTGGGGTCCCGAAATAAAGTCTCGGTCACTCCATGTGGGTTCCGTGGTGGATGAAACGGAGCTTGGGCAGTTTTTTCTCGGGGTTTTCTCCCATTTTCCCATGACACAATTTGATTCCACCATTTTTCCACGCTCATCCATTTTGTTCATCTGCCCCTGTGGTCAGCCGGCATCCTTATCATTCACAGACCTCTATATATGGTGCCTCATCTCATCCGTTGACCCGACCGTGAGTTGGACACAAGTTGAGGATATTTTTTATTATTATATAGCTCACTGTTGTGTAGTTTTCTCCATTGATATTTATTTGATATTTGCAGCTGCTGACAAACTAATAAAAATATGGGGAGCGTACGATGGTAAGTTTGAGAAGACAATATCTGGCCACAAGTTGGGGATCTCTGATGTGGCGTGGTCGAGCGACAGTCGTCTGCTTGTGAGTGCATCAGATGACAAGACACTCAAGATCTGGGAACTCAGCTCTGGCAAGTGTTTAAAGACTCTGAAAGGTCACAGCAACTACGTGTTTTGTTGTAACTTCAACCCACAATCAAATCTGATTGTGTCCGGATCGTTCGATGAAAGTGTTCGCATTTGGGATGTGAGGACGGGCAAGTGTCTCAAGACATTACCAGCACATTCTGACCCTGTTAGTGCTGTTCACTTCAATAGAGATGGTTCTCTAATTGTTTCAAGCAGTTACGATGGACTTTGGTAAGTAAATGAGCAAATCAAAATAAATAAATAAAATAGATCAGGTTATATTTAAATTAATATTGGGAAGTAAACATTATGAGGTTATATCATTAATAGTGAGTGTAGAATATATTTTTAACGACTCACCTCATGTGATTTCAAATTTCTTTGATACCGGCGGTTTCAGACAATATCTTGTCCCTCTTCAGTCATTGTCTGAAACTGCCGGTATCAAAGAAATTTGAAATCATATGAGGTGAGTAAAAATATATTCTACACTCACCATTAATAGATCAGGTTGTAATTATCTCATCTCATTTACTCTGTGTTCTTCAAAGAACGCACCATGGTTTTTGGAACAGTCATAAAAATGGCTGAAGATAGGAACAACTGAACTTTTATAGGAAAAATCACTATGAGGTTTAATTTAAGATTAAATTAAAATACTTCAACAGTACCAACTAAATTGGAAACACCATCTAGAAAGAATGAGTTCAAATCAGATCCCCAAAGCTGTTTATAATTATATACCAAGAGGACCAAGATCACTGGGCCGTCCTATGAAACGCTGGAGGGAAAATTTTCTATAGGATCGTAACAGGCCTTGGCCTAATACTTGGAAGGAATTAGAAGAAGATTAAAATACTTCATACCTCACCTCATATCCAGTCTTCTAATTATACTGCAGTTTCAAAGCATTGGCAGCTTCATCTTCAGTAATACCTCGTCAACTGGTGTTATGTGCTGATCGACATAACATTGGTCGACGAGATATTACTGAAGATCAAGCTGCCAATGCTTTGAAACTGCAGTATAATTAGAAGACTGGATATGAGGAAGGTATGAAGCATTTTAATTAATGTTATAGGTAGAACTGTTCCAGAAACCGGTCATGTGCTTTGAAGAACACAAAGTGTATGAGGTGATATATAATTGTAGGCTTTCACGTCCGGCGTCTTGATCCATATTTGGTTCGTCTTCCGGGCTTATAGGCCGTGGTCTGGTTGTCTTCTTACTCGACGTTTCGTCTACCGCAGCAGTAGACGAAACGTCGAATAAGAAGACAACCAGACCACGGCCTATAAGCCCGGAAGACGAACCAAATATGGATGTATGAGGTGAGATAATTACAAATCATTTTATACAGTAAAACTTGTTCAAAGCGGAATCGCATGGGACCAATTACTTTTTCCACATTAGACAACTTTTCGCATTATAAAAAAATATTAACAAATCTTAGATTATAGAGCACCGTATATGTCTTTTTATGTACGTGGGTCATACTGAAAGTCGTGAGCAACCCATTGTTAAAATTCAAATTTCAACAATGTAACAAAAACAACTGCAGGATCTTAATCTACAGACTTTATACCACAGCATTGCCGTTTTATGGCGCCATAGCTTCTATCATGTGACCACACGCAGTGTTTCCAAAATGGCAGACATCAATGTTTCATTTTGACAGCACGCTGTCATTGAATTCCTTGTTAAAGAGGAACAATCTGCTGTTGATATTCACCAAAGACTTCAATAGTTTTATTTTGTAATTTATGTCTGTTTTTGATGTGTAGAATGAAATTTTGTTTGAGCTACAGCTTCATAATGTTATTTCCCATAATAAATTTTATGAAATCAAACTAATTTCATTGTTATTATGAGTTAGGTTTTTTTGGCTCGCCTCATATTTGCAATTTTCTTGCAGACTGCAGTTCCACTCTTGTGCCATCATCAATGCTTCCTAACTGTTGAATTAGCATTGGCGATCTTGTAGATTGATATTTGAGTTTGTATTTTTTAACATTCTTACCTCATATGTTTATTTTGTTGGAAGATTGTTTCAAAGCTATTGCTCCATCTTCAGCTTGTTACAAACTGGTTTTTTCTTTTCAAGTTCAATTTGTAGCAAGCTGAAGATGGAGCAATAGCTTTGAAACAATCATCCAACAAAATAAACAAATGAGGTAAGAATATTTAATTTTAGGAAGTTATATTTTGAGGTTATTTTAATTATATTATTTTTGGTCTGGACATCTTACCTCAATATTAATGTTGATTTGTTCTTGGAAAATTTTATAAAATCAACAGGGTTCAATCCAATTGGACATAAATTAGCAGCATTTAATAGTTTAACTCATAGATTGGTAAACTTACTCTTAAACGAAGAAGATTTCAAACATGAGAAAAACACATAATCAAAGTAGCAAGAGAAAATGGGTTTGATGAAAAAATGGTACATAAAAGGATAGAAAAGTATAAAAAACAAAAAATGATAAACAGAAGTAATCTTGAAAAAGAAGAACCACCTATGAAAAAATATAAGAAATTCACATATCACCCCTGGGTACATAATAAATTTCAAAATATATTTGAGAAATGTAATATTAAATTAGCACCAAAAAATAACTACAGTTTAAATAAACTAATAAAAACCAACAAAAATGAAAAAAACTGATAAAAATAAAAAGTCGGGAATATATCAAATTGAATGCATGGGTTGTGAAAGATATATATAGGGAAAACAAAAGAAACCTAAAAATTAGAACCAAAGAACACATAAGAAATATTAAAAATGGAGAAATTGAAAAATCTGCAGTTGCTGCTCATGTTTGTCTGAAAAACATAATATAAATTCAGACACTAAATTATTAAAACAGTTAGAAAATACAAAAGAGCTGACTATTTGGGAAAAAATTTATATTCAGAAGAACAGAAACAGAGTTATGAATTTTGATATTCCGATGGAGGGTGACCTTGTTTGGAGGTTCTTTGGCCAACCACAGGATGGAGCTGACATCGACATCCAGGTGGTGCAACATAATGCAACATAAATAAAACCAGTCTGGGAAAGCTGACGATAAAACAGAATTGTTTTGAAATATGTCCAAGAACAAATCAACATTAATATTGAGGTAAGATGTCCAGACCAAAAATAATATAATTGAGGTAAGAATGTTAAAAAATACAAACTCAAATATTAAATTAAACCTCATTATGTAACTTCCTAGTGATTTTAAAATGTAGATTGATTTCTGCTCCTTCTGCTGGCTGACCGATGAACTTCCAAATCTTTTTTTTTTTCCCCCGGGAATTTCAAAAAGAAAAGGAAACAAAATTGATTTGGGAATTTCAGTCAGCCAATAGAGGGAGCAGAAATCAATCTACAAGATCGCCAACAGCTAATTTAACGGTTAGGAAGCATTGAAAATGGCACAGGGGTGCTGAAACTGCGGTCTGCAAAAAAATCACATATATAGAAAAATTATTAAAATTCATCGGAGAACATATTGTTAAACAACTCACCTCATAGGATTCATGCTTCCATGATATCGCGATTTCAAACACAGTCGTGTTCATCTTCAGCCATAACTCCGACTATGAAGATGAACACGACTGTGTTTGAAATCGCGATATCATGGAAGCATGAATCCTATGAGGTGAGTTGTTTAAACAATATGTTCTCCGATGAATTTTAATGATTATACCTCATAATGTTTACTTCCCAACATTAATTTAATATAGAGTCAGAAAAAACCTAACTCCTAACCCTTTAGGTGTCATGAGCCGATTAGATCGGCTTCAGTGTTCCTGTCCATTACCTGCCAAACAATATATTTAAACTACTTGCAAAGCCGATCACATCAGCGGGTGCGATTTAAATCTCTGACACAAGAGATTTTACCAGTGGCATGCAGAGGGTTAATAATTAAAATAAACCTCATAGTGTTACTTCCTTTAAATGTTTTGTTTTTTAATATGCCACTAGGTTGTCTTACAATCTTTCTGCATTATCTTCTGGCTTTGGCGGAATTGTAACTCAATTTTGATATTGGGGGTCCCATGCCATAGCTGAGTAGTTTAAGGTACCAATGCCTTAGTGCAGGCTGTGGGATTTGCAGTGGTTCAAATCCCTATGGGGAAAAGAAATTTTCTCATGGAATTTCGGCCAGTGTGAGACTGGTGTCCACCCAAGATCATGAAGAATTTGTGTAGCTGCAATAAGTAACATCTCCAGGTTGAGAAAACCAGCTATAACCACATGTTACCCCTATACTCACTGAATGATTCTCCACCTCTGATTAACACACATGGGTGTGAGGCCAGCAGCCGGAGGATAGATCAAGAGCCTGTTGAACCATTCAGTATTTTTTTCTGAAGTAGGGAAACTCGTTTAAGAAACTGGGTTTATCCAATTTAAGGGTTAGTAAAAGAAATATATATTCCATAAACCAGCAAAAGTAGACCATAAATTTGACTTGCTGAGAAATTTTAGTTTACACAGTTTCTGCATGATGCACTTTTTTCCTTGTCGGAGCTATGAAAAGTTTTTTCGTGCTTCTTGTAATATTAGCTTTTCTGTATTTTCAATAGGATTTCAATAAACACTCCACATATAGATTCAGTAATAACAAAAAAATCTTAATATTCAGCTGTTAAAGTTTAAATTTTTTTTAAATACTTTACAACATGTGACAATAAATTTTTTTCTCATAAGTTCCAACCATACACCATGTGCATGTGCCAACAGACATGAAGTGGTTTACACTATGGAATCACGGGATGCAGTCAATATATACACAATATTTGAACTCATGTTGTCAACAAACCTAAAAGCTAACGTAATGCAATTTAAGTACTCTATTATTTATTTTTTATTTCACTCACCTCATACTTCGGACGTCAGTTGTGAACGTGACACAGCATTGAGAATGTCACAAAGGATGTGACGAAACCCTGGGTATGCTAGGAGTTATGAAGTATGAGGTGAATGAAATAAAAAATAAACAATATTAAAAAACCTCATAGTGTTATTTCCTATCTACATAACTTAATTAAGTACTCTAACCTTAAAGCTAACCTAATGCAATTTAAGTACTCTAACCTGTGAAAGAATGCACACTAATTTTATTTAGTGTAAGTTAATTAGTACGGACCCTATATTGGCTGCACTGGAACACAGAATATTCGTTAAAATCAACATGGCTGCCATGTCTTCATGTAAAAACATTCAAATAATCATTAAAGAACATGTAAAAAATCATTGTAAATGGTGGGAAATAATTTGAGAAATGAAAAACCTACGAATAAAATTTAATAAGAGTTTATGAAGTAATTGTCTTTTTACATGTTGTAAAGTTTAACCCCTTTTTTTATATAATTGTCTGTTATTGTTTTAGTCGGATATGGGACACTGCGTCTGGACAGTGCTTGAAAACGCTGATAGACGATGACAATCCTCCCGTATCATTTGTCAAGTTCTCGCCCAATGGGAAGTATATACTTGCAGCCACACTAGACAACACATTAAAGTTGTGGGACTACAGCAAGGGAAAGTGCCTCAAGACATACACTGGGCATCGCAATGAGAAGTATTGCATCTTTGCTAACTTCTCAGTAACAGGAGGCAAGGTATGTCAGTGTCTTAACTCTAATTGTATTAAGTAATGATATATTTTCATTTATTTAAAAGGTAAAATGCCTGTTTGAATGTGAAGTGGTTGAAACCTGTTGCTTTAATATAATTACATAAAAACACACACTGATAATCATCACTGAAATACTGCAATTATCATAGTAATGTCATGAGTATATTGATTTAGGCTTTCACGGCCGGAGTTATAATGATGATCTTGTAGAAGATTTCCGGGCTGTTGGACATGGTCTTGAGGCTTATAGTTCCCCGATGTTTCGTCAGAGACTGTGTCCTGCATTCTCAAGGGTTGTCTTGAGGCTGGCAATTTTATCAACTACCTGCCCTATTTATATATTTATCCAGGACGTGTTCTCTGCGTGGTCCGTTACTTCGTAAATTGTATCTGCCTTCTGGTTGGTTAGCATTAGGGTCTTCCATTGCACCAATGAGATTGCTGTCTGATGTTCTAGTAGATTGTTCTTTACATCTGGCTTTTTTTAAACTGGTATTCATGCTTTGTTGACTTTTAACGATTCTTCCTTTCTATTGTAACTATTTTGATGTTTGAATATTTCATTTCCGCGCCGTAGCCGAGCGGTTAAGGTAGGAAGCCTTGGCGCAGAGCTACGGGACTTGCACTGGTTCGAGTCTCCATGGGAAAGAAATTTTCTCATGGTATTTCGGCCAGTATGGGACCGGTGCCCACCCAGCATCGTGAGGCAATTGGGTAGCTACAATAAGTAGCGGCTCCAGGTTGAGGAACCAGCTACAACGGCTGGGGGACTCGACATGCTAACCACATGTCACCCCTACACTGGCTGTTGATCATCTACCTCTGTGATTGACACATGTGGATGTGAAGGGCCAGCAGCCGGCTGGTAAAAGGGCAACCGCTGAAAAGTGGAAATACCCTCAATCGGATCGGAATATTTCAATGGCTTCTCGTTGCAGACGGGTAAAATAGTGTGTGCAGTTAGATAATATATCTGTGTTGTTGTATTGTACTGTATGGCCTTCAAGTAGAGAGTGTTCTGCTACTGCTGACTTTTCCACTTGTTTAAGACGGCTGTATCTTTCGTGTTCTTTAAGTCTGGTTGTGATGCTGCGTTTAGTGGTGCCTGTATACACTTGGTCGCAACTGCACGGGATCCTGTATATGCCTGCTGATTGATGAGGATGAAGTTGATCCTTAATCGGTCTGAGGAGGTTTTTGATTTTTCTGGTAAAACAGTATATAGGCCTAACAGGAAAATCAAAAACCTCCTCAGACCAATTAAGGATCAACTTCATCCTCATCAATCAGCAGGCATATACAGGATACCGTGCAGTTGTGGCCAAGTGTATATAGGCACCACTAAACACAGCACCACAACCAGACTTAAAGAACACGAAAGATACAGCTGTCTTAAACAAGTGGAAAAGTCAGCAGTAGCAGAACACTCTCTACTTGAAGGCCATACAGTACAATACAACAACACAGATATATTATCTAACTGCACACACTATTTTACCCATCTGCAATGAGAAGCCATTGAAATATTCAAACATCAAAATAGTTACAATAGAAAGGAAGAATCGTTAAAAGTCAACAGAGCATGGATATCAGTCTTATAAAAAGCCAGATGTAAACCCCTGCAAGAACAATCTACTAGAACATCAGACAGCAACCTCATTGGTTCAATGGAAGACCCTAATGCTAACCAACCAGAAGGCAGATACAATTTACGAAGTAACGGACCGTGCAGAGAACACATCGCAGATAAATTTATAAATAGGGCAGGCAGTTGACAAAATTACCAGTCTCAAGACAACCCTTGAGGATACCAGATGCAGTCTCTGGCAAAACGTCGGGGAACTACAAGCCTCAAGACCACGGCCAACACCCCGGAAATCTTCTACAAGATCATCATTGATGTTATGAGTCATTTCCAAATCATCGATAAATTCATGAGTCACAAAGAGACGAGTGAATTTATCTAGATAATTTGGAAATCAAGAGTGCCATTTGTTAGGATTTTTTCGGGAGGGTTTCTGTTATTTACACAGGTATCCTCGACCAGAATATACAATTTTTTCTTCCACACTCCCTGGTCTCTCGTGTCTGCTTCTGTCATATTTCTTTTCATGTTGTCTTGAATTCCCTTTATCCATGTTGGCTTTGGTCTACCACATTTCCCTTTTCCACGAGGTATTAATTTCAATAATTCTTTGTTTCTGTGTCTCTTCTTCTCATTACATATACATACCATCTTAGTTGGATTTCTTCAATCTCTTGTACAGTGAGATCAGTATTGTATTGGACAGCAGATGCGGGGTTTGTGTTGTGCGATGATGAAGGCTTACACGTGCAGGCATGGGACTTGAAATGTGCGCTGACTCAGCAGTATAAGAGTGCTTCCCACACATTCACGGTCAGTCAGATAGTGTGCTTCGAGTAGATAAGGTCCTCGGTCGCTTTTCCTTGTGAACTGAATGACGTGTATATAACTGTAAACTGTATAATGGCTAATAATTTTTCTACTGAACAACGTGTATTTATTTATGATCAATATTTGTTAACTCAGTGTGCCAGCCAAGTAAGAAGACTTTTTGAAACACAATTCTCAGGTGTAAAAATTCCGTCATGTTCAAAAGTCCATGATCTGTACAACAAATTTTATATAGAGGTGTCAAATATGTATGGACAATGAAGGTGAACAGTTACCTGCTTCAATAAATTTGGTAAGTACGACAATTTGTAAAATAGTTACGAAAATGTGTGTGATTGTATCACTACGATCCTCTGCTGTCCGTTCCCTGCCGCGAGTGCGTCAGCAGTGTATAGTGAAATCCCCGCATCTGCTGTCCAGTGCTATACTGATTACACTGTACAATATCCTTTTCTACATTAATTATTTCTCTTATTGTATAATTTATTTATTTTATCTAATTTTGATATTCTTGCCGATCGTCTTAAAAAGTCCATTTCTGTGCCTAATAATGTATTTCTGTGTTTTTACTTCAACGTCCATGTTTCCGCACCATATAATAAAATACTCTTCACAAGGACTATTTAACAAATAAAATTAAGCTGTTTACTCAAAAATCATTTAAATATAGTTATTTAAAAATATTTCATTTGTTTATTCACTGCAACTTGAACATATTATTTATTGCCAAATAGGATCGCAATATTGTAAGAATGCACCCTAGTGGTGAAAAAATGAAACATATCAAACTATATATTATAATCAACATTATAGGTTATTAATGTATTTTTTTTAGTAAACAGCTCGGTAAAATCATTATTTAAAAGCACAATTATTGAACACACAATCATCAAATGTGCAGTTTGAATGAATCTGTTCATTATTTTAATATTTGCTATATTCAATGTATTTGTTGGAGAGTCAGTCACAGTAAAATAATGCTCTGACCTGTTCAGAATATTAAAACGGTAGAGCTTTCTTTATCACAAAAGCAGGAGCTGGTTAAGATAATTTGATAAAGAGCTAGATGAAACATGTCTGTCATTGGTTGTAAAATAAAATTCATTGAAATGTGATTGGTCATTGATTCCCATTTGGGGCATGAGTTAAATAGTCAGTGTATATTGCTTTCCTGTAAATTTCAAATTCTATTTTTTTTCTTCATTTCTGGTCCATTTTAGGTCCAAAATAGTATTTGCTGGTTGTTTTCAACTTCCATAGTAAATTTGTTTTATTCCGGATATTCAAAAGTTTTACAGCTTCTTCCAAATGTTAGTGATTGACTATAGAAATAATATTGTCCACATATCTGCATCAAAATATAAACATCAAAGGTAGTGCTTCGGTTATCTGATACTAAAAATTATCCATGAACGTATTTGGCAAAAATTGGGATAATGAATTTCCCATTTCAAGTCCTGATCTTTTCCTTTAGAATTTACCTCTATCAGTAAAAAAAAACATTTGATCGGTGCATAATTTAGTTAATTTTAGGTATTCTTCTCTGCTCTCGCTATCTATATTTTTTTTCATTAGTCGTTTGTCCAAAATTTCTATTATTTTATCTGTTTATCTCATTGTTTACAACCCAGTTTAATTTTTCTTTCTAAAATAGGATTCTATCCATGTTTGGAAAGTGTTAATTTAAATAAAATATGAAAGCTTAAATTTAATTTTGTTGAGTTTCTTGACTCACCTCATACTTCTTCCAAATGATTTGGACATCAGTTGTGAATGTGAACAGCATTGAGAATGTCACAAATACAGTGACTAAATCTAGATCTGCAAGGGAGTTTAGAAGTATGAGGTGAGTCAAGAAACAACTCAACAAAATTAAAATAAACCTCATAGTGTTATTTCCTACCTACATAACTTAAGCTTAAATGTATTATTGCTTGTATTTATTTCAGTGGATCGTGTCAGGATCAGAAGATAACTTTGTTTATATTTGGAATCTTCAGACAAAAGAAGTTGTTCAAAAATTGCAAGGTCACACAGATGTCGTACTTTGTACATCGTGTCACCCGACAGATAATATAATCGCATCGGCTGCTCTCGAGAACGACAAAACTATCAAACTGTGGAAAAGTGATACATAACAGAATACACTCTTCACTTTTGTATTTAACTATTATTTTAATAAAATCATCAAATCAAAGTGCAACTTGTAGCTTCGTGAAGAAACAATGCATGAATGAACGAAGGCTGGACTCACCATTCAAATGTTTTATTTGTGAAAATGGCTAAGAATTATTGTTCCTTATTAGTTTCACTATCAGCCTTGTGGTCTATGGATTAAGTTCCTTGGTACTGGTCCATAGGTGTGGGGTCGATGGATACATCCAAGGAATAAATCCTTTGAGGGGGGGGGGGATTTGAAGCTATTACTTTTAGAACTCGTGATGAAAGCTGTGGTTCCTGAGTGTAAATGTTTTCAGGCTTAAAAGAACATCAGGCCTAAATTACAGCCTCTGAGCAAGAATCTCAAGCACTAAATTAGTGCCTCTGTGTAAAATTGATTCGGTCTTTCCTGTCCAAGTAATACCTTAAAATGTGTGGATTATATGATGGCAGATAGAGGCAGGATGTTTTGGAGGTATTTACCAATTGCTTGGTTTCACTGCCCTGCTGAAACATGCCAATACACCACTGCTTATTTATTTTCTTGTGGTCGGAAAACCTATATAGCTTAACTTGTAGTGGACATGTTATGGAGAAAGAACTAATTTTTATCTTTATAACAGTGGAAGTCCCATATTATTCGGTGCTATAGTTTCTGAGTTATTAAAACTCTTTTATTATTTTAAAATACAATAGGAAGTAACATTAAGAGGCTTATGGTGAAATTAAATGTTTCTTACCTCTCTCTATATAAATTTTCTAAGTAGATCGCAATTTCGAGACCACAACAGTCTCATCTTCAGCACTTTCTTGGCGACTGATGTTATGTCAATCGGAAGAAACTCTTCTTCCCTCTTCCGATCGACATAACATCAGTCGCCAAGAAAGTGCTGAAGATGAGACCGTTGTGGTCTCGAAATCGCGATCTACTTAGAACATTTATATGAGGAGAGGTAAGAAACATTTAATTTCACTGTAAATTAAACCTCATAGTGATTAATTCCTATAAAACTTGCATTAAGATGTTTGTTTAATAATTAAAACATTTTTTCTGTTCCTTCTTACCTCTTAGAGTTGTTTTTGTCGAACATATGTTTCAGAGCTTTTAGCCTCATCGTCAGCGACAAAATGTTTTAACTCTTTTATTAATTAGAAACGAGCATATTATTCAGCGAAAAGAGTGTTTAGATGAACATAGTATCATAAAATTTAGCTACAGAAATAAAATAAATGTAACTTTGTATGGTACGGACATAAATGTTTAGATTAATATTTTTAGGAGGTAACGCTTGAGGTTTAAAATTTAAAATAAAATTCTTTTTAGCTCATGTCCATCTTCTAGTTAGACAGGTTTCATAACCTTAGTGGTTTCATCTTCAGTAATTACACAATCAATGTTTCTCTCGTCCAGGAGCACTGCTTCTTCATTTCGGTCTTGTAACTACTAAAAATGTAACCACTAAGGTTACAAAACCAGTCTAATTAGAAGACATGATATGAGGTGAAGTAAAAATAATTTTTATTTCTTCTTCTTCTTCTTACCAACCATTAAACCTTATTGGTTCATTCCGGCTCCAAGTATCATAGCTGCTGTGTCCATCTCTTTCGTAGGCATCCCTGATCTCTTTTTCCTCCTCTCGGTTGATAGTTCAGACTTTTCCTAGTAGTCAATCTGTTGGTATCCATTCTGAAGACTTGTTCATACCATTTTCTCCTGTACTCTTCATATTTTATCTGTCAAACTGAATATTTGTAGTTCTTTACAAATATCTTCACTTCATTAAAGTTATGTAGATAGGAAATAACACTATGAGGTTCTTTAATATTGTTTATTTTTTATCATTTCACTCACCTCATACTTCATAATTTATAGCAGACCCAGGGTTTCTTCACGTAATTCGTGACATTGTCAATGCTGCGTCATGTTCACAACTGACGTCCAACGGCCTTCTAAACCCTGGGTCTGCTATAAATTATGAAGTATGAGGTGAGTGAAATGATAAAAAATAAACAAATCTTCACTTCATTTTTTATCCATTAAAGTATATCCTGCCACAAATCATAAATATTTCATTTCTGCGGCTTCTATTCTTTTAATTGTTTATTCAGAGTCCATATTTCCGAGCCATACAATATTGCAGGCACGGCACACTTCATAAAATTTTAAATGTGTTTCATTTCTTACTTTCTGTCCCAATGTTCTTTTAAGGGTGCCATATAAATATTGAAATATTTGTAATTTATTTGTCTTTTTCTCTATTACAGCCTAAAGTACACCTAGATAATTGAAATCTTTTACATGTTATAGCGTTTTGTCATTTAGTACTATTTTTATAGTTTTATTTTAAAATTTAAATTAAACCTCATAGTGATATTCCTATAATAATAACTTTTTATATGTGATGTTTAATTAAAAATATCTTCTTGAATTAGAAACTGCCAGATAGCACTGGTAGTGATGGCTCTCTGCTTCTGACGATAAAAAGAATTGTATATGAGGAAGAAGAATTAACATTTGTATTGGAAGCCTGAAATAGTGTCTTGGCTAGCTTACTAGCATTCAAAACCTGATTCAGGCATTGATTTTTCTTTTCAAAATAATAATTTCCTATGATTGTAAATGTAATTTAATATTTTAAAAATACAATAGGAAGTAACATTAAGAGGTTTATATTTGAAGAAAAAATTATACACTCAGACTGGAGTTTGAACCCAGGACCTTTGGCTTTCTAGGCTAATGCTCATCAAATATAATTTATCATTCAGTGAGAAGTGTTAAATTAATAATAAAAACATTAAGGGGTTTATTTAATAATTAAGATATTTGGTCTGTGTATTCTTACAACCATAAGAGGTAAGATACACAGACCAAATATCTTAATTACGTAATTTAGTAAATCAAAACTATGAGGTTTCTTTAATAATTAATTTTGAGTTGTGTTTTGACTCATCTCATACCATACGGACCCAGGTTTTGTGACATCCTTGATGCAACACCATGATCAAGAATGTCACAAATGCAGGGACGAAATCTGGGTCTGCATGGAAGTCAAGAAATGTGAGGTGAGTCAAGAAACAACTCAAAATTAATTAAAATAAACCTCATAGTGTTATTTCCTACCTATATAACTTAATTTCTTTAATAAACTTAAGAATCTGAAAAGCTAACATCTCACCCCCACCCCAACAAATTAGGTGTTAATTTTTCTGATTCTTAACTTTAGATTATATAAGTTAACATTTGTATATAGTTTATCAAATTAATGCATTTTATATGTTTATATTGTGTGTGACTGCTGTAAAGTTGAATGTTAAATGTTTCCAATGGTTAATTCTTGGGTGGGTATGTACAGAGAGATACCTCCATACTAAATTTTATCTTTTTTACACATGAAGAATCCAAAAATATGAGGTACCATACTATGAAATTTACTAATCACCATTGTCACTACAAGGTATTACTTTGTCTTGCAGTATGAGTGTCTCTTATCTTTTTATGACACAGGAAAAAATTATCATTCTTTCTAGCTAGATAACTCATTTTTACCAGTTTTAGAGATTTAATATAATAAATTTGGGAAGTTCTAGAGATGTCTCTCTTTTGATGTATTAATATAATTTTTAATGAATTGTGAATTCTTCTTACCTCGTACTTCTGTTTTTTTAAACACAGCACCGCAGTATCGGCGACCATCGTCAGCTGTTTTCACAACTGTCAATTTTTTCTTTTGCCAGTAATTATGCAAACTGCCATCTGGTGTTCAACCTCATAATGTTAAAAATTCCCAAATTCATTATATTAAAATAATATTTAATGTTCATAATGATGGACAGTTATTATTTTCAAAAGAATAATTAACACCTGAATCCGGATTGAACCCAACACCTCTAGCCCTGTACACTAGTTTGCTAACCATTACACTATTTCAGACTCCCGATGCAAATGCTAGTATTTCTTGCTCATGTACAATTCTCTTTATAGTCAGATAGCACTAGAACTGGTAGCAACGGCTATCTGCTTCTGACAATAAAGAGAACTGTATATGAGAGGAAAAAATTAGCATTTGCATTGGGAGCCTGAAATAGTGTAATGGTTAGCACACTAGTGTACAGAGCTAAAGGTTCTGGGTTCAAATCTCAATTCAGGCATTAATTTTTCTTTTCAAAATAATCTCTCTATTTACCCATCCATCCAATATGGAGATATCACTATTTACATGCCCACCCAAATTTTCAGTATCACAAGTTAAAATAAGACGCATTACGTTAATATCCTAATGTTATGTTAGATTTTGTTGTTAAATGATGAGTTAGCAGTTTATTAGATTGTGAGACAGAGTGCGAGAGGTCTAGCAGTAGTGCAAATATTTCCTATTGGAAGTAATGCATCTGCTATCTTATAATCTACCCACTTTAGTAGAAGCCCACTAGATGTCTTTTTGAGGCGATGTTTTAACTACTTACTGACATCTGTAGGGAAATAAAGTTAAGTAAATTATTTATAAGACCTATGTGAGAATTAACATTATGGAGCTTTCAAATTAATAAAATTAAAATTAGTCATACATCTCACCTCATAGGACCGCGGTTTCAGAAACGGTCGTTTCTATCTTCAGCCATCTGTTTAACTATTGAATTTTTCAATACTAGTGAAATTCATATTAAATTCCATTGAGGTGAAGTGATATGATGAAAGTTAAAAATTAAATTGTACCTGTTGGTAGGTGCCGTCGTCCTCAACTTTGTTAATATATTGTATATGAAATTAACTGGAGCGCTTTCGGAAGTTACCTTCCATCTTCTGCAGGTTGAGTTTCTGTTACTTGTTGTTGTGTACAGTGATGTATACTCCAACTGTTTGTAGCAGCAACTGACTTGTTTTTGACGATCTCGTATAATGGGTTATAAAGGAAACAACACCTCACTTGTTAACGAGAATGCACCCCAGTCAAACCCATTATACGAGATCGTCAAAAACAAGTCAGTTGCTGCTACAAACAGTTGGAGTATACATCACCGTACACAACAAGTAACAGAAACTCAACCTGCAGAAGATGGAAGGTAACTTCCGAAAGCGCTCCAGTTAATTTCATATACAATATATTAAAGTTGAGGACAATGGCACCTACCAACAGGTACAATTTAATTTTTAACTTTCATCATATTGAATTTTTGCCTTCACCACCATCTTCTAGGTGGCAGTTTAGTCATTCCTATCTTCAGCCATCTTTTTGACTTGAATTTTTTTCTTTGCCACCATCTTCTTGATGGCAGTTTAGAAGACAATGGTGAAGGCAAAAATTCAACAGTTGAAAAAATGGCTGAAGATAGGAATGAATATTCCTGAAACCACGGTCCTGTGCTGTGAAGAACACAAAGTATATTAGGTGAGATGATGTACAACTCACTTTAATTTAAAGAACAAAACTAGCTTCATTAAGTAACTCTTGTAAGAAGTAGCCTTGTTCCAGGGAAATACGAGTGTACTCCAGTCCAAAACAGGTTGAAATTCCATGAGAAAATTTCTTCCTCCAAGGTGACTAACCAGTACAAGTCCCATAACTCTGCACCACACTACCAATGGACTTCTCTCTTGGATTTTTCCATCCTAAAAAAATCCATCGGCCCCAGCTGAGTTTGAATCTTTGACCCTCAGGCCGTGGCGGTGAAATTAGGCGAATAGCTAGTAAGAAAAATTATTTGCACGCATGCTTATCTTAATTATTATTAAACTCACCTATTTCTTGTATATCAAATTAATCCTTCGGTGTCTTTCAAGGCTGCAATCTTGTTGATGATATCTTCATGGTATGAGTATGCCTTCGTTAACTGCAATTGAACTTCTTTCTGACTTGTAATATTCCCCAAAGAAGAAAGTCTCTCTTCTGAAAATTTATTCCTCAGGTACGTTTTTGGAAGTGATATTTTGAGGTTATTCTAATTAAATTATTTTTAGTCTGTTCATCTTACCTCAATTTTAATATTGATTTGTTCTTGAACATGTTTTGATTATATCATAATCATCGTCAGCATCTTGCCCAGACTGGTTAGATTTATGATGCACACCCTGGATGTCTATGTCAGCTCCATCCTGTGGTTGGCCAAAGAACCTCCAAACAAGGTCACGCTCCATCGGTATTTAAAAATTCATAGCTCTGTTTTTGTTTTTCTTAAAAAATTTATATTCAGAAGAGCAAAAATAGAGCTATTAATTTTGAAATATGGAGTGTGACCTTGTTTGGAGGTTCTTTAGCAAACCCCAGGGTGTGCAACATAAATCTAACCAGTCTGGGCAAGATGCTGACGATGATTATGATATAATAGAAACATGTTCAAGAACATAACATTAATATTGAGGTAAGATGAACAGACTAAAAATAATTTAATTAATGTTTTTATACGCTTCAAACAAGAAAAGCTTCTTTCCACAGATGTTGTAGATGGAGAGCAGCATTATGATGGAAATTCCTTAAACCATGAGTGTTTGAAATTAAGATTGTGGCTTTTTACTTATTTTGTACCACATATTTGAAGAGATTCAGTGGGATGCCCACAATTTAAAACTTCCGTTTTATCTTGATCTTTCCAACGTGAGTGTTTCCATAAAACACACAATACATCATAAACAGAATTCATATTTAAACCACCACAACAATAGCTGAATAGCGCGATACAAAATAATTTTGTACACAAAGCCTTGAAGCAGATGGCTAATTCCCTGCCATAACTACACTTATAGGATTTTGTAATGTTAAACCTCAGTGGGTGACACCATGGTTGTCATGGTGACCAGAAAGCCAAACTCTAGCAACTGGAAATCCAAGAATCCTTCACTTGAGTGGCATGGGTGCTATATGTCACAACAATGAGTCAATAATACAGAAATGTGTTTGTACAAAAACTAACATTCATGGTTAGGAATATAAATCAAGTTTTTGTATCAATGGAAACATCTTACCTCAAATCAATGTTGGTTCAGTTTGAACGTGTTTCAATATAATCCTCTATATCATCAATGAGTTTTATGATGTGGACCCTGGATGTCAATATCGGCCGGAGGAGGGAGCTGATATCGACATCCAGGGTCCATAACATAAAATTCAACAGTCTAGGCTAGCTGACGATGATATAGAGGATTATATTGAAACATGTTCAAACTGAACCAACATTGATTTGACGTAAAATATTACCATTCTCACAAAAACTTGATTAAGAGAACCTCAAAATGTTACTTCCTAAAATAAACCATTAAGTAAAATAAATTAAAATTCATCGGAGAACATATTGTTTAAACAACTCACCTCATAGGATTCATGCTTCCATGATATCGCGATTTCAAACATAATCATGTTCATCGTCAGCGGAGTCGGAGTTATGGCTGACGATGAACATGATTATGTTTAAAATCGCGATATCATGGAAGCATGAATCCTATGAGGTGAGTTGTTTAAACAATATGTTCTCCGATGAATTTTAATGATTATACCTCATAATGTTTACTTCCCAACATTAATTAAATAAGGAAAATAAAGTTTAAAAATAAGGTGAAGTAGCAGATTTTTAATTTTTTTTTTTTACTTTATTTATTTTACCTGATGGAGTTAAGACCATAATGTCTTCTCTTCCACCTCACCAGGTTAAATTATACATATAACAACAATTATGAATATCTACATGTTGATTAATAATACATAATAGACATTGGCTACACAATGTAGAGTTGACAAGGAAAGATCAAAAATATTAATAATAATAACCTATAATTTGATTAAATAATTGACTTGGTAAAGAAAGTGTAAAATATAAAAGTATACTTGGAACACGATTATGTATTATATTGTATAAGGAAATATTTAGTGAGCTTTTTTGAACAACTTTTGAGTCAGGCATTCATCGATATGTAAGGGGAGGGAATTCCAGAATTGAGTGGCTGAAACAAGTAAGCATGAGGAATAGTGAGATGTTCGATATAGAGGTACACCTACTTCCCCTGAATGGCCGTCTCTGTTCTAAGGGACCAAAAATAATGAACTACACACTCAGACCGCCAGGGCTGATACAAATATAAGATAAGAGCGAGTTGTTTTTGTTAGCTTTTTTCTTTCTAAGTTTTAAGACTGATATGTGTAAATGTAAAACTGAAATTGTGAATAATTCAAAAGTGATCTTTAGTAACATTAGTTTGTTACCATGTGTATTAAAAATCATTCACTGGATAGTTCAAATAAACTGATGTCATTCATACATTGTTTCTTCGTAATTACTTAAACCTCATTTTGAACAGAATTTTTTTTCTTTTATTCAATGCCACGAGTTTGTCATTACAAAATTTCTAGTATTCTCTCCTGGCGTGGCATACTTGTAACACACTTCCGATGTTGGAGCGCCTGGAAGATGGGGTTGATACCTCGATGATATGAAAGGTGATGGTTATGGTAATGATGTGTCAGGAGACCTTAATTATCTGCTGTTTTTAACTACAAGGCACAGAAATCAAAGCCAGAATCCAGCAACGGCAACCCACTGTAAGGAACGGATGTACATACCTTCATGAGTTCAGAGCGGAGACAGGTTAGGCAGGAGTAGTGTGGGTTATCCTGTCTGCTAATGCAGGAGTTGTATTACTTCCCTGTAGTTTAAATGAGAGATTTGGAGCTGCATTTTAGTGCCTTGCAGTTAAAAATGGCAGATTTTTTTTTTTGGACATGGTCTTCATACATCACAATGCTTCTCTGGGAGAAATTTCAAGGTAAGTTTTGGCATGCAATGGTTAACAATTAGCTCGTTAGTATGTATATATATATATATATAAACTTACAATAAGGGGAAAAAAGAGATACCTGTAGGGTGGGTGAGTAACATGTAAAAATGACGTTAAGTGTCAGAACCATGGTTATTCAGTCTAACAAAGCTAATTGGTGATAAGATTGGGACAAAATAAATACCTGGGTAATCTGCTAGCTATAGCTTGACAGCAAGCAAAATTCAGTGCTAATACTTTCTTGCCTTGACTATACAGCTCTCACTACCTAAATAGGTGTTGAGGGATTCTATGCTAGCAACGTAATTTAAATATTTTTTTTCAAATGCCCCAGATTTCTCTTTCGACATTCCTGGTTTCTCTCCTGGCATGGCGTACTTGTAACCCACTTCTGAGGTTGGGGCACCTGGAAGGTGGGGTTACGTTGCCCCGATGATATGATGGATGTCGATAATGGTGCGCCAGGAGAGTCCCTAATCGTAAGCCTAACCTAAGATGAATATGAATGATAATTGCGATGGCCATATGATTTCGGGGACCGTTTGGGCCTTACAGTTTTCCTGACATTTGTCTTATAGGTGAGGAAAAACTGTCCCGACCGGGGATCAAACCCGGGCCTGCTGTGTGACAATGCAGCACGCTACCCCGAGACCATAGCGGTGGACATAATTTAAAATAAAAAATTGGGGGAAAAAAATTATTGTGCAGTATGTGAATAAAATTAGTTGAGAGAAATACATATGTGTTGATTCCCCCCCCCCAAACAAATGTGAGAAATGCCTTAAAATTAAGTGAAAAGTTGAGCCTAAAGTCACCCTGTTTATCATGTGAATTGTGTTTTAGTAATTGCTCATACAGTGTAGCCAACTTATCACAAAAACCTGCTAAAAACAAGTTGATGCTAAACTATTCTGGTATGCACTAACTTGTCCATTAATGTAGGTGGACTCCCTGGGATAGAATTCCCTTGTATGTGAATAAACATCTTAGCAATTGCCTCTAGCGGAAACTTGTGTTATCATATTGGTCAATATGATTATTTACAGGTGTTCCCCTTCAGCCCTCTTTTTCAATCAACCACTGGTACCCATATTGCTTCAACTGCAGGGTGTCAATTGAACATCTCTGAAGTTTACATCAAGGTCATAAGTGTATTAGGAGAACATTAAATCATGGAATTCTGGCACATGTGACAGCATGACTGCTTTTTGTTTACTGTCAAGCTGTAGTAAATTATATAAAAGAAATTAAAACTAATTGCATTGTAAATTTTTATTTTAATAAACTTATCCAAATAGTGCCTGTCAAAAGTGACAAAGGATACTTAATATTTGAGAAGGAAAAAAAAAATTATATATATAATATGGGATTTATAGAATAAAGCAAATACAGAACAAGATAGAAATATATGTTGTTGAAAGGACGATTCTAAACAAACGGGAAATCAAGAAGAATGTAGACATACAGATGCTTTTACAAAATGGAGATAGCATGGTTAAAATTTGTGTCGAGATCTTTGTCTGTTCTTAGTTTCTTCAGGAATCAAATTATGTTTTTTTATTATACATTTAATACTTCTCATTGAAAGTCAAATATTATAGAAGCTCCACTGACTTTATAAAGCAATGTTAAATTCCCATTAAAAGTCTTAATATGAAACACCATTCACACGTCAAGCTATGTTTGCAAGCTTTTGGCGCTCTCGGGAATTGAAGTATATAAGAGAAAAATTTGTGTTTGGATTGGAGGCCTTGGATAGCTCAGTGGCAGAATATTAGCATATAAAACTAAAGGTCCTAGGTTCAAACCCCTGTCTAGGCATATATTTTTCTCTTCAAATATAATGAAATTGTGAGTACACGGGAAAAAGAGCATTTTTAAATTAAGAACATACATTAGTGTTATGCTTAAAAAATACAAACTGTACTTTTAATTTTCATTCCTACTTTTATAGACACATCTATTTGCTTGTATTGTTATTTTTTAATGATTTTATGAAATAGGCCCTACAAATGAAAGTCCAACCTAGCATTCTTTGAACTTTGGACCTCCTGATTACGAGTTTCAAACTCTATCTCTTGAATCTCCTTGCTCGCGAAATTGTATTTTTGTTACATTTACAGCAGAGATAGCGTTCGGGGAATTATCGGCCAGGTTCGGGACTATCCCCACCTTTCAGCGATATTAGTACACACAAAAAGACTACTCACATTATCGCTAGCAGAGGAGAGCAGCATCCGACAGAACGCGAACTAAAGAAATTCAATCGAACATCGTATATATATATATACGGGTTGAATTGCACAATATGTCGCAAACATAAGAGTTTGAATTTGTTTTTAAATGTAAGAAAGAATAAAACGCATCTACCTAATTGTATTAACTTTTACTCAAAATTGATTAAAAAAAGTATTGTAAATTAATTAAAAAACGAAAGAAATTAAAATTGCATCATTCATAGTAATCGATTTTTCAGAAAATGGATGAATATTGATTAGTCTTAGATTATTATATTTTACATCATAAGTTTTATTTAAATTCTTAATAAAATGTATTTCGCTTTTAATAAAGTATCAACTACAATTTATAGTGTTTAATTTGCCTTCGTGTTTTATGCTTACGTATCTCGTATGTCATTATCAGCGATAATCCACAAAAGGATTCGGGATGCCGACACTTGCAGAACATAGAGAAACGAAGTACTTGACATAGAGAACGAAGACCTAGTTCATTCTGCCAATCGCTTGGAACGCTGCAATCGCAGTATCGTGTAATGCAGAGATAACCCGTGTAATGCTAATTCGTCTGCTTGTATTCCAGTGACAGTGTAGCCAATAGACTTGCTAAATTAAATATTTCTTATTATTTTAAATAAGCTGACTTACTCTCAATTTTAATAGAAGTGGGTGCTGGTAATGAAATACCACCCAGCATTTGCATTGAAGGCTTCGGTAAAACCAGGAAAGAATTCAAGTAGGTTGACGGCAAGCGTGGTTTGAACCCGGGACCTCACATATAAGTCTCAAACAATTAAGTCAATTCGATCGGAAATTAATTTTAATAAATGATATCTTTATGTAAAATTTATTTGAATTTACATTTACAGCAACATATATGGAAATTAAAACTGAAATTCTTCAAATCAATTAACTTTTCTGAATTTAATATTGTACAGGTTGCAATCAGTTCTATGCACTTTAGCGGGTTTTTTCCTAAATCACGAAATTTCTGAAAAACCAATTAGCCTTAAAATATTTGCATAATTTACTAACGAAAGTCCTACTTACTCAATATTTATTTATAATAAAATTTTATAAAACAATGGCTCTTCCAACTCTACTTTATGGTTCTGAAACCTGGACTCTTACTACAGGTAAATTAAATAGGATAGTAGAAATGAAGTTATTAAGACCTTTAGCGGGTTATACGCTTTATGATCACATGCGTAATGAAGATATCCGTAAAGCTCTCAACACACCAACAATAACTGAAATCATTAAAAAATATCAAAATAATTGGCATGAACACCTTCTTAGAATGCCAAACAATAGACTACCTCTGCAGCTATTGAACTACAGACCCACAGGGCGAAGAGACCCAGGAAGACCTAAGAAGAGATGGATGGATCAATTTCTTTTCTGAAGCGGAACAGGCCAACGGCCTAATCCATGCCTGCCATTGATGATGATGATGAATAATTATTAAATAAACAAGTTAACGCATATAAGGTCTCCCAGCTGCTATAGCTGGTTTTCTCAAACTGTTGCCATTACTTATTGTAGCTACCCAAATTCCTCACGATACTAGGTGCGCACCAGTCCCATACTGGCCGTAATTCCATGAGAAAATTTCTTCTCCCATGGAGACTCAAACCAGCGCAACTAAATGTACATCTCACTATATTTGAAGAGAAAAATGATATGCTCAGACTGAGGTTTGAAACCAGGAACTTTGGCTTTCTAGACCAATACTCTACCACTGAGCTACCTGAGAAACTCCAATCTAAATGCAATTTTTTCTCTTATACGCTGTTAATTCCCTATCACTGAATGCTACGAGCATTTGCTCGATCACGCAAATGGTGATTTCTTCCTATTTTATTTTTTCATCTGGTGTTTCGAGGATCATATTCACCTAGTCTGGTAAATTATTTAGTCCAGCACCACAGCCAAGTGATTTAAGGCATCATGCTTTGGTGCAGAGGTACCGGAGTTGCACTTCCTCTTGGGGGAAGAAATTTTCTCATGGATTTTCGGCCATTATGGGACCCGTGCCCATCCAGCAACATGAGGAATTTGGGTAGATACAATAAGTATTAAGTCCATGTTGAGAAAACCAGTTATAATGGCTGGGAAAGCCCGCTATACTGGCTAAATGAAACATGTGGATGTGAGGTCTTCAGCTGGATGGTAGACTAAGGGCCTTCTATGCTTGTGCTAACATGATCTTTTTTTTTTGAGAAATGATTGTAAATTTATATAAGTGTTGACATGAAAGAATGACTTTCGAAATCTCCAGCCATGAACCCAATGTATTATTTCTCATGACAAGTGAAAATGGCTGAGAAACTGGGACAAAACAGTTTTCTTGGAATATGTAGTCACCCCATAAAATATGTTACTCAACAATTATTTTTATTGGAATTTGGCAATATTAAAAAGTGTGGCTCAAGATCAGTGGCAGTTCGTGGGTATTTGCTTAATCGTATGTGCACATCCAAATTTAGAAAATGTTTTTACAATATTTGAACTTTTATAGGAAAAAATCACTATTAATTTAATCACATAATTTAAGATTAAATTTAAATGTTTCATACCTCACCTCATATCCAGTCTTCTAACTAGACTGGTTTCGAAGCCTGGGTAGCTTCTTACTTTCTTACTCACTGGCACTATTGAACCTGTAGATTCATGGTCACACGGACATAAGTTCTCCATACATCCCTATCCTGAGCTAATGCTTTCCAATCATTTCCTGTATAATCTACTTCCCTCAAATCATAGTTAATGTTGTTCTCCCACCTCATTCTTGGTCTACCAACTGGGCGTTTTCCCTCTGGCTTCCCTACAAGAAGCTTCCACACACATCTTTCATTCCCATACGTGCAACATGTCCTGCCCGTCGCAGTCTACGAGACTTAACTGTTCTTATTATATCTGGCTTCCTATAAAGACCATGTAGTTAATTGTTATGTATAGTCTTCTCCATTCACCTGTCTGTTCATCTCTCTTTGGTCCAAAAATTTTCCTAAGAACTTTACTCTGAAATACCCGTAATCTCATTTCCTCCCTTAAAGTAAGAGTCCATATTTCGCACCCATATAATATAACTGGTAGAATAATAGTTTTATATATTTTCAGTTTAACGTTTTTTGAAAGGAGTTGGGACATCAAAAGTCTCTGCAATGCATAATAGCACGCATTTCCAGAATTGAGCCTATGTTTAATTTCTCTGTGCATCTCATTCCGGTTTGTGGTTATTGTTCCTAGGTATTTGAATTCAGCCACTTCCTCAAAATTTCCCTCATTTGTCATTAGCTGTCCATTTCCATTATATACTGAATTTCTACATGTGATCATATGTTTACTTCTATTGATATTTACTTCCAGTCAGCTTCATCTTCAGTAATTTCTCGTCGACTGATGTTATGTCGATCGGAAGAATTGCTTCTTTCTCTCTCTGTTGGTGAACCAATAAACATAGGGAAAACAAAAAGAAATTTGAAAACACGAGCGAAAGAACATCTTACAAATGTCAAAAATGGTGAAGTGGAAAAGTCAGCAGTAGCTGCTCATGCTTGGTCTGAGAAACATCTAATTGATACAAAAGTCAGTCTAATTAAACAAATAGAAAAACAAAAAGAACTCACAATTTGGAAAAAAAAAGATCCACATTAAAAAAAAAATCAAGAAAAAATTCATGAACTTCGAAATTCCTGCAGATTCCGAGTTGATCCGGAGGTTTATCGGTCCACCAACAGAGGGAGGAAGAAGTAGTTCTGATTGACATAACATCAGTTGACAAGAAATTACTGAAGATGAAGCTGCCCAGGCTTCGAAACAGGTCAAGCTAGAAGACTGGATATGAGGTGAGGTATGAAACATTTTAATTTAATCTTTAATTTTATAATAATATTGCCTTGTTTTTCTCCTACTTGTTTTCATTAAATGTATTATAATTTTCTGAAAGACGTCTTCGCTTTCCAAACACTGTAACTATTTTGTATGTGCAACCTTAAAACCTGAACACTGATTGGTACTTTTTAACTCCTGGCACGACAGGCCTAGAAGGCCTTTTGTCTCCGAGCCGTTATAGGCGGTTTTCTCTACCTGGAGCCACTACTAATTGTAGGTATCCAAATGCCTCACAATGCTGGGTGGGCATGGTCCCAAACTGGCCAAAATTCCGTGAGAAAATTTCTTCCCCCATGGAGACCCGAACCAGCACAAGTCCCTTAGCTCTGTGCCATGGCATCCTGTCTCAACCACTCGGCTACAGTGCAGGACGATTGGTACTTTTGGAGGTGTAAGCTTTTTATAAATGTGTTGGAGAAAATGTTTTTATATATCTCACCTCATAAAGTTGTATGTATTCATGATACCGGTTTCAGTGGTCATTCACCTTCATCTTCAGCCGGACTCCAAGTGTAAAAATTTTGCGATAAACACCATCTTCCAATTAAATTAAATTATTTTTAGTCTGATCATCTTACCTCAATATTAAAGAAAGACTAAAAGTAATTTAATTAAAATAACCTCAAAATATCACTTCCTAAAATAAAATACCATCTTCCAAACTGTTATCTGTTGTCGTTTTTATGAACTTCGAGATCTAATTTTCTCGTTGGGAATTTCAAAATTCATGGCTCTATATTTATACTTCTGAATGTATATCTTCTCCCAAACTTTTAATTCCAAAGACTTTTCTAAATGTTTTAAAAAATTTGTTTCTCTTCCAATTTTGTGATTCTCTAGCAGACTATGAGCCACAATTGCCGCTTTTTCATTTTCATAATTTTTTAATATTTCTAAAGTGTTCTTTTATACGAGTTTCTAAATTCATTTAGTTTTTCACACACACATATATATATACTATCCTGCAGTCATTGCAACTAATTTAATGAATTCCAGATCCTTTACTATTTTTACTTTTTATTAGTTATTAATAGATTAATATAATAAATTTGGGAATTTTTAACATTATGAGGTTTTATGGATGAGAATCAAATGAATCCTGAATTCTTCTTACCTCATAATTCTATGTTTTTTTAAACACAGCATCGCAGTATCGGCGACCATCGTCACCATCATCAGCTGTTTTCACGACTGTCAGTTTTTTTCTTTTGCCGGTAATTATCCAAACTGCCATCTGGTGTTCTTTTGAAGGAGTCATTTTCTAAACTGCCATCTGTTGTATTCTTGAAGAACTTTGAGATTCCGGACTAACCAAGCTTGATGGAAGTTTAGAAAATGACTCCTTCAAAAGAACACCAGATGGCAGTTTGGATATTACCAGCAAAAGAAAAAATTGACAGTCATGAAAACAGCTGATGATGGTGATGATGGTCGCAGATACTGCGGTGCTGTTTTTTAAAAAAACATAGAAGTATGAGGTAAGAAGAATTCACAATTCATTTGATTCATATTATTAGATTACCCAGATTAAATTTGTTAATCGTTGCCAATGTAATATTGAATTTTGTTAAATAGTTTTTTTAATTTTCTGTGTGTTCCAGAATAGTAAGTAATTTTCTTGAATTGTTTCCTTTGTTTTAAATCAGGTTGTAGAGTAGTGTATTCTTTAAGTCTTTTTTGTTTTATACCTAATAATTACTTCTCACTTTAAATTTGATTGAATGAAAGCTTGTTTTAAATATTTTTTATAATTTATTTTCTACTTTTTATTCATACTACAAGTCTCAAAACATATAATGTAATTTACCCTATAGTTTTCTTCTTGTCAAGTCTTTTCATTTAATACCAATATTAAGAGTGTTGTAAAGAAAAAGCTAATCTGCCATCTTGCAGCAGCTGCCATTTTGAACATATTACAATATTGAATATAACAGATTCACCGGCACTATTGAACACGCAAGTTCATGGCTGCATGCATATAAATTCTCCATACATCCCTATCCAGAGCTAATGTTTTCCAATCATTCCCTGTATAATTTACTTCCCTCAAATCGTGATTAATGTTATTCTCCCGTCTCATTCTTGGGCTACCAACTGTCGCATGGAAAACAAGAGGGAAGGATTTTTCATGCAACTCTTTTATTCCTCCGAACATTATTGAGTATACTATATTGTATTGTCAGCAAAACCAAAGGTGTGTGCAAAATTTTAGCATGATTGGATATATGGAAGTGTTGAAAAAAATTCTCTCACAGAAAGAGACAAGTAAATTGAATAAAATCTTGTAAAAAAAAATTTGTGCTTTTTAATTTAGAATCACATAGTTGACAAAAGTAGATGTGATGTTTTCATGATTTTGCATAAAAATGAGCATAAACTTTTATTGATATTTTTATTTTGAATTTAACATTTCTCACTGAATGACAAATTATATTTGAAGAGAAAAAGAAGCTGCCAGATCATCATCATCTTAAGGCACTACAACTTCAAAATGTAATGTTTTGGCCTTCTCAATCTTCTGCCAATTTCAGGTTTGACACCCTCATCTTCTTCAAATCCTCCCAAATATCATCCTACCACCTCATCTTAGGTCTACCAACAGCTCTAGTTCCTGTAGGCTTCCATTTATATAGTTTTTTAACTAATCTCTATTGATCCATTCTTATCAGATGACCAAACCACCCAATCCTAAGAGATTTGATGTAATTCATTATATTTTGATTTTGAATTATATTATTTAACTAGCTAATACCCGGCGTGCGCTGCTACTCCTAAATAAATGCTAATGTGTTTTTACCAACAGCCTTGAGCTGAGAGTGATTTTTAGGGGTGAAGGGGTTGAATATTACAACTCTCTTATAGTTTATGTTCATCCCCGGAATCTCCTGAACATTTTCAAAAAGCCCCATCACAATCGGATGAATAGTATGGCAGAGCACGCTTGCCTGGGAATCTACTTATCCTGATCTTCTTGGAATCAATGAAAGACAAAAATGGTTATTGTGAGTTATCCATAAAAGATAAACATATGCTGTCATGGACTTTTTTGTAGAGTTTTTTGAAATATTCAATTCTGTGTACATTAATGTGGTGTATTTGTTATGGTTTAGGCAGCGTAAAGCCATTTAAGTGTCAAAATTGGGACTTTATTTCACGTTTTCGCTACAAAGGGTGATTTTTCAGGGGTGAAGGGTTGAGTATTATAACTCCCTTATAGTCTATGTTCATCCCGGGATCTCCTGAACATTTTGCAAAAAACCCCATCAAAATTGGATCAAGGTATGGCTGTGCATAGAAACGAACAAACCAACCAACAAACATTGATTTTTATATATTAGATTCACTATTTGTTTTGATTTTCCAAGTTTGGTCTCATCCTTTATTTGGACCAAGCTGCCAAATAGCACGTAGAACAATGGTTCATAGCCTTTGGCGCTCTCGGAAATTGTATAGATAAGAGAAAATTCGCATTAGATTGGAGGCCTAGGTAGCTCGGTTAGAAAGAGCACTAACTCACTGGCACTATCCCCGGCGCAGACTTAAGTTCTCCAAACATCCTTATCGTGAGCTAATGTTTTCTAATCATCCCCTGTATAATCTACTTCCTTCAAATCATTGTTAATGTTATTCTCCCACCTCATTCTTGGTCTACCAACTAGGGTTTTCCCTCTAGTTTTCCTACAAGAAGCCTCCATGCCCCTTTCATTCCCCATGTCTTGCTTATTGTAGTCTACGAGACTTAATTGTTCTTATTATATCTGGTTTCCCTATAAAGGTCATTTAGCTCATTTGTTATGTACTCTTCTCCAATTTGCCTGTCTGTTTATCTCTCTTTGGTCCAAAAAATTTTCCTAAGAATTTATTCTCAAATACTCGTAATCTTTTCTCCTCCCTTAAGAAAGAGTCCATGTTTCGCAACCATGTGTATAGAACTATAGACTTTGGATTCAAACTCCAGTCTAGGTGTAAATTTTTCTCTTCAATATAAATTTTTATATTTAAGAAAATAAATGAAATGCTATCAAAATTGTAATATAAACATTCTACTCATGTCTGTCTTAAGGGATATGATGAAGAAGTAGAGCCTCCTACTTTTAATTTCGTGTGATATTGTGATCTACGGGTGGAATCCATTTAAGACGAAACCTCGCATCATTCAGCCGCCGCCGCTGTGAGCAGTACGATCGCCGCATGGGATACAAGTTGTAAACATATATCCCAGCGGTTAGTTGCTTCAGTGTGTCATACTGGGACGCTTGTTGTAATGTGTTTACATAAGAAGACATATCGAAAATGAAGTATATGGTTGAGCCAGTGAATTTATATTTGGTGGAATGTTATTTATTTAGAAATAACCATAGAAGGCACGTTCCGGAGATTTTTCTCAAAAATATCCCCTGACTGTATGATGCCTACAAAAAACGTGCCTTTCGAAGTGGAATGAAAATGGCATAGAACAAGTTCAGTTTGTGACAAACCGAAGAAAGCGTTGAAGGCACGTTTTAACAGTAGATCAACTTGAGGATATTCGGTGGCGATTAGATGTAAGTCCTAGAAAATCACTAAAATGTTTGGTGCAGGAAACTAACATATCCAAGGGGGCAATCCACGGAAGCGAACCCAGCCACTGCTGATATTTCGACCTTATAAACAAAGGTTTATGCAGGAACTTAAACAGGCAGATTTCAACCACAAGAATGGTGAGTAATAAGCCTCTATTTGTAGGCCTATTTTTTATAATAATCTAAATTAGTTGAGTTACTTGTATTTTGTAGCTTCTAACTGTCTTCATTTGCCGATAGTAACAAAACACACTCCCCACTGGTGCAAGCACAATAGCAAGGCAAAGTGAGAGCCACTGCAACACTGTAAAAAATGTTTTCCGCTTTAAAATGGATTCCTTACAAGGATGTTGGCTGCACCAGGCATGGCAATATATACCATCATAGAGGCAGATGAAATAAAATAAAATAGATACATGAGTATGATGTAGTAGTGGAATTAAGTTTTTGACGGGGAAAATGGGGATAAATCTCCCCTGACTCCATTTCATCACCATGAACCCTACATGGAGTGACTGAGATGCAAACTCGGGAACCAGAGATGAGGGGAATGTGTAACCACATACATAAAAGGATTATCATAATAGTAATGCCACGAGTGATTTCCAAATTATCGACAAATTCCACGACTCACGAAGTGTAGGAGTGAATTTATCTAGAGAATTTGGAAATCAAGAGTGCCATTTGTTAGGACTATTTAACGAATAAAATTAAGCCTGTTTACTCACAAATCATTATTTAACTATAGTTATTTTAAAATGTTTATATATTTAATGTAAACGGCGATGTTTGAAAACAAATGAGAAACGATAGGTATGCTTCATCTGCTTCTTTTGTTTATCACTGCAACCAGATCATACTATTTATTGCCAAAGGAATGCAATATTGTAAGAATGCTCTCTAGTGGAGAAAAAATGAAACATCAAATTGTATATTAGTTCATTTCTGATGTCGTATGATGTAAATATGACAATTATATTTTTGTGGATTGTTACCTGGGAAAAAATACATTTAAGAAAGTGCAAACAGTGGTGGTATAATAAATTGCTACAAATGTTTTTATATTAACACCTGCAAGCGCTATGTGTTGACATTATGCACTATATATACAATCTGGTAGCCGTATTTCTTGCAGGCCCAGTCACTGTAAAATAATGGTCAGACCTGTTCAGAATATTAAAAAGGAGGAGCATTCTTTAATATGGTAAATTTAACACTGATAAATATTTCGTGAAACACGACTCTGATTGGTTGTAAAACAGAAATCATTGAAACGTGATTGGTCATTGAGTCCCATTTGGGGCATGAGTTAAATAGTCATGTTAAATGAATTTTTAGGTTATTTTAATTTATAAACTATCTGTATTCTTGATCATGTATTTGTTCTGCTGTTATTTATTGTTTGTAATGCTGATAGCTGTCCAAAGACAAATAAAATATTACAACAAACTTATATATATTTTTTTTATAAACCAAAATCATTGAAATGAAAACTAGCTATTAAACATTATTACTTTGTAAAGGAAATTAATAAATTACAATAGGAAATAACATTATGAGATTCTTCTTAAATAAATTAGATGAATCTGAGGTCTGGAAAAGCTGATGATGGTATACATGGTACATCGAAACATGTTCAAATGAACAAGAATGATTAAGTAGTTCAGTCATCTTGATGTTATATTTTTAAATTAACATTTTCCAGAATTGGACTTAGTTTAATTTTAGAAAGAAAAATTAATGCTCAGACCAGGATTCGAACCCCGGATCTCTTTTATCATTAATTTATTATTTAATCGTTCATACAATGTTTCTTCATAATTACTATAACTTCGAACAGTTACTTCAATGGTACACAAAATAATTATTAAATCTTGTTAATTTCAACCCTGCTTTAGCCAAACAATGTCACAACTTGCATAGCTCATATTTTAGGCCGGCTGAATATTCAGGCCATTTCAGCGTTATTTTACGCTAGGAATACGAAGCTTTAATAAATACAAAAATAATTTTATTCAACATACTATCAACTAAAAATATTTATTAAATGAATTTAATTAAATAATCAAATTTGGCCATTTTTGTCAAAATTAAAACATTTTTCCAGAATTTCAATGCTCTAGAACACATCTAAATCTACCTAATTATGTCATATTAGAAGGATGTGAGCAAGTGTCTCTATTTTATTTTAACTGCATGGAAATGTTTAGACTGGTTTTCCCACATTTTTATTTTCACTGCATTTCTGCAAATTCAAAACAAAAATAGCATCTACAATTTTAAAGCTAAAGGGTTGAAATTTTTTACTGCATTTTCTAAAAGTTATGAACACTAAACTAATTAATGCATGGGAATAGTAATTAAATGACTATTTTTCAAAATAAAACATTAAATTCATGTTGAGGTTTATAAATTTGAATTCTTAGACAGCAGGAGATATATGGTGTATTTTTCTCCATTTATATTCTCCATAGAGATATTCTAATGTATGATTTTTGTAATTATCTCAATAATAAATGAGTTGGAGAAAATGTTTTAACATCTCACCTCATAAAGTTGCGTGTCTTCACAATACTTGGTTTCAAAAGTATAGTATTACTTCCATCTTCAGTCAAGGGAATTTGACTGAAGATGGAAGTAAATACTATACTTTTGAAACTGGTATCGTGAAGACATGCAACTTTGTGAAGGTGAGAGTGTTAAAACATTTTTCTCCAACTTATTTATTAAAATAAAATAGCTCATAGCGTTTCCTCCCACTATAATTTTAATTAAAATATCTCAATAATATTATTTTAAAAATTGAAGAGTTTCCTTTGAAAATTGAAAACTATTTTATTTTTGTTAATTAAATAAAAATAAAACATAGTTTTATTTGATTTTCAGATTTATTATATAAATTCAGTGACAGCTGTTTCGGTACACTGTACCTTCTTCAGACATGTTAACAAATTATGAATTGTGTTCCAGCTGATCTAAGCAACAATACAACAATATTTATTTAATTTTTTAATTTAACAAAGGGATTCATTCAAATCAAGTTGAGAATTTAACTGTTTGTTACTACTTTTCAATTTATTTATTTCTACAGCCTCCAAAAGATCTAACTTTTACCCTTATCACAAACATGTAAAATTTCAAAATTTGGATCGAAAACAGTGATATAATTGGAATAGATAGTTAGCATATTTAGAATATTCTAAATTTCTGTTATGTGCCTCGTGTGTTCCTTTATCCAAGAGATAAAAGGCCTACCAGTTTGTCCTATATAGAAATTGTCAACATGTGCCACACTTCAATTTATATACACCTGATAATTTTAACATGTGTCAATGTCTATATAGGACAAACTGGTAGACCTTTTATCTCTCGGATAAAGGAACACATGAGAGCACATAACAGAAATTTAATGGTAATGAAATACCACCAGCATTTGCATTGAAGGCTTCGGTAAACCAGGAAAGAATTCAAGTAGGTTGACGGCAAGCGTGGTTTGAACCGGGACCTCACATATAAGTCTCAAACAATTAAGTCAATTCGATCGGAAATTAATTTTAATAAATGATATCTTTATGTAAAATTTATTTGAATTTACATTTACAGCAACATATATGGAAATTAAAACTGAAATTCTTCAAATCAATTAACTTTTCTGAATTTAATATTGTACAGGTTGCAATCAGTTCTATGCACTTTAGCGGGTTTTTTCCTAAATCACGAAATTTCTGAAAAAACAAATAGCCTTAAAATATTTGCATAATTTACTAACGAAAGTCCTACTTACTCAATATTTATGTATAATAAAATTTTATAAAACAATGGCTCTTCCAACTCTACTTTATGGTTCTGAAACCTGGACTCTTACTACAGGTAAATTAAATAGGATAGTAGAAATGAAGTTATTAAGACCTTTAGCGGGTTATACGCTTTATGATCACATGCGTAATGAAGATATCCGTAAAGCTCTCAACACACACCAACAATAACTGAAATCATTAAAAAATATCAAAATAATTGGCATGAACACCTTCTTAGAATGCCAAACAATAGACTACCTCTGCAGCTATTGAACTACAGACCCACAGGGCGAAGAGACCCAGGAAGACCTAAGAAGAGATGGATGGATCAATTTCTTTCTGAAGCGGAACAGGCCAACGGCCTAATCCATGCCTGCCATTGATGATGATGATGAATAATTATTAAATAAACAAGTTAACGCATATAAGGTCTCCCAGCTGCTATAGCTGGTTTTCTCAAACTGTTGCCATTACTTATTGTAGCTACCCAAATTCCTCACGATACTAGGTGCGCACCAGTCCCATACTGGCCGTAATTCCATGAGAAAATTTCTTCTCCCATGGAGACTCAAACCAGCGCAACTAAATGTACATCTCACTATATTTGAAGAGAAAAATGATATGCTCAGACTGAGGTTTGAAACCAGGAACTTTGGCTTTCTAGACCAATACTCTACCACTGAGCTACCTGAGAAACTCCAATCTAAATGCAATTTTTTCTCTTATACGCTGTTAATTCCTATCACTGAATGCTACGAGCATTTGCTCGATCACGCAAATGGTGATTTCTTCCTATTTTATTTTTCATCTGGTGTTTCGAGGATCATATTCACCTAGTCTGGTAAATTATTTAGTCCAGCACCACCAGCCAAGTGATTTAAGGCATCATGCTTTGGTGCAGAGGTACCGGAGTTGCACTTCCTCTTGGGGGAAGAAATTTTCTCATGGATTTTCGGCCATTATGGGACCCGTGCCCATCCAGCAACATGAGGAATTTGGGTAGATACAATAAGTATTAAGTCCATGTTGAGAAAACCAGTTATAATGGCTGGGAAAGCCCGCTATACTGGCTAGATGAAACATGTGGATGTGAGGTCTTCAGCTGGATGGTAGACTAAGGGCCTTCTATGCTTGTGCTAACATGATCTTTTTTTTTTTTTTGAGAAATGATTGTAAATTTATATAAGTGTTGACATGAAAGAATGACTTTCGAAATCTCCAGCCATGAACCCAATGTATTATTTCTCATGACAAGTGAAAATGGCCTGAGAAACTGGGACAAAACAGTTTTCTTGGAATATGTAGTCACCCCATAAAATATGTTACTCAACAATTATTTTTATTGGAATTTGGCAATATTAAAAAGTGTGGCTCAAGATCAGTGGCAGTTCGTGGGGTATTTGCTTAATCGTATGTGCACATCCAAATTTAGAAAATGTTTTTACAATATTTGAACTTTTATAGGAAAAAAATCACTATTAATTTAATCACATAATTTAAGATTAAATTAAATGTTTCATACCTCACCTCATATCCAGTCTTCTAACTAGACTGGTTTCGAAGCCTGGGTAGCTTCTTACTTTCTTACTCACTGGCACTATTGAACCTGTAGATTCATGGTCACACGGACATAAGTTCTCCATACATCCCTATCCTGAGCTAATGCTTTCCAATCATTTCCTGTATAATCTACTTCCCTCAAATCATAGTTAATGTTGTTCTCCCACCTCATTCTTGGTCTACCAACTGGGCGTTTTCCCTCTGGCTTCCCTACAAGAAGCTTCCACACACATCTTTCATTCCCATACGTGCAACATGTCCTGCCCGTCGCAGTCTACGAGACTTAACTGTTCTTATTATATCTGGCTTCCTATAAAGACCAATGTAGTTAATTGTTATGTATAGTCTTCTCCATTCACCTGTCTGTTCATCTCTCTTTGGTCCAAAAATTTTCCTAAGAACTTTACTCTGAAATACCCGTAATCTCATTTCCTCCCCTTAAAGTAAGAGTCCATATTTCGCACCCATATAATATAACTGGTAGAATAATAGTTTTATATATTTTCAGTTTAACGTTTTTTGAAAGGAGTTGGGACATCAAAAGTCTCTGCAATGCATAATAGCACGCATTTCCAGAATTGAGCCTATGTTTTAATTTCTCTGTGCATCTCATTCCGGTTTGTGGTTATTGTTCCTAGGTATTTGAATTTCAGCCACTTCCTCAAAATTTCCCTCATTTGTCATTAGCTGTCCATTTCCATTATATATACTGAATTTCTACATGTGATCATATGTTTACTTCTATTGATATTTACTTCCAGTCAGCTTCATCTTCAGTAATTTCTCGTCGACTGATGTTATGTCGATCGGAAGAATTGCTTCTTTCCTCTCTCTGTTGGTGAACCAATAAACATAGGGAAAACAAAAAGAAATTTGAAAACACGAGCGAAAGAACATCTTACAAATGTCAAAAATGGTGAAGTGGAAAAGTCAGCAGTAGCTGCTCATGCTTGGTCTGAGAAACATCTAATTGATACAAAAGTCAGTCTAATTAAACAAATAGAAAAACAAAAAGAACTCACAATTTGGAAAAAAAAAGATCCACATTAAAAAAAAAATCAAGAAAAAATTCATGAACTTCGAAATTCCTGCAGATTCCGAGTTGATCCGGAGGTTTATCGGTCCACCAACAGAGGGAGGAAGAAGTAGTTCTGATTGACATAACATCAGTTGACAAGAAATTACTGAAGATGAAGCTGCCCAGGCTTCGAAACAGGTCAAGCTAGAAGACTGGATATGAGGTGAGGTATGAAACATTTTAATTTAATCTTTAATTTTATAATAATATTGCCTTGTTTTTCTCCTACTTGTTTTCATTAAATGTATTATAATTTTCTGAAAGACGTCTTCGCTTTCCAAACACTGTAACTATTTTGTATGTGCAACCTTAAAACCTGAACACTGATTGGTACTTTTTAAACTCCTGGCACCGACAGGCCTAGAAGGCCTTTTGTCTCCGAGCCGTTATAGGCGGTTTTCTCTACCTGGAGCCACTACTAATTGTAGGTATCCAAATGCCTCACAATGCTGGGTGGGCATGGTCCCAAACTGGCCAAAATTCCGTGAGAAAATTTCTTCCCCATGGAGACCCGAACCAGCACAAGTCCCTTAGCTCTGTGCCATGGCATCCTGTCTCAACCACTCGGCTACAGTGCAGGACGATTGGTACTTTTGGAGGTGTAAGCTTTTTATAAATGTGTTGGAGAAAATGTTTTTATATATCTCACCTCATAAAGTTGCATGTATTCATGATACCGGTTTCAGTGGTCATTCACCTTCATCTTCAGCCGGACTCCAAGTGTAAAAATTTTGCGATAAACACCATCTTCCAATTAAATTAAATTATTTTTAGTCTGATCATCTTACCTCAATATTAAAGAAAGACTAAAAGTAATTTAATTAAAATAACCTCAAAATATCACTTCCTAAAATAAAATACCATCTTCCAAACTGTTATCTGTTGTCGTTTTTATGAACTTCGAGATCTAATTTTCTCGTTGGGAATTTCAAAATTCATGGCTCTATATTTATACTTCTGAATGTATATCTTTTCCCAAACTTTTAATTCCAAAGACTTTTCTAAATGTTTTAAAAAATTAGTTTCTCTTCCAATTTTGTGATTCTCTAGCAGACTATGAGCCACAATTGCCGCTTTTTCATTTTCATAATTTTTTAATATTTCTAAAGTGTTCTTTTATACGAGTTTCTAAATTCATTTAGTTTTTCACACACACATATATATATACTATCCTGCAGTCATTGCAACTAATTTAATGAATTCCAGATCCTTTACTATTTTTACTTTTTATTAGTTATTAATAGATTAATATAATAAATTTGGGAATTTTTAACATTATGAGGTTTTATGGATGAGAATCAAATGAATCCTGAATTCTTCTTACCTCATAATTCTATGTTTTTTTAAACACAGCACCGCAGTATCGGCGACCATCGTCACCATCATCAGCTGTTTTCACGACTGTCAGTTTTTTCTTTTGCCGGTAATTATCCAAACTGCCATCTGGTGTTCTTTTGAAGGAGTCATTTTCTAAACTGCCATCTGTTGTATTCTTGAAGAACTTCGAGATTCCGGACTAACCAAGCTTGATGGAAGTTTAGAAAATGACTCCTTCAAAAGAACACCAGATGGCAGTTTGGATAATTACCAGCAAAAGAAAAAATTGACAGTCATGAAAACAGCTGATGATGGTGACGATGGTCGCAGATACTGCGGTGCTGTTTTTAAAAAAACATAGAAGTATGAGGTAAGAAGAATTCACAATTCATTTGATTCATATTATTAGATTACCCAGATTAAATTTGTTAATCGTTGCCAATGTAATATTGAATTTGTTAAATAGTTTTTTTAATTTTCTGTGTGTTCCAGAATAGTAAGTAATTTTCTTGAATTGTTTCCTTTGTTTTAAATCAGGTTGTAGAGTAGTGTATTCTTTAAGTCTTTTTTGTTTTATACCTAATAATTACTTCTCACTTTAAATTTGATTGAATGAAAGCTTGTTTTAAATATTTTTTATAATTTATTTTCTACTTTTTAATCATACTACAAGTCTCAAAACATATAATGTAATTTACCCTATAGTTTTCTTCTTGTCAAGTCTTTTCATTTAATACCAATATTAAGAGTGTTGTAAAGAAAAAGCTAATCTGCCATCTTGCAGCAGCTGCCATTTTGAACATATTACAATATTGAATATAACAGATTCACCGGCACTATCGAACACGCAAGTTCATGGCTGCATGCATATAAATTCTCCATACATCCCTATCCAGAGCTAATGTTTTCCAATCATTCCCTGTATAATTTACTTCCCTCAAATCGTGATTAATGTTATTCTCCCGTCTCATTCTTGGGCTACCAACTGTCGCATGGAAAACAAGAGGGAAGGATTTTTCATGCAACTCTTTTATTCCTCCGAACATTATTGAGTATACTATATTGTATTGTCAGCAAAACCAAAGGTGTGTGCAAAATTTTAGCATGATTGGATATATGGAAGTGTTGAAAAAAAATTCTCTCACAGAAAGAGACAAGTAAAATTGAATAAAATCTTGTAAAAAAAAATTTGTGCTTTTTAATTTAGAATCACATAGTTGACAAAAGTAGATGTGATGTTTTCATGATTTTGCATAAAAATGAGCATAAACTTTTATTGATATTTTTATTTTAAATTTAACATTTCTCACTGAATGACAAATTATATTTGAAGAGAAAAAGAAGCTGCCAGATCATCATCATCTTAAGGCACTACAACTTCAAAAATGTAATGTTTTGGCCTTCTCAATCTTCTGCCAATTTCAGGTTTGACACCCTCATCTTCTTCAAATCCTCCCAAATATCATCCTACCACCTCATCTTAGGTCTACCAACAGCTCTAGTTCCTGTAGGCTTCCATTTATATAGTTTTTTAACTAATCTCTGTTGATCCATTCTTATCAGATGACCAAACCACCCAATCCTAAGAGATTTGATGTAATTCATTATATTTTGATTTTGAATTATATTATTTAACTAGCTAATACCCGGCGTGCGCTGCTACTCCTAAATAAATGCTAATGTGTTTTTACCAACAGCCTTGAGCTGAGAGTGATTTTTAGGGGTGAAGGGGTTGAATATTACAACTCTCTTATAGTTTATGTTCATCCCCGGAATCTCCTGAACATTTTTCAAAAAGCCCCATCACAATCGGATGAATGGTATGGCAGAGCACGCTTGCCTGGGAATCTACTTATCCTGATCTTCTTGGAATCAATGAAAGACAAAAATGGTTATTGTGAGTTATCCATAAAAGATAAACATATGCTGTCATGGACTTTTTTGTAGAGTTTTTTGAAATATTCAATTCTGTGTACATTAATGTGGTGTATTTGTTATGGTTTAGGCAGCGTAAGCCATTTAAGTGTCAAAATTGGGACTTTATTTCACGTTTTCGCTACAAAGGGTGATTTTTCAGGGGTGAAGGGGTTGAGTATTACAACTCCCTTATAGTCTATGTTCATCCCGGGATCTCCTGAACATTTTGCAAAAAAACCCCATCAAAATTGGATCAAGGTATGGCTGTGCATAGAATACGAACAAACCAACCAACAAACATTGATTTTTATATATTAGATTCACTATTTGTTTTGATTTTCCAAGTTTGGTCTCATCCTTTATTTGGACCAAGCTGCCAAATAGCACGTAGAACAATGGTTCATAGCCTTTGGCGCTCTCGGAAATTGTATAGATAAGAGAAAAATTCACATTAGATTGGAGGCCTAGGTAGCTCGGTTAGAAAGAGCACTAACTCACTGGCACTATCCCCGGCGCAGACTTAAGTTCTCCAAACATCCTTATCGTGAGCTAATGTTTTCTAATCATCCCCTGTATAATCTACTTCCTTCAAATCATTGTTAATGTTATTCTCCCACCTCATTCTTGGTCTACCAACTAGGGTTTTCCCTCTAGTTTTCCTACAAGAAGCCTCCATGCCCCTCTTTCATTCCCCATGTCTTGCTTATTGTAGTCTACGAGACTTAATTGTTCTTATTATATCTGGTTTCCTATAAAGGTCATTTAGCTCATTTGTTATGTAGTCTTCTCCAATTTGCCTGTCTGTTTATCTCTCTTTGGTCCAAAAATTTTCCTAAGAATTTTATTCTCAAATACTCGTAATCTTTTCTCCTCCCTTAAAGAAAGAGTCCATGTTTCGCAACCATGTGTATAGAACTATAGACTTTGGATTCAAACTCCAGTCTAGGTGTAAATTTTTCTCTTCAAATATAAATTTTTATATTTAAGAAAATAAATGTAATGCTATCAAAATTGTAATATAAACAGTCTACTCATGTCTGGCTTAAGGGATGAGATGAGAAGAAGCCTCTACTTTGAAGGTCTGTGATATTGTGATATACAGTGAATCCATTTTAAGACGAAACCTCGCATCATTCAGCCGCCGCCGCTGTGAGCAGTACGATCGCAGCATGGGATACAAGTTGTACACAATATCCCAGCGGTTAGTTGCTTCAGTGTGTCATACTGGGACGCTTGTTGTCATGTGTTACATAAGAAAGTAATCGAAAATGAAGTATACGGTTGAACAGTGAATTTATTTGGTGGAATGTTATTTATTGAGAAATAACCATAGAAGGCACTTTCGGAGATTTTCTCAAAAATATCCTGACTGTATGATTCCTACAAAAAACGTGCCTTTCGAAGTGGATGAAAAATGGCATACAACAGGTTCAGTTTGTGACAAACCGAAGAAGCGTGAAAGGCACGTTTTAACAGTAGAGAAACTTGAGGATATTCGGTTGCGATTAGATGTAAGTCCTAGAAAATCACTAAAATGTTTGGTGCAGGAAACTAACATATCCAAGGGGCAGTCCACGAAGCGACCAGACTGCTGAAATTTCGACCTTATAAACAAAGGTTTATGCAGGAACTTAAACAGGCAGATTTCACCACAAGAATGGTGAGTAATAAGCCTCTATTTGTAGGCCTATTTTTTATAATAATCTAAATTAGTTGAGTTACTTGTATTTTGTAGCTTCTAACTGTCTTCATTTGCCGATAGTAACAAAACACACTCCCCACTGGTGCAAGCACAATAGCAGGCAAAGTGAGAGCCACTGCAACACTGTAAAAAGGTTTCCGCTTAAAATGGATTCCCTTACAAGGATGTTGGCTGACCAGGCATGGCATACCATCATAGAGGCAGATGAAATAAAATAAAATAGATACATGAGTATGATGTAGTAGTGGAATTAAGTTTTTGACGGGGAAAATGGGGATAAATCTCCCCTGACTCCATTTCATCACCATGAACCCTACATGGAGCGACCGAGATGCAAACTCGGGAACCAGAGATGAGGGAATGTGTAACCACATACATAAAGGATTATCATAAGTAATGCCACGAGTGATTTCCAAATTATCGACAAATTCACGACTCACGAAGTGAGGAGTGAATTTATCTAGAGAATTTGGAAATCAAGAGTGGCATTTGTTAGGACTATTTAACGAATAAAATTAAGCTGTTTACTCACAAATCATTATTTAACTATAGTTATTTTAAAATATTTATATATTTAATGTAAACGGCGATGTTTGAAAACAAATGAGAAACGATAGGTATGCTTCATCTGCTTCTTTTGTTTATCACTGCAACCAGATCATACTATTTATTGCCAAAGGAACGCAATATTGTAAGAATGCTCTCTAGTGGAGAAAAAATGAAACATCAAATTGTATATTAGTTCATTTCTGATGTCGTATGATGTAAATATGACAATTATATTTTTGTGGATTATTACCTGGGAAAAAATACATTTAAGAAAGTGCAAACAGTGGTTTCTTTTTTTGGTGGTATAATAAATTGCTACAAATGTTTTATATTAACACCTGCAAGCGCTATGTGTTGACATTATGCACTATATATACAATCTGGTAGCCGTATTTCTTGCAGGCCCAGTCACTGTAAAATAATGGTCAGACCTGTTCAGAATATTAAAAAGGAGGAGCATTCTTTAATATGGTAAATTTAACACTGATAAATATTTCGTGAAACACGACTCTGATTGGTTGTAAAACAGAAATCATTGAAACGTGATTGGTCATTGACTCCCATTTGGGGCATGAGTTAAATAGTCATGTTAAATGAATTTTTAGGTTATTTTAATTTATAAACTATCTGTATTCTTGATCATGTATTTGTTCTGCTGTTATTTATTGTTTGTAATGCTGATAGCTGTCCAAAGACAAATAAAATATTACAACAAAATTATATATATTTTTTTATAAACCAAAATCATTGAAATGAAAACTAGCTATTAAACATTATTACTTTGTAAAGGAAATTAATAAATTACAATAGGAAATAACATTATGAGATTCTTCTTAATAAATTAGATGAATCTGGAGTCTGGAAAAGCTGATGATGGTATACATGGTACATCGAAACATGTTCAAATGAACAAGAATGATTAAGTAGTTCAGTTATCTTGATGTTATATTTTTAAATTAACATTTTCCAGAATTGGACTTAGTTTAATTTTAGAAAGAAAAATTAATGCTCAGACCAGGATTCGAACCCCGGATCTCTTTTATCATTAATTTATTATTTAATCGTTCATACAATGTTTCTTCATAATTACTATAACTTCGAACAGTTACTTCAATGGTACACAAAATAATTATTAAATCTTGTTAATTTCAACCCTGCTTTAGCCAAACAATGTCACAACTTGCATAGCTCATATTTTAGGCCGGCTGAATATTCAGGCCATTTCAGCGTTATTTTACGCAAGGAATACGAAGCTTTAATAAATACAAAAACAATTTTATTCAACATACTATCAACTAAAAATATTTATTAAATGAATTTTAATTAAATAATCAAATTTGGCCATTTTTGTCAAAATTAAAACATATTTTTCCAGAATTTCAATGCTCTAGAACACATCTAAATCTACTTAATTATGTCATATTAGAAGGATGTGAGCAAGTGTCTCTATTTTAACTGCATGGAAATGTTTAGACTGGTTTTCCCACATTTTTATTTTCACTGCATTTCTGCAAATTCAAAACAAAATAGCATCTACAATTTTAAAGCTAAAGGGTTGAAATTTTTTACTGCATTTTCTAAAAGTTATGAACACTAAACTAATTAATGCATGGGAATAGTGACAATTTTTCAAAATAAAACATTAAATTTATGTTGAGGTTTATAAATTTTTAATTCTAGACCAGCAGGAGATATATGGTGTATTTTTCTCCATTTATATTCTCCATAGAGATATTCTAATGTATGATTTTTGTAATTATCTCAATAATAAATGAGTTGGAGAAAATGTTTTAACATCTCACCTCATAAAGTTGCGTGTCTTCACAATACTGGTTTCAAAAGTATAGTATTACTTCCATCTTCAGTCAAGGGAATTTGACTGAAGATGGAAGTAATACTATACTTTTGAAACTGGTATCGTGAAGACATGCAACTTTGTGAGGTGAGATGTTAAAACATTTTCTCCAACTTATTTATTAATATAAAATAGCTCATAGCGTTTCCTCCCACTATAATTTTAATTAAAATATCTCAATAATATTATTTTAAAAATTGAAGAGTTTCCTTTGAAAATTGAAAACTATTTTATTTTGTTAATTAAATAAAAATAAAACATAGTTTTATTTGATTTTCATATTTATTATATAATTCAGTGACAGCTGTTTCGGTACACTGTACCTTCTTCAGACATGTTAACAAATTATGAATTGTGTTCCAGCTGATCTAAGCAACAATACAACAATATTTATTTAAATTTTTTAATTTAACAAAGGGGATTCATTCAAATCAAGTTGAGAATTTAACAGTTTGTTACTACTTTTCAATTTATTTATTTCTACAGCCTCCAAAAGATCTAACTTTTTACCCTTATCACAAACATGTAAAATTTCAAAATTTGGATCGAAACAGTGATTAAATTGGAATAGATAGTTAGCATATTTAGAATATTCTAAATTTCTGTTATGTGCTCTCATGTGTTCCTTTATCCGAGAGATAAAAGGTCTACCAGTTTGTCCTATATAGAAATTGTCACATGTGCCACACTTCAATTTATATACACCTGATAATTTTAACATGTGACAATGTCTATATAGGACAAACTGGTAGACCTTTTATCTCTCGGATAAAGGAACACATGAGAGCACATAACAGAAATTTAGAATATTCTAAATATGCTAACTATCTATTCCAATTTAATCACTGTTTCGATCCAAATTTTGAAATTTTACATGTTTGTGATAAGGGTAAGAAGTTAGATCTTTTGGAGGCTGTAGAAATAATTAAATTGAAAAGTAATAACAAACAGTTAAATTCTCAACTTGATTTGAATGAATCCCCTTTGTTAAATTTAAATAAATATTGTTGTATTGTTGCTTAGATCAGTTGGAACACAATTCATAATTTGTTAACATGTCTGAAGAAGGTACAGTGTACCGAAACAGCTGTCACTGAATTATATCTTAATAAATATGAAAATCAAATAAAACTATGTTTTATTTTTATTTAATTAATAAATATGGATTTTCATCAAGTAAACACCAACTCAATTGATTATTTTATTTTGAATTCAGACTTTTTTCAAAAAGAGACATACAATAACTCAAAACCATGAGCCTCACAAAAAACAAACTCCACTGTTCTACAGGACTAGAAGGCCCTTAGCCTACCAGCTGGTTGCTGCCTCACATCCACTTGTGTTAATCACAGAGGTAGACGATCATCCAGCCAGTGTATGGGTCACATGTGGTCAACATGTTATAGTGGTTTTCTCAACTTGGAGCTGCTATTTATTGTAGCTACCCAAATTCCTCATGATGTTGGGTGGGCACTGGTCCCATATTGGCTAAAATTTCATGAGAAAATTTCTCTCCCCATGGAGCCTTGAATCAGCGCAAGTCCCATAAACTCTGCACCAAGGCATCTTGCCTTAACCACTATGCTACAGCACAGGACCTCGAAGCTAACAGGAACATTATTTACTGTAGATGGCTAAGGCAATAACCCTCAATCTTGAAGCTTGAGGGTTCGAGTACCAGTGGGATCAGGATTTTTAACTTGACCCAAAACTTCTGGCAGCACCATTGCCGTAGGGGTCGACTGAGCCTCTAACTGAAATGTCTCCTCCTCCAAGAGCAACAGGCCTAGAAGGCCCTTGGCCTACCATTCGGCTGCTGGTCTCACATCCACGTGTTAATCACAGATGTAGACGATCATCTAGCCAGTGTAGGGGTGACATGTGGTCAACATGTCGGGCCCCCCCAGCCGTTATAGCTGGTCTTCTCAATCTGGAGTCGCTACTTATTGTAGCTACCCAAATGCCTCACGATGCTGGGTGGGCACCGGTCCCATACTGGCCGAAATTCCATAAGAAAATTTCTTCCCCCATGGAGACTTGAACCAGCGCAAGTCATGTAGCTCTGTGCCAAGGCTTCTTGCCTTAATGACTCAGCTATGGCACGGGACAATTGAAATAAGTATCAGACTTAAATTCTGGGGGTAAAGGTAGCTGCCATGCAGGGCTGACAACCCAGTTGATATCAAGTACCAATTCTCTAGAAAAGTGGGAGTATTGACCTACTACCATATGGTCTCCTAAGGCCTACAGAGGTATCTGCCTTCCCATCAGAGTATTATTTTATTGTAGAAAACATCACTATGAGGTTTAATTTAAAATAAAATTCTTTTCACCTCACCTCATATCCTGTCTTATAATTTGATCAGTTTCAAAACCTAGGCTGTTTCATCATAAGTCATTTTATGACCGATGTTCTGTTGTACAGGAGCACTGCTGCTTATTCCATCTGTTGGTGGACCGTTGAATCTTCGAATCAAATCAGCTTCCCCGAGAATTTCAAAATTAAATTTTATTTTCTTCTTCAAGGTTTTGGGGGAAAAAAAAAATCTGCATTTAAAAAGAGAAAGAAAACTTATTTATTTATTTATCTATCTAATGGTATTTAAACATTAACAGAAATATATTTAAATTAATATTGGGAAGTAAACATTATGAGGTTACATCATTAATAGTGAGTGGAGAACATATTTTTAACGACTCACATCATATATTTTCAAATATCTTTGAAACCGCCGGTATCAAAGATATTTGAAAATATATGAGGTGAGTCATTAAAAATATGTTCTCCACTCACTATTAATTAACAGAAATGTTATTTGTTCATCTGATTCATTATCATGGATCTGGCTTCGCAATTTTTCCGGTCTCAGAAGTACTGCGAAGAGCCAGGCAGCGCATTAAGTGTTCCCTGTCCATATCTTCATACAGATTACAAAACTTGAAGGTGGGCGCTTGAAGTATTCCAAAGCGAGACAGATGTTTGGCAAGAATGTCGTGTTGTTTGTAGATGGAACTTCACAACAGCTTCTTGAAAGAAAACTAATTGAAGTTTGAAATTCCCAGGGAAGTTAATTTGATTCAGAGGTTCATCAATCCACCAACAGATGGAGTAATGATCATAAAATTACTGATGATGAAGCAGTCTAGATTTTGAAATCGATCTAAATAGAAGACAAGATATGAGGTGAGGTGAAAATAATTTTATTTTTTAATTTTAATTATTTAGTTGCTTACTAGATCTCTCTTTGAGGTGACGTTGCAACTATTTGTCACTCATTGATATTCACAGGGAAATAAACATAACACATAACAAATTTATGCTAATTGAATCCCACAAGAGGGAATCTTAATCCCATGTGGGGAGGTAGGAACGCAGATTGTAATGCTTTCCGTGTTAATGCTCTGTCCACTGAGCTAATTCAGGCTTCATTCCCATCCAAGCAGAAATCCTTCCTTTACCTTACTCTACTGGTCCCACATTCAATTGCAATGAATCATCATTCACAAATACACAATGAATGGCTTCTACCTGAAGAAGACATGAAGGGACTCCACACAGCTATAGCATTATTTATTAAATTAATATTGAGAAGCTAAAGCTATTACTATGATAGAAATAAGTAAATTAATGAACACAATTAAATTATTGTAAATCAATTGTAAAGAGAAAAAATTTTGCCTGAACCGGGAATCGAACCCCAACTGTAATGACTTGAAATTATATGACTGTTTATCTGCACTTTTTAGTTAGAGGATTTTCACAGCAGTTAAAATGAGATACTGGCCACGTAAAACATAAGAGTTGTTTTAAAGACTTTGTGACATTGTTCGTTTCACCCCCTCGCCACGATGAGGCACAGGGTATGGAGGGGGGACATGAAATTAAAAAATGCCGAAATATAATTTCATGCCCGGAAGTATGAAATTCCATTACAACTGTCCAACTCTTCCTCGCTTTTCCCTCCCTACTGCACTGAAGGTGCCAATGAGGTACTGGCCGAAAGAACGTGGATCCAGATGACATGAATACTTCCGTTAAAAAAAAAAAAAATTGTATGACACCTCTCCAACCCTTCCTCGCTTTTCCCTCCCTACTGCACTGAAGGTGCTAATGAGGTACTGGACGAATGAATGTGGATCCAGGCATCATATTTATAAAAAAAATAACTCATTAGGGATGGGTAAGGGCAAAGGGTAAAAACAATATAACACACAAAATATATCTATCAGCTGCTATTTGCAGCGTCGATAGGGGTTGGAACAGCAATTTAATCTGCTTTGATTCCAACCCCTATAATGTTTCTCTAAACCTGCAATAGAAATATTTATTAGACATATATATATACACTGAAATAATCTAACTACTGAACAATGCTACACCTAATAGAGAAACTACAGTGTCTACGGAACTAAAAAGCATTATAGTTATGAACCTCAAAAAACAACACTACATTAAGATTAGATAAGAAACACAAGCAATAAAATTTAAACCTCAAAAACACACAAGAAATGATTACACAATAAACACAGAAAAAATATAAATTTAGCCTGAAACAAACAAAAAAGTGATTAAACCTGAAACACACAAAAATTGATTAGACACGAAACAATAGTGTATATGTGTGTGTATGTCCACGCACATAGACACACATATACAATAAACACTGTTGTGAGAATATAATGCACGTCTACTTCAGCAACAATCCTGATATGAGGACTGTGACAACAGCGCTTATATTAGGACTGGTGTTATTTGGCCACCTCAGACCCTAGCTGCATCTACTGGGAACTTGACTAACTACTTGTGAAATCTGAAGTGGCCACACTGGCCTGGTTTACTATCTGCATAGTAATGCAAAATAATGATTCAACAAAAATAAATAAAAAATGTCGAAATTAAAACTGAATACAATGAAAAATGTAAAACAATCAGAGCATCAGTTTTCTTTTAAAATCATTGTAACCTGAACAAGGCAGAATGTTGGCGAGGAAACCTAAACTTAATTACTAAGTCCAGAAGAAATGACAGGTCAGGAAGACCTCATAATCTTGTATGCTAACCTACAGGTCAGGTAGACCTCAATCTTGTAGACTTACAACTAACCTACAGGTCTGGCAGACCTCAATCTTGTAGACTTACAACTAACCTACAGGTCTGGCAGACCTCAATCTTGTAGACTTACAACTAACCTACAGGTCAGGCAGACCTCAATATTGTAGACTTACAACTAACCTACAGGTCAGGCAGACCTCAATCTTGTAGACTTACAACTAACCTACAGGTCAGGCAGACCTCAATCTTGTAGACTTACAACTAACCTACAGGTCAGGCATACCTCAATCTTGTAGACTTACAGCTAACCTACAGGTCAGGCAGACCTCAAATCTTGTAGACTTACAACTAACCTACAGGTCAGGCAGACCTCAATCTTGTAGACTTACACTAACCTACAGGTCAGGCAGACCTCAATCTTGTAGACTTACAGCTAACCTACAGGTCAGGCAGACCTCAATCTTGTAGACTTACAAACTAACCTACAGGTCAGGCAGACCTCAATCTTGTAGACTTACAGCTAACCTACAGGTCAGGGCAGACCTCAATCTTGTAGACTTACAGACTAACCTACAGGTCAGGCAGACCTCAATCTTGTAGACTTTACAACTAACCTACAGGTCAGGCAGACCTCAATACTTGTAGACTTACAACTACCTACAGTCAGGCAGACCTCAATCTGTGTAGACTTACAGCTAACCTACAGGTCAGGCAGACCTCAATCTTGTAGACTTACAACTAACCTACAGGTCAGGCAGACCTCAATCTTGTAGACTTACAACTAACCTCACAGGTCAGGCACCGACCTCAATATTGTAGACTTACAACTAACCTACAGGTCAGGCAGACCTCAATCTTGTAAGACTTACAACTAACCTACAGGTCAGGCAGACCTCGATCTTGTAGACTTTACAACTAACCCTACAGGTCAGACAGACCTCAATCTTGTAGACTTACAACTAACCTACAGGTTCAGACAGACCTCAATCTTGTAGACTTAAAACTAACCTACAGGTCAGACAGACCTCAATCTTGTAGACTTACAACTAACCTACAGGTCAGGGGGACAAGACCTCAATCTTGTAGCCTTACAACTAACCTACAGGTCAGACAGACCTCAATCTTGTAGACTTTACAACTAACCTACAGGTCAGGCAGACCTCAATCTTGTAGACTCTTACAACTAACCCTACAGGTCAGGCAGACCTCAATCTTGTAGACTTACAACTAACCTACAGGTCAGGCAGACCTCAATCTTGTAGACTTACAACTAACCTACAAGGTCAGGCAGACCTCAATCTTGTAGACTTACAAACTAACCTACAGGTCAGGCAGACCTCAATCTTGTAGACTCACAAACTAACCACAGGTCAGGCAAGACTCAATCTTGTAGACTTAACACACTAACCTACAGGTCAGACAGACACTCGATCTTGTAGACTTACAACTAACCCTACAGGTCAGGCAGCGACTCGATCTTGTAGACTTTACAACTAACCTACAGGTCAGGCAGACCTCAATATTGTAGACTTACAAACTAACCTACAGGTCAGGCAGACCTCAATCTTGTAGACTTACAGCTAACCTACAGGTCAGGGCACAGACCTCAATCTTGTAAACTTCAACTAACCTACAGGTCAGGCAGACCTCAATCTTGTAGACTTACAACTAACCTACAGGTCAGGCAGACCTGAATCTTGTAGACTTACAACTAACCTACAGGTCAGACAGACCTCAAAATCTTGTAGACTTACAACTAACCTACAGGTCAGACAGACCTCAATCTTGTAGACTTCTACAACTAACCTAAGGTCAGAACAGACCTCAATCTTTGTAGACTTACAACTAACCTACAGGTCAGGCAGACCTCAATCTTGTAGACTACAACTAACCTACAGGTCAGGGCAGACCTCAATCTTGTAGACTTTACAACTAACCTACAGGTCAGGCAGACCTCAATATTGTAGACTTACAACTAACCTACAGGTCAGGCAGACCTCAATCTTGTAGACTTACAAGCTAACCTACAGGTCAGGCAGACCTCAATCTTTGTAGACTTACACTAACCTACAGGTCAGGCAGACCTCAATCTTGTAGACTTACAACTAACCTACAGGTCAGGCAGACCTCAATCTTGTAGACTTACAACTAACTACAGGTCAGGCAGACCTCGATCGTGTAGACTTACAACTAACCTACAGGTCAGGCAGACCTCAATAGTGTAGACTTTACAACTAACCTACAGGTTCCAGGCAGGACCTCAATCTTGTAGACTCATTGCTAACCTACAGGTCAGGGCGTACCTCGATCTTGTAGACTTTCCAGCTAAACCTACAGGTCAGGCAGACGCTCGATCTTGGTCAGACTTACAACTAACATACAGGGTCCGGCGACCTCAATCTTTGTAGTGCTTACAACTAACCCTACAGGTCCAGACAGGACCTCAATCTTGTTACTATTACAACGACCATAGGTCAGACAGACCTAATTTTTTTAGACTTGACAACTAACATACAGGTCAGGCAGACCTCAATCTTGTCAGACTTACAACAATCCTACAGGTCAGGCCAGGACATCAATCTTGTAGACTTACACTAACCTACAGGTCAGGAAGACCTCAATCTTGTAGGATTACAAACTAAACTACAGGTCAGGCAGGACCTCAATCTGTAGACTTAAATCTAAACCTACAGGTAAGGTAGACCTCGACCTGTAGAACTTACAACTAAACCTACAGGTCAGGAAGGACCTCGAATCTTTAGACTTACAGCTACCTACAGCAGGCAGACCTCAATCCTGTACTTACAACTAACCTACAGGTCACAGACCTCAACATTATGACTTGACACTAACCTACAGGTCAGACAAACCTCAATCTTGTAGACTTAACCTCCTACAGTCAGAAGACTCAATCCTGTAGACTTACAGATACCTACAGGTCGGCAGAACCTCAATCTTGTAGACTCCAACAACCTACAGCTCAGGCAGACCTCACCTTGTAGCTTACAACTAACCTACAGGTCCAGCAGACCTCAATCTTGTAGACTTACAACTAACCTACAGGTCAGGCAGACCTCAATCTTGTACACTTACAGCTAACCTACAGGTCAGGCAGACCTCAATCTTGTAGACTTACAGCTAACCTACAGGTCAGGCAGACCTCGATCTTGTAGACTTACAACTAACCTACAGGTCAGGCAGACCTCGATCTTGTAGCATTACAACTAACCTACAGGTCAGGCAGACCTCGATCTTGTAGACTTACACTAACCTACAGGTCAGGCAGACCTCGATCTTGTTAGACTTACAACTTAACCTACAGGTCAGGCAGACCTCGATCTTGTAGACTTACAACTAACCTACAGGTCAGGCAGACCTCGATCTTGTAGACTTACAACTAACCTACAGGTCAGGCAGACCTCGATCTTGTAGACTTACAGCTAACCTACAGGTCAGGCAGACCTCGATCTTGTAGACTTACAACTAACCTACAGGTCAGGCAGACCTCAATCTTGTAGACTTACAAGCTAACCTACAGGTCAGGCAGACCTCAATCTTGTAGACTTACAACTAACCTACAGTCAGGCAGACCTCGATCTTGTAGACTTCAGCTAACCTACAGGTCGGGCAGACCTCAATCTTGTAGACTTACAACTAACCTACAGGTCAGGCAGACCTCAATCTTGTAAGACTTACAACTAACCTACAGGTCAGGCAGACCTCGATCTTGTAGACTTACAACTAACCTACAGGTCAGGCAGACCTCAATCTTGTTAGACTTACGCTAACCTACAGGTCAGGCAGACCTCAATCTTGTAGACTTACAGCTACCTACAGGTCAGGCAGACCTCAATCTTGTAGACTACAACTAACCTACAGGTCAGGCAGACCTCAATCTTGTAGACTTACAGCTAACCTACAGGTCAGCAGACCTCAATCTTGTAGACTTACAACTAACCTACAGGTCAGGCAGACCTCAATCTTGTAGACTTACAACTAACCTACAGGTCAGGCAGACCTCAATCTTGTAGACTTACAACTAACCTACAGGTCAGGCAGACCTCAATCTTGTAGACTTACAACTAACCTACAGGTCAGGCAGACCTCGATCTTGTAGACTTACAGCTAACCTACAGGTCAGGCAGACCTCAATCTTGTAGACTTACAGCTAACCTACAGGTCAGGCAGACCTCAATCTTGTAGACTTACAGCTAACCTACAGGTCGGCAGACTCAATCTTGTAGACTTACAACTAACCTACAGGTCAGGCAGACCTCGATCTTGTAGACTTACAACTAACCTACAGGTCAGGCAGACCTCAATCTTGTAGACTTACAACTAACCTACAGGTCAGGCAGACCTCAATCTTGTAGACTTACAACTAACCTACAGGTCAGGCAGACCTCAATCTTGTAGACTTACAACTAACCTACAGGTCAGACAGACCTCAATCTTGTAGACTTACAACTAACCTACAGGTCAGAGCAGACCTCGATCTTGTAAGACTTACAACTAACCTACAGGTCAGGCAGACCTCAATCTTGTAGACTTACAACTAACCTACAGGTAGGCAGACCTCAATCTTGTAGACTTACAACTAACCTACAGGTCAGGCAGACCTCAATCTTGTAGACTTACAACTAACCTACAGGTCAGGCAGACCTCGATCTTGTAGACTTAAGCTAACCTACAGGTCAGGCAGACCTCGATCTTGTAGACTTACAACTAACCTACAGGTCAGCAGACCTCAATCTTGTAGACTTACAACTAACCTACAGGTCAGGTAGACCTCAATCTTGTGACTTACAACTAACCTACAGGTCAGGCAGACCTCAATCTTGTAGACTTACAACTAACCTACAGGTCAGGCAGACCTCGATCTTGTAGACTTACAACTAACCTACAGGTCAGGCAGACCTCAATCTTGTAGACTTACAACTAACCTACAGGTCAGGCAGACCTCAATCTTGTAGACTTACAACTAACCTACAGGTCAGACAGACCTCGATCTTGTAGACTTACAACTAACCTACAGGTCAGGCAGACCTCAATCTTGTAGACTTACAACTAACCTACAGGTCAGGCAGACCTCAAACTTGTAGACTTACAACTAACCTACAGGTCAGGCAGACCTCAATCTTGTAGACTTACAACTAACCTAAGGTCAGGCAGACCTCACTCTTGTAGACTTACAACTAGCTCACTGGCACTATCGAACCATAGGTTCATGGCCGTGCAGATATAAGCTCTCCCTATACTGTTCCAATTGTGGATACAATTATCCACACAAATGTTTACCAGTATTAACCTGAAAAAGAAACTTAAAATCTAGTTTGACTGGATTCGCTACTTATTGTAGCTACCCAAATTCCTCACGATGCTGGGTGGGCACCGGTCCATACTGGTCAAAATTCCATGAGAAAATTTGTTCACCCATAGGTACTTGAACCAGCGCAAGTACCGTAGCTCTGTGCCAAGGCATCTTGCCTCAACCACTCAGCTACGGCACGGGACATTAACCTGAAAAAGAAACTTAAAATCTAGTTCTGTTGAAATAGGTTATCTCAACCTGGAGTCGCTACTTATTGTAGCTACCCAAATTCCTCATGATGCTGGGTGGGCACCGGTCCATACTGGCTGAAATTCCATGAGAAAATATCCTCACCCATGGGGATTTATACCAGCACAAGTACCGTAGCTCTGTGCCAAGGCATCTTGCCTTAACGACTCGGCTACGGTACAGGACTTTAACCTGAAAAAGAAACTTAATATCTAATTTCGCTGCAATCGGGAGGACTGATAACATTCTGCCTATGTTCAGGTTAAAGTACCAGTTCAGTGTAAAATCTTATTCTTCTTCCTACCTTTTACCGTCCCTCGAAGCCACTTGTGTAATCCCTGCTTGTGTTCTTTTCACTTTTAATATGATGTCAGCGATGCAGCAGGTGTGGCAGCATATAGTGTAACCGCACCTGCAAAAATTAGCAGCACTAAATATGTTCTCGACCTTAACTACTAGATTATCAACCCCTGCTTCACCATCTAACAAATATAAATATATTTGCTAGTGTATGTTATATGATCAGTTTCTTACTCTAGACATTTCAACATGATCAATTCACATCAAATGAAGAAATTATCTAGTGTATTATTTAACTAGTTAAAAAATAACATCTTCATCAATAAGTTGACCGGAACATAAATCTACAATTTTGTTGAGTTGTTTCTTGACTCACCTCATACTTCTTAACTCCCTTGCAGACTCGAGTTTCTTCACTGCATTTGTGACATTCTCAATGCTATATCACGTTCACAACTTGTGCATTGAGAATGTCACAAATGAAGTGAAGAAACTCGAGTCTGCAAGGGAGTTAAGAAGTATGAGGTGAGTCAAGAACAACCCAACAAAATTAAACTAAACCTCATAGTGTTATTTCCTACCTACATAACTTAATAAATCTACAAATTGAATTAGATATGTTAATTATGAAAAATATGATGTTTGTAACTTTAATAGTGGCAACACTGCTGTAGAAATGTTAGGCGATGGAACCTAATGATGTCGTTGGTAGCATAGGTTAGTTACATAGCACCTTACCCCCAGAACATTTAAAGTATCCATCCCCATATCATGTGCATGTGAACTGGCAAGATGAAGAGAATCTCGTGATAGCTGTGATCTAATGTAGTGTTGTCATAATATTTTCAAAACAGGAACAACAGAGTTGGATGAAGATTAAATATGCTGGAGACCATACATCATGGCAGTGTCATCAAGGCTTCAAGAGGTTTATAGGGAATCTACATTGCCTTACAGAACAGTGGCACAGTGGGTAAAAGCAACATACCATGACACTGTTCTGTAAGGCAATTCAGATTCCCCGCAAAGCCCCTGAAGACCTTGATGACACTGGCGTGCTGTATGAATTGTGGCACATTCAATCCTTATCCAACTCTTTTTTTCCTGTTTGAAAAACATTGTGACAACACTTCATTAGACCAGCTAACACGATGCTCTGTCTTTTTGCCACCTCACATGCGTGTAATGTGGGAAAGGAGAGTTTATATGTTCTGAAATAAGGTAGGTATGTAACTGGTGTATGCAATCGACGACATCATTAGGTTCCATTACATGACATCTCTACAGCAGTATTGTCACTATTAAAGTACCTACCCTCATAAGTGAAAATTTCTCACTTATGAATTATTGTCATTTTGGAAAAAGTATATTATAAAATACATAGCACAATGCTAGGTAGAAGCACATAGCTATGTTATATTTTGAATTTTGATACTTCTCAAATAAGAAGCTAACTCCAAAGATCCAAAATTAACTGAAATAATTGCTGTCACTGGCTAACAGAAGACAGTATATTGAGTCACATGGTTAGTGTGATGCAGTCTTTCAACCTTAGTTTTAGTTTTCTTAATTGCTACTTGTCATTAAGTAGCTAATATAAATCCATGACATATCATCGTAAAGCTGTTTAGAATGTGGGTTTGATTCTAAATAAAACATTGCTTATGATCCTCCCATCTTTTAGAATAAAATAGGGAATTTTCATGGAGGATTTGTTGATAATCTGGTATGTTAAGGTCTAAGGTTTCAATATTTAGCTTACTTTTCCTCTTCTCTGTAAATTCACAGCTAAAAATACAAAATTTAAAAACATGTTTGGAAATGAATGTTTTCAAATAAGCCTTCTACAGGCCAAATTATTGTAACTAGAAAGAAAAATTTTGCATGTGAACTGGGATTTCAACCCAAAATCTCCAGCTCTACTCACTAGTGCTCTACCACTGAGCTTACTTCTGGAGCAAGCACAAATTGCTCTCTCTTTAATCCCCAAGTCCCTGTAAGTAGTGAGTGTTCAGAAGACTTTATGGGAGAGCTTCTAAGAGCTTGAGCTTCAACTGTAAGAAGCCCTATGGGGTTTCACTGAAAAAAGCATCAGTTAACTATATATTTTATATGGAAATTAATGTTTTAGAAAATCCATCTTTAGGATATGGTTAAACTGAAAAAAATTCACAGAGAGTTGAATTGCAAAATGGATAATATCATTGAGAAAGATGCTCACAGCCTTGCAGTTCCTAGTTCTGAGTCAAACTCAGAATCAAGCAACGACAGACCAAAGTAAGCATCTTCCTCTATGGTACAATCCCCAGCTGTGGCTACATTTCAATAAAGTACACTTTAAGAGGGAAAATAAGCTTTTTGATTTTTTGGATGAAGTCACCAATGGAATGATTAAAAATTTTGAAATCAACGTTGAAGATACAAACTTTAAGTGTTAGTATCTACATTTGTTATTCTACGCGCTGCGAAAAACTTGCATCTTCAACCATTTTTATTACAAACTAAAAATTCTACCATCCCATTAGCAAAATATTACTTTTCTTTATATTTATTCATTTTTAATCTCTTCAAAATAAAGCATTTCGAAGAGACAAACATTTAATTCCAAAAAAATCCAATTTCATGTGAGCTGAAAAGCAAGACAAAATTAGTAAGACAAAAATACACTCTTACATCTAGTTTTAACCCTTAAACACTGGAGGCTGAAAAAATGAATTTTTCAAACCTCTTTTTCAACTCTTAAGATTAGATAAAAAATAAATGTTGATAGATAGAAGTCCACCAAGAAAAATGGTTGAACCACAGAAGGAGAATGCTATGGTAATCACTGAATTATAAACTAACAGGATGTAGAAGCAGAGGAAGACCAAACAGACCAATGTCACTTTGACAGAGAGAGGACTGGGCTTAACCCAGAAATATTGATGACAAAGTTACGAGGAAGTTAATGGACCAGATTGCATTTCTATTGGCCCAAAGTTAGGTCGGAAAATAATTCAAACCCTAACACATCAAATTGATACAACTAATTTAAAAAATTCAAGTCAAACAATAATACTTATCTTTTCAAATCTTCGGACCGAATCCAACTGCCGGCTGCAGTCAAATCATCTGAAAAATTAAACAAAATTAAGTAAGTAAAGATTTGTTTTTAAAAATAATTATTTATTAAGATGAAAGTTGGTGATTCTATGCCACCATCCTACAAGTTCAAATAAAAAAGGAAAAACACAATTTATTGTTGCAATATGTGAATAATTATCAAAGCGAAATGAATAGACAGATGAATGGAGAAGACTACATAACAGTGAACACATAGTCTTTATAGAAAGTCAGATTAATAAGAACAGTTAAGTCTCATAGACTGCAATGGGTAGGACATGTGGCCTGTATGGGGAATGAAAGATGTGCATGGAAGCTTCTTGTAAGAAAATCAGAGGAAAACACCCAGTTGGTAGGCCAAGAATGAGGTGGGAGAATAACATTAACTACAATTTGAGGGCAATAGATTATACAGGGAATGATTGGAAAGCATTAGCTCAGGATAGGGATGTATGGAGAGCTTTATGTCTGCGCGGCCATGAACCTATGGGTTCGATAGTGCCAGTGATAAGTAATAAGTATGTGATAATACATGATAGAAATATATTACGTTGATTTTTTCTAAAAAAGTGAGATATGCCTTAAAATGAAGTGAGAAGTTGAGCTTAAACTAACCTAAAATCACCATATTAGCAATGCAAAATATGTGTTAGTCATTGCTCAGACAGTGAAGTAAAAATATCACAACCACTAACAAACAAGTGTACTTACTTACTTACTCACTGGCACTATTGAACCCATAGGGTTTTTGCCACACAGACATAAACTCTCCATACATCCGTATCCTGAGCTAATGCTTTCCAATAATTCCTTGTATAATCTACTTCCCTCAAATCATATTTAATGTTAAACAAACACTAAACTAATCTGTTATACTACCTCACTCTAACTTGTCCATTTTCTCACCCCAACTTGCCCACTAATGTAAGTGGACTGCTGGGATAGAATCCCCTTATATGTGAGTAACAATGTTGGCAATTGGCTCTAGCAGGAACATATGTTATCACCTGGATAAACATGATGCTTGTTCTCCAACCAAATATTCACAGTGGCATGGAATAGCTGTTCCATATTTTTAATCAGGAATGTATCCTAATGTCTGTCCAGAGACAAAAGGTAGCAGCCCTACCACTGGACTACTTAGCGTCGGGCCAGTAAACTGTCCTAAGGAACTTCAAAACTACTTTCAAGTCTCAACACGAAAAAACCAGAAGGAATTGAAATATGACGACCCACAGCAAAGAAATATGTTAAAAGAAAACGGCACAATGATATTGTAAGATATGCAACCTGGACTGTCCGAAGCATCCTGAAAAAGAAGAGGAACTAGACAGTATATTTAAAAATAGAAACATTGATATTGCAGTAACTACAGAAACTAAGAAGAAACTTAATGGAACGAAAGAAACACAAAATTATGTACAAATATATAGCGGTGTCGACAGGAAAACCCATGGACAAGCTGGAGTAATGATTTGGATTAATAAAACCATAAGAATAAAATTCAACACTACACTTACTGGAATGAAAGAATATTAGAGCTTCGACTGAAAATAAATAGAGGTAATTTGACAGTTCTTGGAGTATATGCACCAGAGGAAGGCCGGTGAAGAAGACAATGAGAGAATTTTATAAAATATTACAAGAAATTTATAGCAAAATTAATAGAAATGATTACATTCTCATAATAGGAGATTTAAATGCCAGAGTGGGCAATGCTCAAGTCAACAATAATATTGGAACATTTGGCGAACCAACCAGCAATAGGAATGGGACAAGATTAACAGATTTTGCTATCTACAATGAACTGAAAATAACGAATACCTTTTACAATCATAGAAACATACATAAATATACCTGGCATCGTCAGGACTCAAAATCAATCATTGATTATTTCATTGCAAATAATAAGATTTTTAAATTGTTTCTCGATGTCAGAGCCTACAGAGGATATGATATTGGTTCAGATCACTACCTAGTAGAAGCAAGAATAAGATTTCCACCAAGATGGTTAAAAAAGAGAAACAACAACAGAGCATCGAACAAAAGTACAAGGTAAAATTATTTTATGATGACAGCATTAAATGGTTTATTCGAGAAGAATTCAGCAATATATGGCTACAACTCCAGAAAGTAATGATGTTGAAGAAGAATGGAAAAACATTAAAATGATAATTCAAAATGCAGCTAATGAAACTTTAGGAAAGTAAATATACAACAAGAAGAAATAGAACTCTAAAAACTGGGATGATCAAAATAAAACAATTGATTGAAGAAAAAAATGCAGCTTATAAAAATATATTGAACACAAAGAAAGTAGAAAATGAAATAGAATTCAAACGCTGTAGAGCTATTGTTAAGAGGGAAATAAAAAGAGACATAGGAAAACATGGTTAAATTTTGTTACACATTTAGAATCAGATTTGCATAAGCTCCAAACCTAATGCCTTCAAAATATTAAAACATTTGAATAAAGATATAAAAAATCTACCAAAATTAAGTTGCGGAGTAACAAAAGAAGATTTTTTCAATTATTATAAAAGTCTTTGGACTGACAATAGCTATGAAGATACATTTTCCGAAATAATAATGAGACAGATTCCATAATATCATTGGAAGAATTGAACAATAGTTTAAAGAAATTAAAAAAATGGGAAGGCAACTGGCACAGATGGCTTGAATTCTGAATTGTACAAATATGCAGGCAAACAGTTCCATGAAAGACTGTTGTCCTTCTTTAATAATGTATTCAAAAATGCAGATATACCACAAGAATGGAAGACAAGCATTGTTATACCCCTGTTCAAGAAAGGAGACAAGAGAAAAAATGGACAACTATAGGGGAATCAGTTTGTTAAACACATGCTACAAAATTTATGCAGACATTTTAAATGGAAAATTGAAAAGTTTTCAGTGAAAACATCCTTATGGAATGTCAAAATGGATTTAGGAAAGGACGATCTTGTATTGATTCAGCATTTTCTGTTAAACATATGCTTGAAAAAAGAAGAGAATTCAACTTAGAAACACATTTTGCTTTCATAGATTTTGAAAAAGCATTCGACACAGTCAAGAGATCAAAACTCTTAATATATTGGAAGACAGAAATATACCAAATTTACTTCGGCAGAACATACAAAATATTTACAAAGACAACACCATAAAGATTAAATTAAATAACAGATTTTCTGAAGAAGGAATTATAAATCGTGGTGTGAGACAAGGCTGCCCCCTATCCCCAACACTGTTTTCAAGTTAATATCAATGAAGTAATATGTTGCTGGAACAAAACATATAAATTTGGAATAAGAATATCAGAAAAACAGAAAATTAAACACCCTACTGTTTTGCAGATGACCAAATAATAATAGCAAATTCCGAAGATAATCTACAGAAGGTCTGTAGAACTTAACAAAATTACAGAAGAATATGGATTAAAGATATCTACAGAAAAAAAAAAAATATGGCATTTCAAGGTGTAGGATCCTGTCAGAAAGTAAAATTGTAACTGCGACAATAAAATTTTGGAGCAGGTGAAGAATTTTAACCATATCTAGGATGCAATATCTCATATGAAGAAGAAAAGGATGTAAATGCAAAATATCAAAATTTTTAAGAATTTTAGGGTAATAAATTCTATCTTCAAGCCACAGTTAGTCCAAAAGCATTCAAGACTGAAAGTGTATAAAACACTGGCTCTTCCAACTCTTTTGTATGGTAGCGAAGTATGGACGTTGAAAAAGAGAGGATATACAGAGACTTAGATCTGCTTGAAATGAGATATCTTCGGAGGACGGCAGGATCACACTACTAGATCACAAAAAAAAAATGAAGTGGATACAACCTGTTCATCGAATGGAAGATCACAGAATACCCAAACTAATGTTAAGATATCAACCTGCAGGAAGAAGAAGACCAGGACGTCCACTCAAAAGACTTCTGGATGGTGTTTCTCTTGAGGCCGAAACAGGTCAACAAATGGCCTAAATTCGTGAATGTACTATGATGATGATGATGATGAATGTATTTCTGTATTGAATAAGACTAGAAAAGAAACTATTTGGAAGTTTTAACGAAGTTTTTGGCAGTTCCATCTCTGATATATGGATGTGAAACCTGGACATTAACAAAGGCAGATAGTAAACAAATAGAGGCTGCTGAAATGAAGATGTTGAGAGCAACAGCAAAGAACCGATAAAAAGAAAAACGAAGATATAAGAACAGAACTTAATATATTTAATCTCTGTGAAAGAAAAAGATATTATCACAATGCCTTATCTTCAGCACGTATTATGAATGAATGAACAGCGCCATACCAAGAAGAATGTATAATTAAAACACAAAAGGGAGAAAGAATGTTGGGAAGAGCATAGAGAGATGGAAGGAACAATTTGACCTATAAATGAGATCGAACAGGCCATTGGGCTTAATCCTTGTTGTTGTAATGAGATGATTATGTATTTCTACCATGGGAGATGTTGTATAGACA